>MU532980.1:349505-374806 GCA_024362625.1 Silurus asotus
CCCTTATCTTTGGCCTTGGTGTTCATTCTTCCAAACAACACCATATTTGGAGTACCTGTTTTTTCCAATTTCCCTTATATTTGGCCTTTTTTCTGATTTTATATAAAAAAAATGAGTGAGTATGAAGCCCTTATTTTTCTCTGGATTCAACCTACGTTCTTCAGTCTCTCAAGTGTGAACAACCTTTTTGCGGCTTATTTTGTCTTTCTGCATCTGCAATGGGTAAGTGTTATGCTTTATTCTTTTTATAATGCTGTTTTGCTATTCTACTTTCATTTAATTAAATTATATTATTGTTTGTATACTGTGCTTGATTATAATACTTTTAATTAATAGTTGTATGTGCCTAGGTTATATTTGTGCATTCTGAACTGAATGTTACACAGTGTGTAGAATTTTTTTCTTGCATGAGTGTTATCTTTTGCTTATGCCCGTTGTCACCGTGATTTGACCCTGTCTAATATCTTATCTCTGTTGGTCTCTTTTGCTCAGCTCCACCACGGTGGCCTCCCAGAACGACTTAGTTGGGCATTGTTCGCCGACAATGTCAAACTACATCTATTATATCTAATAAGTTCTCTATTGCTTTATTAAGTTAATTAGGTTAATTTAGTTTGATTAATATTAGTTTGATTATAACACACGCTAGATATGGTTGATTAAAATATTTTTTTCGACAATACCTTGATGACACCTTAGTGTTTAGTAAGACCTTTAAGAACCATGTCCAGGATGTCAGAAAAGTACTGCAATGGCTTAGGCAAAATTGCATCAAACTTAAGCCAAGTAAGTGTGAGCTTTTCAAATCTGAAGTCCGCTATCTGGGTAGAATAGTCTCTGCAGAGGGAAGTAAAGTTAATCCTGCAGACACTGAAGCTGTCCGATCCATGAAAGACAAACATCCGAAGAATGTTGGTGAGCTGAGAAGAATGCTTGGTCTACTTAGCGGATACAAACAGTACAATGAAGATTTCTCTTGTATTGCTATGTAAGTAAGTAAGTTTCTTTCGGCTTCTCCCGTTAGGGGGTCGCCAGAGCGGATCCTCCGCACGTTTGATTTGACACATGTTTTTACGCTGGATGCCCTTCCTAACGCAACCCTCCCCAATTTATCTGGGCTTGGGACCGGCACTGAGAGTGGCTGGGGATGGTCCCCTGACCCGGGAATCGAACCCGGGTCGCAGCGGTGGGAGCGCTGCATCTTAACCACTAGACCACCAGGGGACCTTAATATAATATAATATAATATATAATATAATATACAATTTGGGTATTATTAACAATCAGGCCATGCTGACATATAAGAGTGGAGGAAGGTGTACACAGGTGGACTATGTTCTATGTAGGAGCAACCTGAAAGAGATTGGTGACTGTAAGAAGAGAAGGTAGGCTTGTCAGGAGCCATGTATTAGAGGGAAGGATTTGGCAGGGTCTGACATATAAGAGTGGAGGAAGGTGTACACAGGTGGACTATGTTCTATGTAGGAGCAACCTGAAAGAGATTGGTGACTGTAAGAAGAGAAGGTAGGCTTGTCAGGAGCCATGTATTAGAGGGAAGGATTTGGCAGGGTGATGGCCCTAAACTTTGTTTTCCTTCAGCTACTGTTATTGACTTCTTCTCATGTAGTTAATCACTCACACTTGTTCCTTGTAACTATAATAAAGTCAAGTAAATTAGGCTTTTCTTTTCATTTATTTTCATTTTCCAACCATATACAGTGCATTACACAGTAAAAGAAAACAGCGTTCACCTAGGACCAAGGTGCTACATAATACAACATGAATAAAAAAACACAAAACTATGCAAACTGGGGCATGACAGACTGTATGTGTGCAACATTTAGTGCAAAAACAACACAAGACAGCGAGACAATAAAAACAATGACAAATATAGTAGATTTTTAATTTGTTCTAATAATAATAAATTCTGTACATGTAATGAATTAATGTTTTAGTAGCAATTTGTTTAAACAGCAACTGTGTAAAACACTTTGTGAGCAGCCCCTTTTTTAGTAAGTAGTTAAAAGGCTCAGAAACTGTTACACAGTCTGTATATGAGGGCCTGAATGCTTCTTTACTGTTTTTACGAACAGCAGAAGGGTGAAGAGTGTGTGTGAGAGATACAGTATGTTTTGCCAGCCACAATGCTAGTGGATTTGCGGATGCAGCATTTTGTAGTATGTCTATAATGGAGAAAAAGAGAGACCCCAATGACCTTCTCAGCCGTCCTTACTATCTGCTGTAGGGTGTTGCAAACAGAGATGGCACAATTCCCAAACCAGGCAATGATGCAGGTGTTTTCAATTGTCACTCTTTAGAATGGTGTGAGGATCGATGGCGAGAGCTGAGAAATCCTCAGCTTCGGATCGCAAGACCCTACAGAGGATAGTGAGGACAGCTGAGAAGACCATCGAAGTCTCTCTCCCCTCTATCATGGACATTTACACCACACGCTGCATCCGCAAAGCACACAGCATTGTGGACGATCACACACACCCGTCACACACACTTTTTACACTCCTACCATCAGGAAAACGGTTCCGAAGCATTCGGGCCGTCACAACAAGACTGTGTAACAGTTTCTTTCCACAAGCCATCAGGCTTCTCAACACAAAGAACTGAACAGAACTCACACACACTCACTTACACACGCACACACACACACACACTCACTGTGTGTTACTGTTACTGAACTGTACAACCTGGACTAAACACAATCATCACTCATCTCAACCCACTCCACCACCATTTATATATTTATTATTATTTATACTCGCACCTTATATTCAGTACAATGTTTACATGCTGTTTTTGCACCTTTTTTACTACAGTAGAATGTTTACATGCGGTCTTTGCACCTCCTTGCTGCTGTTTTTTTTGCACTACATTGCTGTGTTCTGTTGTTCTTTTTCCTGGGTATAGTTTTTACATTCACCTCACACAGTACTGTATATTTAAGTATACAGTAGGTTTACTAGTCGGCGCTATACTTGGTTTTTGTCTTTTGTCCTGTCTTGTATTGTCTGTCTGCACTCTGTCTGTCTGTACTGTTCTTTTGTTTGCACTGTTTGCACCAGGCTGCACTCGATGCACTTTATGTTGTTTTGTTGTTTAGTGTAGCACCAGGGTTCTGGAGGAACGTTGTTTCGTTTTTACTGTGTACTGTGTACCACTGTGTATAGTAAAAATGACAATAAAAGCCACTTGACTTGACTTGACTTGAGCTTTTTCAGGAAGTAATGTCACTGCTTGACTTGGACACTGACCAGGCGAGGTTCTCCGTCAGGTGAACACCAAGAAATTGGGTGGTATTGTTGATCTTCACAGAGGTGCCAACTGTTGCCATTGTTTTATAGTGGGTAAATATCTTAAATATAAAGCTCAAACAAATCATAGAGAAAAAAAAATTATTTGTAATTTTTTTTTTTTTATATTTGAAAATAAGAATGAAAAAAAATAGCATAAAATGTATTCAATTCAATAATTTTTTATTTGTATAGCGCTTTTAACAATGAGCTTTGTTTTAAAGCAGCTTTACACAGTGATGAATAAGATCTTCTTTAAAAGTGTAAGTTTGTCCCTAATAAAATTGGACAATGATAAAAAGGACAAAACGATAGACGTAGGACATAAAGCAATACAAAATTTAAACAGGATTACAATTTCAATCAAATTATGATGTATATTACTGTTATTAACATGATGGTGTCCATGCCTACCAGTGTTTGGGGTTTGTGGAATTGAGGATGACGGTATTATGCTGTTTTGCATGTGCTTTAAATATATTCAGTCGAACTGAAGTCAAAAAGCTGTGAGGTGAGTTGGCAGAAACATTGAAGCACAGCATTGAAGATGAAATCTCACTTTTTCATTTGTTTCTTTTTGGGATGTTTTGAGATGACCAGAAGCCTAGTAAAAGAATATCTTTATTCCCCACAGATAGTACGATTGTCTACAGCTGAAGCTTATTGCGGAAACCATTTTGGGAGTTTGGCTAGCATCACATCGGAAAAGGAGCGTCAGGAAGCTGTAAAGGTTACAGGACAAAACTATTTTGAAGCTCGAATTGGGCTGAATAGAACTGCACCACATGCCAACATTTGGCAGTGGTCTGATGAGACACAATCAACATTCACAAAATGGAACCCTGGCGAACCTAATGACTGGCCACCAGGTGAAGCATGTGTTTTAATGACAAAAACCAGCTGGTATGATGTTTCCTGTGAAGGACAATTTTCCACCATTTGTTCTAGGAAGTTCATGATGTTGAAGGAAAAGAAAACATGGGAAGAGGCTCTTAATCAATGCAGGAGTCATTACTCTGACTTGGTCTTTGTGGATTCTCGAACACAGCTCGACCTGCTCAAAATAGAGACTGAACAAGCTCAAACAGCCAGTGTGTGGACAGGACTGCGCTTTCACGCTGGACAATGGTACTGGGTGAATGGGATATCACTGGGGAGCCCGGTCTCACCGCCTTCATGCCCAGTCCGGCCCTACCGCTGTGGTGCGTACAACTTCAACACAAACGTTTGGGAGAACAGAGACTGCAATGACAAACTTAATTTCCTCTGCTATTAGAGCAGGTGAGTAATAACCATCCGAAATAGAATTTAAAAAGTAGTGTCATAATGTCAAACAAGACCACCATGTATATAAATAACCATCAATAGCCATCATTTTTGTTTTTCTTAAACAGATGGCTTTTAAATGGAATAAGAACATTTTAGTCAGGAAAAGGAGAAAACTAATTCTTCAAGAATTTTTTCATTATGTATTCACCTCTGAAATAACAGAAAAAATAATTTAAGCTTATTGTAAATTGGGGCAGGTTTTATTTAATTATATTGATTACTTTTGAATGTTTTTATATTCAAACATTGTATACGTTTGTGCAAATGGTTGGTGGTTGGTTTTTATTAAATTATATAAAATAACCTAGAAAGCTAGTGTTTTAAAATAAAATAGTACTAGGATTTTTAAAGGCTTGATATTCTTTTAGGGATTGTTAACCAGGGTAGACTGATAATCTAGCTACACTATCTAGCATTATTTAGCAGCACTTATTGTACAGGTGTATGTGAACATGAACATAAGTGTGACTGATTGCATTTGGAGTCCATGGCATGCAAGGGTACAGGAAGTCCGATATGGGGTTTTTCAATAAACAATATGGACTTTTTATAGTTTGTCTCTGCGTTTGTGTTTGTGCACTTCCCTATAACAGAGTCCAGACTTGCTGAAATAACAAATTAGCCAACCGTGAACCCAACAGCTCAGTCCCCAGCAGAGAACAGAATACTTCAGGGCACTTCATATACAAACTATAGCAGGCCAATTAATCTTAGATGAAATACTGAGCTGGGTGTCACTGCAGCCCCGATCACCGATCGGGTTTTGCCCAGCTCTTGATCCCCACTGGTGGTGCTTCTGATCACCACAGCACAGGGGGCATCATACATTCCTGTATGTAAACTCCACCCAAACTGCCTGCAGTGAAGAAAAGATAACGTCAAGCATTGGTGGTTCAGTGGTAGAATTCTCGCCTGCCACGCGGGAGGCCTGGTTTCGATTCCTGGCCAATGCAACAACACTTTTGCACTTTATGTGGCGAGGACAATTACTAGTCCTTAGCCCTGTGTTTTCTGTTATGTAGTTTTATGTTGTTTTATGTAGCACCAGGGTTCTAGAGGAACGTTGTTTCATTTCACTGTGTACTGCGTCAGCTATATATGGTTGAAATGACAATAAAAGCTTTTTCTTGACTTGACACATTAACCCAGCTGACGTTTGGGTTCACACACTCCCCTATGCCAGAGCATCTGCCTCGCACATGGCTGATCCTGGTTCCAGTCATATGTTTGCTGTCACTGATCACTCCTCACACTGCACTTTACTCCCACAGGTCTTGTAGCACTGTTTGCCAGATCCAACCTTGTCTGAGGGTAAGACATATGTATATATCAAGACTTTTTTCTGTTCTGGAACCAAGGTGGTGGAATGAACTTCTCCTAGATGTCAAATTTTTAAATGACAGGTGAAGACCTACCACTTTCTATAACACCTAAACTATTGCTTATTTTCCCCCTGTTTGTTGTATGTCTTTATGCATTAAAAAAGTGTGCTATAAATCCTCTCAACAGAGTTTTGGGCAGATGGTATAGTTACGTTTGTAATCTAGTGAACTGGTGTTTATTTAGGGTATTCACTGATAGAGACTTCGAAAAGCCCTTTTGTACTGTACATCGCTCTGGATAAGGGCATCTGCTAAATGTAAATATTTTATTTACAGTAAAACATAGAAATTGGTGCATTTCCTTGGTAAACCATTTGATATTTTTGGTTTTCACTCTGGTGAATATTTTTACACCATGGTGAAGATAAGCCAACAATCCTTGCATTAGTTTGAAGAGGTATATTAATTGCAAATTATCAGATTTCTGAATGGACAGAATTAAATGGGTTTGAGGCTGTTTTCTTTGTGAGAAGCCAGGTGATAGAGTTTTGTTTTACAGGGCTCATGGCTCAAAAGAATTTGTATATATATATATAGTATGACAAACACTTGTGCTCACTTGGACCATCTTCATTGCATAATGTGAAAACCATGACAGGAACAAAAATTTATAAAAGTATACCAGTTCCATTACCAGGACCACTCAAAAAAATGTCAGAGTGATGACGGAGCAATACTACTGACCAAATTCTTTCCCTGTGACTTATGGTTTGGTCTACATGATTTCATTTAAAGGCAGAAAAACAAATTTGGAGAAAAGAAAAAAAGAAAGAAAGAAAGAAAGAAAGAAAGCTTTTAGAAAGAAATCCACTGTACTCAATGTCCAATTCATAGTGGGCCTGTTGGGATTATGGAGCCAAACAATTATAATTTATTTTATATATACCTTTGTTTCAGATACTTTCATTAAATTAATCTGACCTTGCAGGTGCTTGAAGGTTTGCAAACCTTTTAGAATGTTCTATATATCTCAAATATATAACCCAAATATATAACCCAAAACATCATCAGATTTTCATACAAGTCCCAAATCCAAACAAACAAGTTCCCCTAGAGGCCTGGCTAATTTCACATGCCCTAGAATAGAGTTTCCTATAACTAAAGCTCTTTCAGGCTTGTTAGCGAGTGAATCACTAATGATACCAAATCTGTTTGACAGGTGAAGCTGAGAGTAGAGGTGGTCCTATTGGCAAGCCTTAGTGTTAGCTTCGGTTTTGCTAATACGCTGAGTCACTCTAGGATCTAAATTTGTCATTGAACCAAATGTATAGAGCAGGTCCATGTGTGATGTTCAAGTTTTTTGTTTTTTCGTTGGTGAATGGATGGTGACGCTATTAGGTTATTTTGCATGTGCTTTTAATATATTCAGTCAAGCTGATGTCAGAAAGCCGTAAGAAAATTTGGCAGAGATACAAGTAAAGGTTTACTGAGATTAGACGCACAACAACGAAAATGAAATTTTTTTTTTTATTTGGCTCCTGCTTGGATTTTATGGGATGGCTGTAAGTCTGATAAAACAATATCTTTATTTATCACAGACAGTCCCATTTTCTACAGCTCAGGGTTATTGTTAACAACAGTACGGGAATCTGGCTAGCATCACATCTGTAGAGGAACTCGGAAATGCTTTAACTGTTATGGGAGTAAATCCTAAATTAGCTTGGATTGGACTGTATAGAGGTGTACCACATGTAAACATCTGGTACTGGTCTGATGGAGAACAAACAAACATCACACTGTGGAGCACAAATGAGCCTGATGACCGGAGTCCAGGAGAAAATTGTGTTGTTATGCAAAAAAACTGGTTTGATACGAAATGTGGTGGACAATTTTCTATTTTTTGTTCTCGGAGGTTCCTTTTGGTGAAGGAGAAGAAAACATGGGAAGAGGCTCTCAAGCACTGCAGGAGTCATTACACTGACTTGGTCTTTGTGGATTCTCAAACACAGCTAGACCTGCTTAAAATAGAGACTGAACAAGCTCAAACAGCCAGTGTGTGGACAGGACTGCGTTTCCTTGATGGAAAATGGTTCTGGGTGAATGGGATGCCACTGGGGAACCGGGCAACACTGCGTACATGCCCAGTCCAGCCCTATCGCTGTGGTGGGTACAACTTCAACACAAACATCTGGGAAAACAGAGACTGCAGTAAGACACTCAATTTCCTCTGCTATTACTGAAGGTGAGTAATAACCATCCGAATCAGGATTGTGTACTTTTGATCATTAATATTATAATGGTAACTATCAGGTCTTTGTACAAAAGCAATACATTTTTACATCTCATTCACTTTCGACCTGAACTGTATCTGTTTGTTTCCCTACACAGATGTCTTTCTAATGGAATAAGAAGTATATCTCCTTGATTAAAAGTCTTTTAACATAACAGTAAATTACTACTAGAAATTACTACTAATAACAGTAAAATTAGCTTATTGGCCGGGTTTTATGTAATTATATTTATTTAAATAATTTTATGTTAAAACATTGTGTACTCTATGTATTTCGTGGTTGGTTTTATGTTACTTATTTACTTAGAAATGTAGGGTGTAAAAATGAAAAAATAAATAATCAGTTTAAGTCTTCATTTTTTTGTGTTAGTTTTTTTTGTTATTTATTTGTTTGTTTTTTTATTTTTTGTTATTTATTTGGTTTTTTTTTTTTTAAATTGTTAAAAGGTTAGGAGTAGACTTACACTATGTTACATTCATATATTTAAGATATAATGTGTATTTCTTTTTCTTGCTGTACTACAATCAATAAACAATTGTTTTCCCAGAAGTCTTTTCATGATTCTTTTTTCAGAAAAAAATGTGATTAGCCTAAAAATGCACAGCTTTGTTTACTTGTTAACCGTGTGGGGTTGTGAAGTCCTGGAGAACCCTGAATTATATTTAAATTCACAATCTTTTTTGCAGAGTTGGATGTAGATTTCCTTTTTTTTTACCTAAGAAGTTTGCCCTTAATCATGGCCTAGGGAATTCAGGGTTGAATTCCCCCAGCACATGTTAGGGTTGAATAAATCATATGCTGGGAACAGCATCCACCTTAATTGTATCAGTAAATAATTCAAGCCTTTTAGACTTGGTTATTGAGAACATTTCATTACCTTCGGTTCACCACTTTGTTTGACCACACCCCAGACTTTGCTTTCGACAACAAAATCTTCCCCTATATAGGGTTTCGAAGTTTTCAAGGAATTTGAGAAGTATGTTTTGCATTTTCTGCAAATTAGTGAAGTAAATCTACAGTGGTGCTTAAGGTACATAAAATCTGTGTATGACCCAAAATGCAGCTTTTCTCAAGTCCTAAAAGTTGAAAAATAAACCCAATTAAACTAATTTTAAAACAATTTTATACTTGATCATTTACTCATTGAGAAAAATGTTCAAATATTATGTATTGATGGGTGGCAGATGTACAGGAATCTCTCGGGTTAGCAATTGATTTGAAAGTTAAATTAGAATACATCTGTTTTCAATTAATTGGATACAAATCAGGTGTCATTGAGTTCCCTGTTGATCTTCACAACACGTTTGTGGAAGTGCATTATGGCATGAACTGAGGAGATTTTAAGGATCTCAGAAAAATCAGTCTGAGTTTGTACTTCACACATCTGCAGACAGTCTCTGTACCCTCCTTACGAGTGGCTATTCAACAAAGATCACTCCAAAAGCAAACCCTGTAATAGTCTCCAAGGGCACAAAGAAACCCAGGGTAACTAAGCAACTGAAGGCTTCTGTTATGTTAGCAGATTATAACATTTATAAGTGCATCATCAGCAGAGCACTAACCAATCTTATTGTGCATGACAGAGTCTTCACCCTGACCTGTCATTGGTTCTTGTTATTATGTTATTAGTTCACAGATGTCTATGTTTTAGTGTTAATTATTATATATGTTCAAATCTTTGATCACTAAAGACCTGATTTTAGTTTCAGATCAAGGCTATATCTCTCTGTTAGTTTTACAAGATCTTAGTGGAGGATTCGACACTATGGACTATGATATTCTCCTAGATCACTTACAAAATTACATTGGCATTCAGGGACAGACATTAAGCTGGTTTAAATCCTACCTGTCTGATCGTTACCATTTTATAGACTTAAATGGAGAGCTTTCCAGATTAATGCAAGTTAATTTTTGGGTGCCACAAGGGTCAGTTCTAGGACCCCTGCTTTTCACAATATACATGCTCCCTTAGGCAATATTATTAGAAGGCAGGGGATTAGCTTCCACTTATTAGAAGGCAGGGGATTAGCTTCCACCAGCTATTGATCTCAACGAAACCAGACGATACACTCAATTAGCTCGGATAACTGAGTGTCAAATAATTAAAAGATTGGATGACTCATAACTTTCTATTATTAAATTCTGATAATATGATAATGATAATGATGATCTCTTAAGGTGAATGGTGTTTCTTTGGTTTCTTGATTCTTGCTCTCATTGTTGTTGTTTCCAATCGCCCAGTCTTTGCCTGTTTAATATTTACTATTTTGCGATTCGGATTACCTGCCTGTTTATATTTTAATAAACACTTACCCACACTTGCATCCACATGAATGGTGTTTCAAATCAAATCAAATCAAATTTTATTTGTCACAAACACATACATTTCTTTGGTTTCTTGATTCTTGCTCTCATTGTTGTTGTTTCCAATCGCCCAGTCTTTGCCTGTTTAATATTTACTATTTTGCGATTCGAATTACCTGCCTGTTTATATTTTAATAAACACTTACCCACACTTGCATCCACATGCTTTCAGCTTGTGCCCACTAACACACATGCATGCACACATAACATTTAAATATGACATATTTGTCAGGATTGGGCAGATTAGATCCAAATACAGAATGCTGGCAGAGATATAAAATTAAAAGTCTTTAAGGTAGAACCTGGTGGCAGGGGTAAAATAAACAGTTTCAGAATGTACAGACCACATTAAAGAATACAAAAAAGACAGTTGATAAGTACAATCCTAAATCGAAAACATGCAAACAGTGCAATAATGAGGATGCAAAAACAGAGGCTAAATATAAAGTTTATTGATCCAAAAACTGCCAAAATATATCAGTGCAGAGGAGACAAAATCACAGTGTATGTCATGATACCAAAATAATGTGCGGCTGGATGACCAAGGAACCAAGTAGCAGGCTCAGACAGGTTTAAAATGGGAGATGTGTAAGCTAGAGTGGATCCTCTGGAAAGCTTAAGACTCTTTGCTACTGGGTTGATGACCTTGGAAATTTGGAAAGGGTCCCATGAAATCACAGGGTGAGCTGCCTAAAGGTCGGCTTGAGTGTTAAGTCCCAGGTGGAGATGCGGTCTTTCTGGCCTTCTCCACCTAAATTAGCTTGGAGGCCCTATACATTGCAAACATCTCCAGTTCCTGGTTATGATGTTCCATCTGGCAATTGGTCTGCAGGTGAAAGCCTAAGGACAGACTGTTTGAGATCCCCTGGAGCCAGAAGTTGACCATAACCTGGGGGCCTTGGTTCAAGACTAAGTTAAGTGGAAGGCTGTGCAGGTGGAGGAGCTAGGCTGTCTCCTTGGCAGATGGCAGCTTGGCAAGGGGGACAAATTGAGCCATTCTTGAAAATGTATAAACCGAGAGGATTTTGGTGTGTCTAGTTGAAGAGGGAAGGCTGGTAACAAAGTCAAGCAATGTGGTTACAGGTGACTAGGTATAGGGAGAGGGGAGCCAGGGTGGGCTTGTGGCTCTTCTGTCAAGCACAGGTCGGTAAGGCAGTGACAAATTTGTAGATGTCCTTCTGGAGAGTGGGCCTCCAGAAGCTTTGCTGGAGTGGGGCCAAGGTGGAGGGATCAATAAGGTGGCAAAATAAGGGGGAGTTGTGGCACCACTGGAGCACTTGGGAGTGCAGCTGGACAGGCACATGTAGTCTTCGTCATAGGCAGCCCTCCGGGAACAGGTTAGTCCAGTGTAGCACACAGCACCCCCCTCTTGATATCCAAACTATATGTGCAGGTTATATATGTGGTTATATATGTGCAAACTATATGCGGATATGTGCAGGTTATATATGTGCAAACTATATGCGGAGGAGGGGCATATGCCCTTTTCTTCAGAGGAGTAAAGTGGTGAGAGAGCATCAGGTTTGCCATTCCCGCATTCCGGGCGATAGGACTGGGAGAAGTTTAATTGCCAGAAGACTAGCCCAAGGAGGCTAGTAGTCTCAAGGAGTGGTGCCACTTGCTGGATGGCCCAAAGCTTCCATTTGTCATGTGGACAGACCATTGCAATATTGAGTATCTGCAGACTGCCAAATGCCTCAACCCCTGTCAGGCCTGCTTGGGCTAGTCTTTGGGCAATTAAACTTCTCCCTGTCCTATCGCCCGGATTGCAGGAATCCACATGCTTTCAGCTTATGCCCACTAACACGCATGCACACATAACATTTAAATATGACATATTTGTAGAATTTGTAGAATAGAATTTCCCCATTGGGGAGCAGGGAAATTCTATTCTGCCAGGCTAAGGCGATGGGAGAAGAATGCACACAAACAAAGGCAGTTATCTTTGGCACTAGCTGGTGTGTCACATCTGGTAGCACAAGGACGGGGGCAGATGTAAAGAGGGCCTTAAGCTTGGCAAAACCATTTGGCTTTAGAGTTTCAGAAAAAAGGGCCAGTGTGTGTGAAGGTTAACTGGTGCAGGGAGGTGGCGACAGAGCTGTATCCACGGATAAAAATCTCCCAGAGCACCGACCACACATGATAGATGTGTTTACCAAAGGACTGAGAGAAGATAAGAATGTCGTCCAGGTAAACGAATGCAATATAATTTTACTGACAATATTACTTTGCTGACTACATTGGGTAAACGTAAGATAATATTTATGTCAAAGTTGTTTTTTATTGACATCCCACAATGGATGTTTTTACCATCCCCACAATGCCATGCTTCGACCACAAGGATTTTTTATGCAATGTCAAGTTTATTTCGAATGTTTGCTGGAGCACAAGCCTAATAATTGCAAATGATTTTTAAGCTCTTTGGCACAGCTCATCAGTGGACAGAGCTCCTGATAACCCAAGGCAATGTGGAGATTGGCACTGTGACTGTGTTTATCAATCTATTCAGTAGAGTTTTTTGGCAAGAAGGATAGAAGTCCAACCCGAACCTCTACTCTCCTACACTGCTTCTTTTCCTGCTGTCTCTGTAAATGTCTTCCTCCTCTCCTTCTCCTCCTTCGGCCAACAGTAGCCCAATTTCCACCGGTACCCTGTCGGCTAACGATACCTGTGGCGGTCGTTGTTAACCCGGGCCTCGACCAATCCGGTATGAAATTCTCATTTATGATCCGCATATTTGTTTTGGCACATGTTTTACGCTGGATGCCCTTCCTAACGCAACCCTCCCCATTTACCCGGGCTTGGGACCGGCACTAAGAGTGCACTGGCGTGTGCCCCACTAATGGCTGGGTTTTTTTTATTAATGTGATTAATGTGATTAATTATTTTTTAAAGTTTTTTTACTCTGCCTCAGTCCATTTTAATGAGCTTTAGCCCAGATAAGGCCTAACATGTTCAACATTTAGAGTTGATACAGGGTCTGGGGCTTCCCTCTTTCCTCTACACAAAGAAGAAATCTAATAAAGCTGCAGAGGTGGATTTATAATATAACCTTAAATTAGGGCTTTTTCTAAGTAATCCCTCATAGCCTTTTGTTTTGCCCTAAATGTGTAAATTTGACCATGCAGAGGCATGAAGAGGGTCAATTGCACCATTATATGACCTGTGAAAAAGTGTTGTGGGGAAGAGACAGTTTGTCCATTCCATGTTGGTCCAGTTTCCTGGTGAACAAAGTTACAAAATATGTATTCTTGCAGAACTATTGAACTTACAGGGAGCAATGCAGTAAAAAAAATCTTTTAGTTGAATACAATTTAGGCCAAATGTTTTCTGGGGTGGGATTTGCAGCTGTGTGCTGGTATACATGGCTTGGTGGCCATCAGTCTTCCTCTTCATCACATCTTTCCACTACTATGGATTATTGCCCTCTTGGTTATCTTTCCAAATCTGTTACGGAGAATTACTCCTGTCTGACCCAAGAAAAGAAGAGGTCTGCCTTGAGAGCAAACTATATAGAGCTGAACGTAGTGCACAATCTTTAAGTCCCTTATCTAGGACATATTTGCCTCTGCTAATAGACACCACAGATTTTATGTAAGACAATTTTTTCCATGTACCAGTGTGTATGTGTGTATGTGTGTGTGTGTGTGTGTGTGTGTGTTTGGTGGGGGGACTCATGGATTCGTGCAGGCTTGATTACAGTTTTTCTCAGTTGCTTTGGACGGTTCTCAGATCAGAAATAAAATTCTCAAAACTACTTGTTCAACCTCCACATCATTTTGTCATTTGTGCTCATCAAAGAACATTTCTCGTTGCTTTGATCAAATTGCGAATGCTTTGTTACATAATTTAATCGATTGTGTGTTTAAACAAGTTTCTGCTTTTTAAATTTAAACAAGTGTCTGCTTTTTTCTACATTATCAGTTGTTTGTGTCATGTTGATCAAAATATATTATACTAGTTTGACCTAAATAAATGTAACCCCCAAAACATTTAGGCATCAGTTCATTGCATAAGTCATTTAGTGCAAAATGGTTAAACCAGTTGTCAAAATTTGTTAAGCTTTTATTCATTACAGTTCTATAAAACTTTTTTGGTAAATGTGTATTGAATTGATGAATTGTGCTGATGAACCTTGAATGTCACTAATGAGAGGTGTTCACTTTCAAATCAACCAATAATCAACTAGTTCTCTAAAATAGGTCAAGGCTGAATCTCGTTAACCTTTACTGTAATTGGCGAGTGTATATAAAAAGAGCAAAACACATTTACAATTGTTAAAAATGGATGAACAACTAGGAAACGAACATGGTCAAGAGCCAAGAATAAGGATGCATGCTGAAAGGGGAAGGAGGCAAAATAGAGGAAGAGAAAGAAGAGGCCAGAGATATAAACACATTTTAGATTAAATTAGAGCCACTGTTGTGGAGCATCTCTTGGTTATGACCGTAACCCTAGTTCCCCCCGAGGAAATGAGACGCTGCATCGAAACGCTAGAGGAATGCCCCTGTGTGACCGAGCTCTGAACCACATGTGTAATCTGACCAATAGGTGTTTGGGACGTGACGTCATCAGCAGGCTACGTCACGTCAAAAGGAAGCTACAAATGGCTGCGAGATGGACAAGATGCTAGCTTCTGCGAGAGAAGGTAAGCACCGCAGGGACTCAGGGAGTATGGCATGGAGACGCAGCGTCTCGTTCCCTTGGAGAACTAGGGTTACGGTTATAACCTAGAGACTTTCCCCTTCAGGAACTCCAGCTGTGTCGAAACACTATGGGAACGAGTGTCCAATCACGCCACACTAACCAGACCCTGCCTAGAAATTGAAGGGCCTCTGCACCAGCACGTAGGACAGAGTAACCCGGGGGTGCTCTAAAGGTCAAGGTCATAGAACCTGACAAAGGTCAGCGGGTTGGACCAACCCGCAGCATTACAGATGTCCTGAAGTGACACTCCAGCGGACCAGGCCGTATAGGTCGCCACACTATGGGTGGAGTGAGCTCTGACCCCCAGCGGTGCGGGGAGGCCAGGGGACTCGTGAGCCGACACAATCGCATCCATTACCCATCTGCTTAAAATCTGGTTATTGGCCGGGAAACATTTCCTGTTAGGGCCATAGCAGACAAGCAGCTGCTCCGACTTCCTCCACGGACTTGTCCTGCTCGCACTGGTAATTGTCCATGCTGTCCCTCCTGTTTGGGGGCTGTAAATAGAGGAGGGCAGTATGCCTGCAACACGACAGGACGTGAGGGAGCCAAAGGCACTTAAGGTACCTACCCAGGTTTTAGATAGAGAAACGCTTTGGCCATGCCAGGGGCAAACTCCAGGCGAGACGGGGCCACGGACAGAGCCTGTAGATACACGATCCTTTTCAGGGAACAAATCGCCAAGAAGAAGGTGGTCTTAATAGACAGAAACCTAAGAGCCACATCGGCCAATGGCTCAAAGGGGGGCTCAAAAAGAGCCACCAGCACAACTGCAAGATCCCAGACAGGCACTCTGGGTCACGTCCCGGGCCTCAGCCTCCGGGTGCCGCAGAGGAAACGTGTCACCAGTGGGTGCCTTCCCAACGACTGCCCCGCAGGCGGGGTGCCATATGGTGCAATGGCATACACGTAAACCATTAGGGTCGGAGGGGTTAACCCTGCAGCAAACTGCTACTGTAAGAACTTTAGAACCGAACCGATTGGGCAGTTAACAGGTTCCAGGCCATGGTGCTCGCACCAAGATGTGAACACTCGCCATCGTGCGGCATACGACCTCCTCGTAGAGGAAGCTCTGGAGTGGAGAAGGATTTCTACTACCTCAGTAGAGAAACCACCCGCTACAAACTGTGCCTCTTCAGGGGCCACAGCCACAGCCTCCACAACTCTTGTCGGAGAGGGCCCTCGAGTAGAGACACCAGATCCGCAAACCATGGTTTGCCCGGCCATCGAAGCACTACCAGGAGGAGACTGACTCCATCCCGGCTAACTCTCTCCAGAACTCCAGGGAACAGTGCAATCGGGGATAAAGCGTACAGGCGTAGCCTCGGCCACGACTGTACCATGGCATCAAGCCCTAACTGGGCTGGGTGAGAGAGAGAGAACCAGAGGGGACAGTGCGAGGTCTCCTGGGTCGCAAAAAGATCCACCTGGGCTCTGTAGAACCTCCGCCATATGAGCTACACCACCTTGGGGTGGAGACGCCATTCCCCAGGCCTTGGCCCCTGCCTCGACAGGGCATCTGCTCTAACATTCAACCGTCCTGGGATGTAAATGGCCCTCAAAGATAGTTGCCTGTCCCGAGACCACAAGAGGACCGCTCGCGCTAGCTTGTACAAGGGGTGAGATCGGAGACCCCCTTAGTGGTTGATGTGGCGATCTCTCAGGTCCGGGAGGAAGTGCTTTAACCCCAAAAACACTACAATCATCTCCAGGTAATTTATGTGCCACGAGAGAAGTGGGCCGCTCCACAGACCTTGGGCGGAGTGGCCACTCATGACCTCTCCCCACCCTGTGAGGGAAGCATCCGTTGTTAGCGTCACGTGACAACACAGACTCCTCAACACGGGGCCAAGAGACAGAAATGTTTGGTCTTTCCAAACATCAAAGGCTCGAAGAGCACGCCACAAGACCTTGATAGCACGATGCGGGTTTTCCCGGGAGAAACCCCTGCCCCAGAGCATCCAATCACGTAGCAGGTCAGCCTGGTATGCCTGTAACACACCCATGGTGTGGAGACAACCCGCAGCCTGACCTGCTGCCGCGTAAGCCTTCCCTACTAGAGCCTATGGAGCACGTAGCGGCTTAGTAGGGAAAACCAGGAACTACGTTCGCGTAGAGCGAGGAGTCGTGAGAAAAAGTATGTGCTAAGTATGGGGTTTTCCAGGATCTGGACACATCGGTGTGCAGTTTGAAAAAAAAAGGTAAACCCCGGCGCAGAGGAAGTGACACAGGACGCAGAAAACACTCGTCCAGCTTGCTGGGTGTGTGCTGTTTCTGCTACTCCACTGGCCAAGCTAGATCCAGGTTAGCTATGGCTCACGTCACAACATCGTGGAGTTCCTTATACAGCAAAGGCTCGCTAGCATGCATCAGCTCTCCTTCCTCGAAGGAAGAGGCATGTAATGCCGCACTGCTCACACTGGGAGAAGAAGCAGCTATCGGGCCTGCTTCTCCGAGAGAGCAGGAGCTCAATTCAGCAAACGAGGCTGAAGTGGACTCATCCGACTCCAACCCGGCTGCTATATCGGCCTGCGAGCCCCACGAGCACAGCTGTGCCTCAGCGAGAGCGGGACCGGAGCCTCGGGGAAGAGAGCTCTTCTCAATGAACGATCTCCGGGAGCGAAGCATGCGCATAGCCATGCGGCTACAATGCGAGCAATCGACCCCCTAGAGAGCCGATTGTGCATGCTCCACTCCCAGGCAAACAACTCACCGATCATGCGAATCCTTACCAGTAATAAAACACGGACATGGATGAACACATTTGCAGTAATTCTGTTTGCCAGCCATCACTTGATCAGAAAAACACAGCAAAACAGCGCTTACCTGAAGGAGCAGAAGCTAGCGTCTTGTCCATCTCGCAGCCATTTGTAGCTTCCTGTTTACGCGACGTCCTTGCTGATGACGTCACGTCCCAAATGCTTTTGGTCAGATTACACACGTGGTTCAGAGCGCGTTTTCGCAGGGGCGTTCCCATAGCGTTTTGACGCAGCTCGAGTTCCTGAAGGGGAACATGTCAATCATGGCCCCACAATGGTATTGCAAGGATGATATCTGTTGTGATGTGGATGAAAATCTGTGGCCCGACAGATTGGGGCGTCAGGGGGGTAGGGATTTTCATCACAATGACATTATATTGTAATTTTTTTGTCAGTCCACTAGTAAAGAACAATAAGAAAGTGTGAATCCTGTCCAGTCTCTTACAATCAATTTCCCCACATACAGTAATGTGTACATTTGTGCTGTTGAAATTCATAGTTGCCAATTGTAATCCAAAACATAATTTACATCAAGAAATACTAAAATAAAGCAGTGTCATAGTGAAAAAATGACTGAACATTTTGACTATCTTGTCGTAAACAATGATAAAAGGACTTGTTATTTTGATGGCAATGATATGTTCATTGACACAAATACTTACTTTTGAGAAAAGAACCGAGGATTTTAAGCAGAAAACAGGCTTTTACAAGAAATCCAATTTATTGTGGTGTTTGTTCACATTGTTTTGAGAATGCACTTGATGATGATTCGAGAAATGCTCCAAAGCAACTGAGAAAAACTGTAATAATAGGCAACCTGCACCATTACTCTGCATTTAATTTATTTTTATTTGTGGTCTTTGCTGTCCATACTGTTTTGCAGAGAATATAATATAATATAATATAATATAATATAATATCATATACAGTAGCGGGCTGTCAGGGCTAGCAAAGCCTTTTCTGCTGGACTAAACACTATCAGAAGCACTGAAATTATATAAATTTATTCCCAACAGTTTATTCTCTTCATTTTGTAGCGTTTCTCTTGGCTGCACTGCTTCCAGTACATGTATGTTCTCCCACACCACCCCACTGCTGCATTCCCTTCACCGGCTTCCAGCAGCTGCACATATCAGATTCAAAACACTCATACTTGCCTACAAGGCCGAAAATCGACCGGCGCCCTCTTACCTCAGAGACCTCATCAATCCTCACACTGCACCATGCTGCCTGAGATCCTCCAGCACTGCTCAACTGGTACCACCTTCTCTTAGAGTGAGAGGTAAGTATACTTCAAGGCTCTTTTCTGTTCTGGCACCGAGGTGGTGAAATGTCCGTACAGCAGAGTCGTTCCTCTAGGTGGATTGTACACTCCGAGCACAATAGTGGTGGTGAATTCCCAGGGTATATAAAAAAGTGTACATCTCACAACCATAAACTCCAACAGTGATGAGCATTAGGTGGAAACGAGGACAAAGTTCTTACACCAATCTGTGTTGATGTAAACACACAGAATGCCGCTCCGAGTCTTACCACACAGAGCTGCATTTCTGTCGGCACGAAACACGGCTAGATGGTGGAGCAGGCCAGCTAGGGTTAGCTTCTAGCATAGAACTAGCACCCGCTCGCTTTCCGCAGTTCCGCTTCCAGATGCAGCGTGATTTTCCCCATTATGTCTATCCGCCGCAGGCGATGCCGAGGTCTGGAGGCCTGTTTCTCGAAGCATGCCGTGGTTGCGTAGCTTCTGGTGCAGATAATCGTTTATTGTGTTTTTGGGGTTGTTTCAGAGTTCCTGGAGTGTTCGGCAGTGGTACACAGGGACACCGGTTGCTCCGATGTCCATATGTTTTGTAAGGCGGGCTACAAAGTGAGAGTAGCACCATTTTGGGTCCAGAGCCGCGCTGCCATCTTGGCTACGGATTCATTCGGATTCATTGCTAGAGACTCAAAGCACTTTTGTATGTTGCTTTGGACAAGCGTAAAATGCTGCAAATGTGCTGCCATGTCAATCTAATCTGCCCAGGGCCTTCAAAGTCTGTTCTGCTGTCCTTTTTCTT
Organism: Silurus asotus; assembly: GCA_024362625.1. Lineage (NCBI taxonomy): Eukaryota > Metazoa > Chordata > Actinopteri > Siluriformes > Siluridae > Silurus > Silurus asotus. The sequence goes on from MU532980.1 coordinate 369,640, forward strand.
ACGGAGGAAGAGAATTTGATTTAGTCTTTGACATTCTTAAAAATCAATTTTCAAGAAAAGATAGACATCGTGAGGAGGTCGGCTAACCCCGAAGCTAGCTAGCTTGTCTCAGCTCGGGAAAGGGTTTGTGCACCACTTCCAGACCAGTGAATAGAGGTGGATTAAGTTGGGTATTATCATGGCAAACCACTGATAATATAATATAACATAATATAATATAATATAATAGTAAGTACGTTTCTTTCGGCTTCTCCCGTTAGGGGTCACCACAGCGGATCCTCCGCACGTTTGAACGCTGGATGCCCTTCCTAACGCAACCCTCCCCAATTTATCTGGGCTTGGGACCGGCACTGAGAGTGGCTGGGGATGGTCCCCTGACCCGGGAATCGAACCCGGGTCGCAGCGGTGGGAGCGCTGCATCTTAACCACTAGACCACCAGGGGACCTTAATATAATATAATATAATATATAATATAATATACAATTTGGGTATTATTAACAATCAGGCCATGCTGACATATAAGAGTGGAGGAAGGTGTACACAGGTGGACTATGTTCTATGTAGGAGCAACCTGAAAGAGATTGGTGAATGTAAGGAGAGAAGGTAGGCTTGTCAGGAGCCATGTATTAGAGGGAGGGATTTGGCAGGGTGATGGCCCTGAAATTTGTTTTCCATCAGCTACTGCTATTGACATCTTTTTATGTAGCTAATCACTCACACTTGTTCCTTGTAACCATAATTAGTATTTCATTTAATCAAAGTCAAGTCAATTAGGCTTTTATTTTCATTTATTTTTATTTTCCAACCATATACAGTGCATTACAAAGTAAAAGAAAACAGCGTTCACCTAGGACCAAGGTGCTACATAATACAACATGAATAAAATAACACAAAACTATGCAATCTGGAGCATGACAGACTGTATGTGTGCAACATTTAGTGCAAAAACAACACAAGACAGCGAGACAATAAAAACAGTGACAAATATAGTCGATTTTTAATTTGTTCTAATAATAATAAATTCTGTACATGTAATCAATTAATGTTTTAGTAGCAATTTGTTTAAACAGCAACTGTGTAAAACACTTTGTGAGCAGCTCCTTTTTAGTAAGTAGTTAAAAGGCTCGGAAACTGGTACACATCTGTACGTGGGGGCCTGAATGCTTCTTTACTGTTTTTACGAACAGCAGAAGGGTGAAGAGTGTGTGTGAGTGATACAGTATGTTCTGCCAGCCACAATGCTAGTGGATTTGCGGATGCAGCAATTTGTAGTATGTCTATGATTAAGGAAAAGAGAGACCCTAATGACCTTCTCAGCCGTCCTTACTATCTGCTGTAGGGTGTTGCAATCAGAGATGGCACAATTCCCAAACCAGGCAGTGATGCAGGTGCTCTCGATTGTTAGTCTTTAGAATGGTGTGAGGATCGATGGTGAGAGCTCAGAAATCCTCAGCTTTTTCAAGAAGTAATGACACTGCTTAACTTGGACAGTGACCAGGCGAGGTTCTCCTTCCGGTAAACACCAAGAAATTGGGTGGTATTGTTGATCTTCACAGAGGTGCCAGCTGTTGCCATTGTTTTATAGTGGGTACATTTCTTAAATTTAAAGCTCAAACAAATTAAAGAGAAAAAAAATGTAATTTCAATTTATTTTTGAAAAGAAAAAGAATAGCATAAAATGTATTCAATTCAATAATGTTTTATTTGTATAGCGCTTTTAACAATGAGCATTGTCTCAAAGCAGCTTTACACAGTGATGAATAAGATTTTCTTTATAAGTGTAAGTTTGTCCCTAATAAAATTAGACAATGATAAAAAAGACAAAACGATAAATGTAGGACATAAGACACTACAACATTTAAACAGGATTATAATTTCAATCAAATTATGATGTGTATTACAATTCTTAACATGATGGTGTCCATGCTTACCAGTGTTTGGGGTTTGTGGAATTGAGGATGACGGTATTATGCTGTTTTGCATGTGCTTTAAATATATTCAGTCGAACTGAAGTCAGAAAGCTGTGAGGTGAGTTGGCAGAAACATTGAAGCACCGCAACGAAGATGAAATCTCACTTTTTCACTTTTTTTTGGTTCCTGTTGGGATGTTTTGAGATGACCAGAAGCCAGTAAAAGAATATCTTTATTCCCCACAGATAGTACGATTGTCTACAGCTGAGGCTTATTGCAGAAACCATTTTGGGAGTTTGGCTAGCATCACATCGGAAAAGGAGCACCAGAAGGCTGTGAAGGTTATAGGACAAAACAATTTTCAAGCTTGGATTGGGCTGAACAGAACTGCAACACAGGCAAACGTCTGGCAGTGGTCTGATGAGCCACAATCAACATTCACAAAATGGAACCCTGGTGAACCTGATGACTGGCCACCAGGGGAAGCATGTGTTTTTATGACAGAAACAAGCTGGTATGATGTTTTCTGTGAAGGACAATTCTCTACCATTTGTTCTAGGAAGTTTATGATGGTGAAGGTAAAGAAAACATGGGAAGAGGCTCTTAATGAATGCAGGAGTCATTACTCTGACTTGGTCTTTTTGGATTCTCAAACACAGCTCGACCTGCTCAAAATAGAAACTGAACAAGCTCAAACAGCCAGTGTGTGGACAGGACTGCGCTTTCACGCTGGACAATGGTACTGGGAGAATGGGATGTCACTGGGGAGCCTGGTCTCACTGCCTACATGCCCAGTCCGGCCCTACCGCTGTGGTGCGTAAAACTTCAACACAAACGTTTGGGAGAACAGAGACTGCAATGACAAACTTAATTTCCTCTGCTATTAGAGCAGGTGAGTAATAACCATCCGAAATAGAATTTAAAAAGTAGTGTCATAATGTCAAACAAAACCACCATGTGTATGAATAACCATAAATAACCATCGTTTTTGTTTTTCTTAAACAGATGGCTTTTAAATGGAATAAGAACATTTCGGTCAGGAAAAGGAGAAAAAGAATTCTTCAAGAATTTATTCATTATGTATTCACCTCTGAAATAACAGAAAAATAATTTAAGCCTATTGTAAATTGGGGCAGGTTTTATTTATTATATTGATTACTTTTGAATGTGTTTATATTCAAACATTGTATATGTTTGTGTAAATGGTTGGTAGTTGGTTTTTATTAAATTGTATAAAATAACCTAGAAAGCTAGTGTTTTAAAATAAAATAGTACAAAGATTTTTAAAGGCTTGATATTCTTTTTTGGAATTGTTAACCAGGGTAGACTGATAATCTAGCTACACTATCTAGCATCATTTAGCAGCACTTATTGTACAGGTGTATGTGAACATGAACATAAGTGTGACTAATTGCATTTGGAGTCCATGGCATGCAAGGGTACAGGAAGTCTGATGTGTTTTTTTCTTTCAATAAACAATATGGACTTTTTATAGTTTGTCTCTGCGTTTGTGTTCGTGCACTTCCCTATAACCGAGTCCAGACTTGCTGATAAAACAAACTAGCCAACCGTGAACCCAACAGCTCAGTCCCCAGCAGAGAACAGAATACTTCAGGGCACTTCAGATACAAACGATAGCAGGCCAATTAATCTTAGATTAAATACTGAGCTGGGTGTCACTGCAGCCCCGATCACCGATCGGGTTTTGCCCAGCTCTTGATCCCCACTGGTGGTGTTGCCCAGCTTCTGATCACCACAGCACAGGGGGCATCATACAGTCCTGTATGTAAACTCCACCCAAACTGCCTGCAGTGAAGAAAATGTCACATCAAGCATTGGTGGTTCAGTGGTAGAATTCTTGCCTGCCACGCGGTAGGCCCGAGTTTGATTCCTGGCCAATGCAACAACATTTTTGCACTTTATGTGGCGAGGACAATTACTAGTCCTTAGCCCTGTGTTTTCTGTTATGTAGTTTTATGTTGTTTTATGTAGCACCAGGGTTCTAGAGGAACGTTGTTTCATTTCACTGTGTACTACGTCAGCTATATATGGTTGAAATAACAATAAAAGCTTCTTCTTGACTTGACACATTAACCCAGCTGACATTTGGGTTCACACAATCCCCTATGCCAGAGCATCTGCCTCGCACATGGCTGATCCTGGTTCCAGTCATACGTTTGCTGTCACTGATCACTCCTCACACTGCTATTTACTCCCACAGGTCTTGTAGCACTGTTTGCCAGATCCAACCTTGTCTGAGGGTAAGAGGTATGTATATATCAAGACTTTTTTCTGCTCTGGAACCAAGGTGGTGGAATGAACTTCTCCTAGATGTCAAATTTTTAAATGACAGGTGAAGACCTACCACTTTCTATAACACTTAAACTATTGCTTATTTTTCCCCTGTTTGCATTAAAAAGTGTGCTGTAACAGAGTTTTGGGCAGATGGTATAGTTACATTTGTAATCTAGTGAACTGGTGTTTATTTATGGTATTCACTGAAAGAGACTTCGAAAAGCCCTTTTGTACTGTACATCGCTCTGGATAAGGGCATCTGCTAAATGTAAATATTTTATTCACAGTAAAACATAGAAATTGGTGCATTTCCTTGGTAAACCATTTGATATTTTTGGTTTTCACTCTGGTGAATATTTTCACACCATGGTGAAGATAAGCCAACAATCCTTGCATTAGTTTGAAGAGTATATTATATAGTAAGTATATTATTTTGCATGTATGCAAATTATCAGAATTCTAAATGGACAGAATTAAATGGATTTGAGGCTGTTTTCTTTGTGAGAAGCCAGGTAATGAAGAGTTTTGTTTACAGGGCTCATGGCTCAAAAGATTTTATATATATATATATATATATATATATATATATATATATTATTTTGCATGTATGCAAATTATCAGAATTCTAAATGGACAGAATTAAATGGATTTGAGGCTGTTTTCTTTGTGAGAAGCCAGGTAATGAAGAGTTTTGTTTACAGGGCTCATGGCTCAAAAGATTTTATATATATATATATATATAGTATGACAAACACTTGTGCTCACTTGGACCATCTTCATTGCATAATGTGAAAACCATGACAGGAACAAAAATTTATAAAAGTATACCAGTTCCATTACCAGGACCACTCAAAAAAATGTCAGAGTGATGACGGAGCAATACTACTGACCAAATTCTGTCCCTGTGACTTATGGTTTGGTCTACATGATTTCATTTAAAGGCAGAAAAACAAATTTGGA
>MU532980.1:385449-416604 GCA_024362625.1 Silurus asotus
ATATAATATAATATAATATAATATAATATAATATATAATTTACAATTTGGGTATTATTAACAATCAGGCCATGCTGACATATAAGAGTGGAGGAAGGTGCACACAGCTGGACTATGTTCTATGTAGGAGCAACCTGAAAGAGATTGGTGACTGTAAGGAGAGAAGGTAGGCTTGTCAGGAGCCATGTATTAGAGGGAGGGATTTGGCAAGGTTATGGCCCTGAACTTTGTTTTCCATCAGCTACTGCTATTGACTTCTTCTCATGTAGTTAATCACTCACACTTGTTCCTTGTAACCATAATTAGTATTTCATTTAATCAAAGTCAAGACAATTAGGCTTTTATTTTCATTTTCCAACCATATACAGTGCACAGTAAAAGAAAACAGCGTTCACCTAGGACCAAGGTGCTACATAATACAACATGAATAAAAAAACACAAAACTATGCAAACTGGGGCATGACAGACTGTATGTGTGCAACATTTAGTACAAAAACACCACAAGACAGTGAGACAATAAAAACAGTGACAAATATAGTAGATTTTTAATTAGTTCTAATAATAATAAATTCTGTACATGTAATGAATTAATGTTTTAGTAGCAATTTGTTTAAACAGCAACTGTGTAAAACACTTTGTGAGAAGCTCCCTTTTTAGTAAGTAGTTAAAAGGCTCGTGGAAACTGTTACACAGTCTGTACGTGGGGGCCTGAATGCTTCTTTACTGTTTTTACGAACAGCAGAAGGGTGAAGAGTGTGTGTGAGAGATACAGTATGTTCTGCCAGCCACAATGCTGGTGGAATTTGCGAATGCAGCATTTTGTAGTATGTCTATGATGGAGGAAAAGAGAGACCCTAATGACCTTCTCAGCCGTCCTTACTATCTGCTGTAGGGTGTTGCAAACAGAGATGGCACAATTCCCAAACCAGGCAGTGATGCAGGTGCTCTCGATTGTCACTCCCCAGAATGGTGTGGGGATCAATGGCGAGAGCTAAAAAATCCTCAGCTTTTTCAAGAAGTATGTATTTCAGTATTTCAAAAAGATGACACTGCTTGACTTGGACACTGACTAGGCGAGGTTCTCCTTCCCGTAAACACCAAGAAATTGGGTGGTATTGTTGATCTTCACAGAGGTGCCAGCTGTTGCCATTGTTTTATAGTGGGTAAATTTCTTAAATATGAAGCTCAAACAAATCATAGAGAACATTTTTTTTATTGCAATTTATTTTTGAAAATATTTGAAAATAAGAATAAAAAAAGAATAACATATAATGTATTCAATTCAATAATTTTTTAAACAATGAGCATTGTCTCAAAGCAGCTTTACACAGTGATGAATAAGATCTTCTTTATAAGTGTAAGTTTGTCCCTAATAAAATTAGACAATGGTAAAAAAAAAAAAAAAAAATGATAAATGTAGGACATAAGGCAATACAAAATTTAAACAGGATTATAATTGTAATCAAATTATGATGTATATTACAATTCTTAACATGATGGTGTCCATGCTTGCCAGTGTTTGGGGTTTGTGGAATTGAGGATGACGGTATTATGCTGTTTTGCATGTGCTTTAAATATATTCAGTCGAACTGAAGTCAGAAAGCTGTGAGGTGAGTCGGCAGAAACACTGAAGCACAGCAACGAAGATGAAATCTCACTTTTTCATTTGGTCCCTGTTGGGATGTTTTGAGATGACCAGAAGTCTAGTAAAAGAATATCTTTATTCCCCACAGATAGTACGATTGTCTACAGCTGAAGCTTATTGCAGAAAACATTTTGGGAGTTTGGCTAGCATCACATCGGAAAAGGAGCGTCAGGAAGCTATGAAGGTTACAGGACAAAACTATTTTGAAGCTTGGATTGGGCTTAACAGAACTGCACCACATGCAAACATCTGGCAGTGGTCTGATGAGACACAATCAACATTCACAAAATGGAGCCGTGGCGAACCTAATGACTGGCCACCAGGAGAAGCATGTGTTTTTATGACAGAAACAAGCTGGAATGATGTTTCCTGTGAAGGACAATTTTCTACCATTTGTTCTAGGAAGTTCATGATGGTGAAGGAGAAGAAAACATGGGAAGAGGCTCTTAATCAATGCAGGAGTCATTACTCTGACTTGGTCTTTGTGGATTCTCAAACACAGCTCGACCTGCTCAAAATAGAGACTGAACAAGCTCAAACAGCCAGTGTGTGGACAGGACTGCGCTTTCACGATGGACAATGGTTCTGGGTGAATGGGATGTCACTGGGGAGCCTGGTCTCACTGCCTACATGCCCAGTCCGGTCCTACCGCTGTGGTGCGTACAACTTCAACACAAACGTTTGGGAGAACAGAGACTGCAATGACAAACTTAATTTCCTCTGCTATTAGAGCAGGTGAGTAATAACCATCCAAATTAGAATTTAAAAAGTAGTGTCATAATGTCAAACAAAACCACCATGTGTATGAATAACCATCAATAACCATCGTTTTTGTTTTTCTTAAACAGATGGCTTTTAAATGGAATAAGAACATTTCAATCAGGAAAAGAAGAAAAATAATTCTTCAAGAATTTATTCATTATGTATTCACCTCTGAAATAACAGAAAAATAATTTAAGCTTATTGTAAATTGGGGCAGGTTTTATTTAATTATATTGATTACTTTTGAATGTGTTTATATTCAAACATTGTATATGTTTGTGTAAATGGTTGGTGGTTGGTTTTTATTCAATTATATAAAATACCTAGAAAGCTAGTGTTTTAAAATAAAATAGTACAAAGATTTGTAAAGGCTTGATCTTCTTTTAGGGATTGTTAACCAGGGTAGACTGATAATCTAGCTACACTATCTAGCATTATTTAGCAGCACTTATTGTACAGGTGTATGTGAACATGAACATAAGTGTAAGTGTTTGCATTTGGAGTCCATGGCATGCAAGGGTACAGGAAGTCTGATGTGTTTTTTTTTTTTAAATAAACAATATGGACTTTTTATAGTTTGTCTCTGCATAGAAATTGGTGCATTTCCTTGGTAAACCATTTGATATTTTTGGTTTTCCCTCTGGTGAATATTTTCACACCATGTTGAATATAAGCCAACAATCCTTGCATTAGTTTGAAGAGGTATATTATTTTGCATATATTCAAATAATCAGAATTCTAAATCAACAGAGTTAAATGGGTTTGAGGCTGTTTTCTTTGAGAAGCCAGGTGAATCACTTCCTGGTCCTATATAAAAAATTGTGATTTGAGAGGTAAGGAGCTACAGATTTATAAAGGATCTATATTTGTCATTAAACCAAATGTATAAAGCAGGTTCATGTGTGATGTTCAAGCATTCAAGCTTTATTGTTGGTGAATGGATGGTGACGCTATTAGGTTATTTTGCATGTGCTTTTAATATATTCAGTCAAGCTGATGTCAGAAAGCTGTAAGAGAATTTGGCAGAGATACAAGTAAATGTTTACAGAGATTAGACGCACAACAACAAAGATGAAATATCTCTTTTTTATTTGGCTCCTGCTTGGATTTTACGGTAAGTCTGAAAAAACAATACCTTTATTTATCGCAGACAGTCCCATTTTCTACAGGTCAGGCTTATTGCAAACAACAGTACGGGAATCTGGCTAGCATCATATCTGTAGAAGAGCTCCTGAAAGCTTTAATTGTTATGGGAGTGAATCCTAATTTCGCTTGGATTGGACTGTATAGAGGTGTACCACATGAAAACATCTGGAACTGGACTGATGGAGAACAAACAAACTTCACACTGTGGAGCACCAATGAGCCTGATGACCAGAGTCCAGGAGAAAATTGTGTTGTTATGATAGGAAATAACTGGTTTGATACGAACTGCGAGGGACAATTTTATACTCTTTGTTTTTGGAGGTTCCTTTTGGTGAAGGAGAAGAAAACATGGGAAGAGGCTCTCAAGCACTGCAGGAGTCATTACTCCGACTTGGTCTTTGTGGATTCTCAAACACAGCTAGACCTGCTTAAAATAGAGACTGAACAAGCTCAAACAGCCAGTGTGTGGACAGGACTGCGTTATTGTAATGGAAAATGGTTCTGTGTGAATGGGATGCCACTGGGGAACCTGGCACCACTGCGTACATGCCCAGTCCAGCCCTATCGCTGTGGTGGGTACAACTTCAACACAAACATCTTGGAAAACAGAGACTGCAATCAGACACTCGATTTCCTCTGCTATTACTGAAGGTGAGTAATAACCATCCGAATCAGGATTGTGTACTTTTGATTATTAATATGTGGTGATGCGATCAACCAATTTGATTATTTGTGTGGAAATCGTATGTTCCATGGGTATAAAAGGGGATGAAATTGACAGGCAACCAAGCGCACGTCACCAAGCGCGCCATCTGGGGTTTTGGAAGTGACGTAACTTCCTGTGCGTCGTGTTTTTGTCTGCGAGTGTGTGGCTGAGGAACATTGCGGATGTGTCGAGTGACACTTTGTCAGCTTTTCACTCGTACACGTCAAGTGTGCGGAGCGGCGTGAGTCCTATTGGCAGAATTGGGGTACCAGTGCTAGCCAGTGTCTACGGTGTGTGGTGCCGTGTGGTGAGCTGCCGACTTGCAGTGATCACGATTGGGTTTGTGGTGTGGTGTTGTGAGAGAACACGAGTTTAGCTAAAAAGGCAGGACAAATTCCCCAGTTCTGAAGTGGTAAAACAAGAGTGTGCATGGATGAATGATGTTGTGATTTATTGTACTCTTTTACATTTTTGCATATTAAAATGAATCATGTATTTTTAATGTGTTTTGAATAAATTGTGTGAAATATTTCCTGTTGTCTGATATCTGTCTCAGCCACAACGTATTTGCGTGCTTTTTAGTACTTTTGGGTCCCCGGCCTATTTCCAGGGTGGCGTAATCAATTTACTGCCATATTTGGTATTGGGTAAATACTCCCACATGCCACATTTGGCGTAGACGGCAGGATCTTGTGGATGTTGTACAGACTCAGACACTGTGAAATTATTCTATTGTGTTTTTTTTTCTAGTGGTGACAATAGAGTGGAGATTCGATTGGTAAGTACCCCTTATAGTATTTGGCAATGGAGGCTGAATTACAGGAAATGAGAGATCTTGTGGCCCAATTGAAGGCCGATAATGAGAGACTGCGACAGGAGTAGGCGCCGGTTGGAGTGCCTGATCCTGGCGCAGCCTCTAGTAGCGCGTCACGGCCGGTAACGCCTGGTTCTACTGGTTTAGATGCCAGTGCTGTCAAGCATTTTGTGTTTGTCCCTCGAGAACGGCGCTGTCCAAAATTTAACGGTAGGTCCGGTGTAGGCATTGGACAGTGGGTCGAAGAAGCTGAGGCATGTATGTGTATGCGGACCATGTCTGTAGCCGGGAAAGCTTTATTTTTGTTCGACCATCTTGAAGGAGAGGCTCGTGACGAAATTAAATATTGGCCGAGTACTGATAAAGACAATCCAGAAAGAATTATTGAAGCATTGTATGAAGTATATGGTTGTGTAGATTCCTATATTGTACTTCAAGAGGCTTTCTATTCACGGCGACAGCTAGAGGGGGAAATGTTGCAAGAGTTCTCCATTGCGCTGTTGGGTTTATTTGACCGGCTGAAACAACAGTCACCGCATGGCATTCTAAATTCAGATGTGGTAGTAAGGGATTAATTCATTGAATGCGTGCTAGATAATGTGTTGCGCCGTGAATTAAAGCAATTGGTAAGGCATCAGCCTGCTGCAACACTGTTGGATGTGCGAGGGAAAGCTATTCACTGGGAACGAGAGGGGATGCCAGGCGGCGCCAGGGGGCGAAGCCAGTCTGCTCCCCTGGTGCAGGGAATTCAATGTGGGGTCCAAGGCGATACTGGGGTGGGCTCTGCGCATGGGGGTCGTTCATCAGAATTGGATGAGTTACGGGAAATGTTACATCAACAGCAGAAGCAGATTGATCAGCTTACCCAACTTCTAGCCCGTAATCCTAGTCCCCATTTTCGTAGTCGTTCACCACGCCCTGGTTCTGTGATTTGTCGACGATGTCAGCATCCAGGGCATTTCGCTCAGGAATGTAATTGGCAATGTTCTCCTTTAGTTCCTTCCCAGGTCGATTTGGCATCCAATGATGTAAGGCCGGGTAGGTCCAGCTTTTCTAACCAGTCGGGAAACTAGTTCCCACCGTGCTGCAGGGCCACAGTTCGGTTGGGGGTATGCATGGCTCTCGTGTTTATGATGACATATCTGCGTGTCGTTTAATTTCCGCATGCCCGCACCTTGTTGTTTCTATTGGAGGTGTCTCGGTGCCCTGTTTGATAGATACTGGCTCCATGGTGTCGACTATTACAGAGAGTTGTTTTAGGTCTGGGTTCGAACCATGGGGCCTGGATCAGTTGCAGTCATGCCACTGGTTGCAGCTCAGAGCCGCCAATGGATTAGAAATCCCTTACATAGGGTATATAGAATTGGATGTTGAACTGTATGGTCGCATCATATCCAAGTGCAGGATACTGGTGGTTCGTGACCCTCCAGGTGGAAGCACTAGTGTTCCCGGCATTCTGGGAATGAATGTTCTTAGTCGCTGTTACCATGAGCTTTCCGGACAGTATGGACCCACTTTATTTGAGCTACCTCTAGTGATGCAGGACGCAGAATTGGCTCAGGCTTTCCAAACCTGGCAAAAAGTAGATGGCGTTCTCACGCATGGAGGTAATGTTAAAATTCGTGGGCGGCGAGTGTGTCGTATTCCAGAGGGCACTCTAAAATTTGTAACCGCCACTTGTGCGTCGGTATTCAGTGATAAGATTTTCGAGCCACGTGAGACTGGGTTGCCGGCTGGGTTACTAGCCTCTCCGTCCTTAGTGCGTGTGAATGGTGGTACCGTTTGGGTACCCATCGTTAATGTTGGTGCTCTCGATGCCATTTTAGATCCCACCATTGTTCTCGGGACGTTGCAAAAACTGTATTTGGTGGATTCCCCTACCGGGCTGACCGAGATATCACAGGTTAAGGCTCAGACCGCAACCTGTGATACAATGTCGGCGTCGGATGTGGGGCACCTCGATAATGTAGAACTGAGCGGGTTATCCGATGATGAGCAGAAACAGGTGAGGGCACTCCTTCGGGAGTTTCAGAGTGTGTTTTCCACTGGTGACGGAGATCTGGGCTGTACTGATCTCCTGTCTCACGAAATTCCCTTAATCGATGAGACTCCAGTCCGACAGCGTTATAGGCGGATTCCACCATCTGAATACGAGTTGGTTAAGACGCATATTAGTCAGCTTTTAGACACTCAAGTGATCAGGGAAAGCTGTAGTCCATATGCGTCTCCAGTTGTAATGGTAAGGAAGAAGGACGGGAGCCTGCGCATGTGCGTAGACTACCGTCAGATCAATGCTAAGACGCGGAAGGACTCATTCCCACTGCCTCCCATTGAGGAGACATTAGATTCTTTAACAGGGGCCTGCTGGTTTACTACATTAGATCTGGCCAGCGGGTATAATCAAGTCCCGGTTGCTGAATCTGATCGCCATAAGACTGCTTTTTGCACCCCCTGGGGGTTATATGAATGGAACCGTATGCTTTTTGGCCTTTGTAATGCACCAGGTACCTTCCAGTGCTTGATGAAGCGGCTCTTTGGCGACCAGCAACACCAGTCAGTGTTTTTATATCTTGATGACATTATTGTTTATTCTTCTTCTGAGCAACACCATCTGCAGAGATTGAGGATGGTGCTGGATCGCCTTTGAGCCGCTAACCTCAAGGTTAAGTTTAATAGAAGTTGAGTAGAATAGCAAAGTCCACTAAAGGTGGTAGAGCATTTTCACATTTAGCTCCAAAAACTCTGGAATAGTCTTCCTGACGGTGTTCGGGGCTCAGACACACTCACCCAGTTTAAGTGTAGATTAAAAACATATCTTTTTAGCAAAGCCTACACAAAACACACATCACATCATAACCTTGTGCTCCAGAACATATGATCTTCTTCTTCTTCTTTCGGCTGCTCCCATTAGGGGTCGCCACAGCGGATCATCCGTCTCCATACCACCCTGTCCTCTACATCTGCCTCTTTAACACCAACTACCTGCATGTATTCCCTCACCACATCCATGAACCTCCTTCTTGGCCTTCCTCTTTTCCTCCTACCTGGTGGCTCCATCCTCAGCATTCTTCTACCAATATAATTCATGTCCCTCCTCTGCACATGCCCAAACCATCTCAATCTCGCCTCCCTCACCTCGTCACCAAAACATCCTACATGCGCTGTCCCTCTAATTAACTCATTTCTAATCTAATTCATCCTCGTCACTCCCAACGAAAACCTCAACATCTTCAGCTCTGCTACCTCCAGCTCCACCTCCTGTCTTTTACTCAATGCCACTGTCTCTAAACCATACAACATCGCAGGTCTCACCACAGTCCTATAAACTTTTCCTTTCAATTTTTCAGATACCTCACTATCACAAATCACTCCTGTCACTCTTCTCCACCCACTCCACCCTGCCTGCACTCTTTTCTTCACTTCTCTAACACACTCTCCATTACTTTGCACTGTTGACCCCAGGTACCTGAATTCCTCCACCTTCTCCACCTCGTACCTGAATTCCTGCACCTTCTAAAGCTCTTCTCCCTGCAACCGCACCACTCCACTGCCCTTCCTCTCATTCACACACATGTATTCTGTCTTACTCCTACTGAGTTTTATTCCCCTTCTCTCCAGCGCATATCTCCACCTTTCCAGGCTCTTCTCAACCTGCTCCCTACTCTCACAACAAATCACAATATCATCCGCAAACATCATAGTCCAGGGAGACTCCTGTCTGACCTCGTCCGTCAACCTGTCCATCACCACTGCAAACAGGAAAGGGCTCAGGGCCGATCCTTGATGCAGTCCAACCTTCACTCTAAACCAGTCTGTCGTCCCTACTGCCCACTTCACTGCCGTCACACTGCCCTCATACATGTCCTGCACCACCCTCACATACTTCTCTGACACACCTGACTTCCTCATACAATACCACAACTCCTCTCTTGGCACCCTGTCGTACGCCTTCTCTAAATCCACAAATACACAATGCAATTCCTTCTGTCCTTCTCTATACTTCTCCATCAACATTCTCAAAGCAAATAAGGCATCTGTGGTGCTCTTCCTCGGCATGAAACCATACTGTTGCTCACAGATGGTCACCTCTTCTCTCAGCCTGGCTTCCACTACTCTTTCCCATAACTTCATGGTGTGACTGATCAACTTAATACCCCTGTAGTTACTGCAGGTCTGCACATCTCCTTTATGCTTAAAGATCGGTACCAGCACACTTCTTCTCCATTCCTCAGGCATCTTCTCACCTTCCAAAATCCTGTTAAACAATCTGGTTAAAAACTCCACTGCCATCTCTCCTAAACATCTCCACGCTTCTACCGGTATATCATCTGGTCCAACCGACTTTCCACTCTTCATCCTCTTAATCGCTGCTCTCACTTCCTCCTTACTAATCCTATCTACATCCTGCTTCACCAACTCCACATCATCCAACCTTCTCTCTCTCTGATTTTCCTCATTCATCAGCTGCTCAAAATACTCCCTCCACCTTCTCAACACACTCTCCTCACTAGTCAACACATTTCCCTCTCCATCCTTTACTGCTCTAACTTGCAGTACATCCTTTCCAGCTCGGTCCCTCTGCCTGGCCAATCGGTACAAATCCTTTTCTCCTTCCTTAGTGTCCAACCTCTCATACAGCTCCTCATATGCCTTTTCCTTGGCTTTCGCCACATCCCTCTTAACCTGCTGCCGCATCTCCTTGTACTCCTGCCTACTTTTCTCATCACTCTGTCTATCCCACTTCTGTTTTGCCAACCTCTTTCTCCTTATGCTCTCCTGCACTTCCTCATTCCACCACCACGTCTCCTTGTCTTCCTTTCTATTACCAGATGTCACACCAAGTACTTTTCTAGCTGCCTCCCTCATCACTCCTGCAGTAGTTGCCCAATCATCCAACACCTCCTTAACACCACTGAGCCTCTCTCTGACCTCTTCCCTGAACCTCACACTACACTCTTCCTCCTTCAGTTTCCACCATCTTATTCTTCTTTCAGTCCTCACTCTCCTCCTCTTCTTCTTCGCCTCCAAAACCATCCTACAGACCACCATCCTATGCTGTCTAGCTACACTGTCCCCTGCCAACACCTTACAGTCACCAATCTCCTTCAGGTTGCATCTCCTGCATAGCACATAGTCCACCTGTGTGCACCTTCCTCCACTCTTATACGTCACCCTATGATCCTCCTTCTTCTTAAAATAAGTGTTCACCACTGCCATTTCCATCCTTTTAGCAAAATCTACCACCATCTGCCCTTCCACATTCCTCTCCTTAAAACCATACCTACCCATCACCTCCTCGTCACCTCTGTTCCCTTCACCTACATGCCCATTAAAGTCCGCCCCAATCACCAACCGTTCCTTCCTAGGTACACCATCTACCACTTCATCTAATTCACTCCAGAATCTTTCCTTCTCCTCCATCTCACAGCCAACTTGTGGAGCATAGGCACTGATGACATTTATCATCATCCCTTCAACTTCCACCTTCACGATCATCACCCTATCAGAAACTCTCTTCACCTCCACTACACTCTTACTGTACTCTTCCTTCAGAATCACCCCTACACCATTTCTCTTTCCATCCACACCATGATAAAACAGTTTAAATCCACCTCCAATGTTCCTGGCCTTACTCCCTTTCCACTTGGTCTCCTGAACACACAGCATATCTACCTTTCTCCTCTCCATCATATCAGCTACTTCTCTTGGATCTGTGGTGATCACAAATGCTGAGCTCATAAAACTAGGAGCTACTAACCGTAAAGACTGTTTAAGACTGCAGAAAGAACATCACTTATAATCTTATACTCCAGTACTCATGTTAGTTCTCACTGTCCAGTGTTCTGTATTTTTGGAAAAAATTTATGATCAAACTCTTGATGTCACCCAGATGAGGATGGGTTCCCCTTTTGAGTCTGGTTCCTCTCAAGGTTTCTTCCTCATAACATCTAAGGGAGTTTTTCCTTGCCACAGTCGCCACGGCTTGCTCATCAGGGACAAATTCACACCATTCACCATCACTGTTGATTTGTGTAAAGCTGCTTTGAGACAATATCTGTTGTGAAAAGCACTATACAAATAAACTTGACTTGACTTGACTTAAGTTGGAAAAGTGTTACTTTTTCAGGGAAGAGGTGCATTACTTGGGCCATGTTATATCACCCTACGGAGTGTCCACGGACCCAGGGAAGGTTAAGACTGTGGCCCAATGGCCTTGTCCTAAGACTGTGTCGGAGTTCTGGGTTTTGTGAGCTACTACAGGCGGTTTGTAGAAGGCTTTGCCCAGGTAGCAGCTTCATTGCATCGGTTAGTAGCGGAGGCAGGTAGAGGAAAGATGAGTAGCCGGAGACAGGAATTGGAAGCGTTGTGGTCTGAATCGTGTGAACAAGCATTTCGGACATTGAAGCAGAAGCTTACCACTGCACCAGTCCTCGCATATGCTAATTTTGAGCTTCCATTTATCTTGGAGATTGATGCTAGCTATGTTGGGCTAGGGGCAGTGCTTTCCCAAGAGGTGGATGGTAAGGTTAGACCGGTGGCTTATGCCAGCCGGAGTCCTCGCCCAGCAGAGCGTAATACAGCCACATACAGTTCTATGCGGCTCGAGTTTTTGGCCCTAAAATGGGCGATGGCTGAGAAATTCCACGAATACTTGTTGGGTCATTGCTGCATTGTACGCACCGATAGTAATCCATTGAGCCACCTGGCAACTGCAAAATTGGGGGCTACCGAACATCGTTGGGCGGCTGAACTCGCGGCCTTTGATTTTGAGGTGCAATATCGGTCAGGTAGGGCCAATCAAAATGCAGATGCTTTATCGCGGTTGCCTTCTGGCAAACAGTTTGTGGAAAACAGTCAACCGGGGACAGTAGTTCCTGAACCACTGAGGCGGGCTGAGGGAGTCAGTCTGGCAGGAGCTACAGCTGTGATGGCCATGCAGGCTATGCCCGGTCGATCGAGGTCAAACCTGGTGCGACTGCAGGAGGATCCCATTATTGGTGCAGCCCTTAAGTATTGGTGCCGAGGGCGAGGCCCAGGGCCCCAAGAGCGGCGACAGTTATCCAACTTGGTTTTAGTGTTGCTACGGCAGTGGGACCGTTTGGAGGAACAGGATGGCCTGTTATATCGACGGGTCTGCCGTTCAGATGGTGGTGAGAAGGTGTTGCAACTGGTGTTGCCAGCCGTATTACAGCCCGAGGTTCTGACTCAATTACATCAGTGTCATGGCCATCAAGGTACGGAGCGCACCTTGGAGCTGGTGCGACAGTGTTGCTACTGGCCGGGGATGTCAGCTAATGTAGCCCACTGGGTACAGCAGTGTGAGTGGTGTCAGCAGGCCAAGGAGGCTACACCAGTGGCTCGGAGCTATATGGCGCACCTGATGGCCTCCCGTCCGAACGAGATCGTGGCTCTGGACTTCAAAGTCCTTGAGCCTTCGCACTCGGGGCAAGAAAATGTTTTGGTAATGACGGACATTTTTAGTTAATTCACCGTGGCAATCCCTACTCGGGATCAACAGATGGTGACGGTGGCCCGTGTCTTGGTGGAGGAGTGGTTTTATAAGTTTGGGGTTCCGGAGCGGATCCATTCCGATCAGGGCCGCAACTTTGAATCCGGGCTCATTCAGCAGTTGTGTAGCCTTTACCAGGTGGGTAAGTCACGCACCACTGCATACCATCCAGCCGGTAACGGCCAGTGCGAACGGTTTAACCGGACAATGCACAATTTGCTGCAGACTTTGCCCACTGGAAGGAAGAGGGACTGGGCATCTTGTTTGTCCCAGGTGGTGTTCTGTTATAATACCACTCCTCACCAAGCCACTGGAGAAACACCTTACTTTTTAATGTTTGGGCAGGAGCCTAGACTGCCTGTTGATTTTCTGTTGGGCCATGTGCAGGAGCCAGTGGCTGGTAGGGTCCATCATTGGGTGGAAGAGCATCATGCTCGCCTCCAAGTGGCCGCCCAATATCGTAAGGCTAAGCATGACCAGCGGGTAAGGGAGCAGCCATTGACAGAAGGCCAGTTGGTCTATCTGCGAGAACATGGGTTCCAAGGACGGAATAAAATCCAGGACCTATAGAGCTAAACTGTATACCAGGTAGTTCGGGTGCCACCAGATGGTGGGTCAGTGTATACTATAGCACCAGTGTATGACCTCTCTAAAGTCCGTCATGTTCATCGGATGTCCTTAAAACCCTGTATTCAATGTACTCCGGCTCCAATTAAGTCTGGAGGCAGGACAAATTCCCCAGTTCAGAGTAGAGGAGAAAATGTTGTTGTTATGATAGGAAATAACTGGTTTGATACGAACTGCGAGGGACAATTTTCTACTCTTTGTTCTCGGAGGTTCCTTTTGGTGAAGGAGAAAACATGGGAAGAGGCTCTCAAGCACTGCAGGAGTCATTATTCTGACTTGGTCTTTGTGGATTCTCAAACACAGCTAGACCTGCTTAAAATAGAGACTGAACAAGCTTAAACAGCCAGTGTGTGGACAGGACTGTGTTATTGTAATGGAAAATGTTTCTGGGTGAATGGGATGCCACTGGGGAACCGGGCACCACTGCGTACATGCCCAGTCCAGCGCTATCGCTGTGGTGCGTACAACTTTGACACAAACATCTGGGAAAACAGAGACTGCAGTGAGACACTCAATTCTCTCTGCTATTACTGAAGGTGAGTAATAACCATCCGAATCAGGATTGTGTACTTTTGATCAATAATATTATAATGGTAATTGACAAGTCTTTGTACAAAAGCAATACATTTTTACATCTCATTCACTTTCGACCTGAACTGTATCTGTTTGTTTGCCTACACAGATGTCTTTCGAATGGAATAAGAAGTATATCTCCTTCATGAAAATTCTTCTAACATAACAGTAAATTACTACTAGAAATTATTACTAATACAGTAAATTTAGCTTATTGGACGGTTTTATGTAATTATATTCATTTAAATAATTTTATGTTAAAACATTGTGTCCTTTATGTATTTCGTGGTTGGTTTTATGTTACTTATTTACTTAGAAATGCAGGGTGTAAAAATGAAAAAATAAATAATCAGATTTGGTCTTCATTTTTTTCTGTTATTTTTTTTTGTTATTTATTTGTTTGTTTTTTTAAAAATGAAAAGGTTAGAAGGTTAGGAGTAGACTTACACTATGTTACATTCATATATTTAAGATATAATGTGTATTTCTTTTTATTGCTGTACTAAAATCAATAAACAATTGTTTTCCCAGCAGTCTTTTCATGATTCTTTTTTCCCAGAAAAAAATGTGATTAGCCTGAAAATGCACAGCTTTGTTTACTTGGTAACTGTGTGGGGTTGTGAGGTCCTGGAGAACCCTGAAGTATATATAAATTCACAATTTTTATGGCAGAGATGGATGTAGATTTCGTTTTTTTCACCTAAGAAGTTTGCCCTTAATCATGGCCTAGGGAATTCAGGGTGTCTGGCTTGTGACCCCCAGCACATGTTAGGGTTGAATAAATCATATACTGGGAACAGCATCCACCTTAATTGTATCACTAAAGAATTTAAGCCTTTTAGACTTGGTTATTGAGAACATTTCATTACCTTCGCTTCACCACTTTGTTTGATCACACCCCAGACTTTGCTTTTGACAACAGAATCTTCCCCTATATAGGGTTTCAAAGTTTTCAAAGAATTTGAGAAGTATGTTTTGCATTTTGTGCAAATTAGTAAAGTAAATCTACAGTGGTACTTAAGTTTTGAACACTTTGGGTTTTTTTGCACATAAAATCTGCGTATGACCCAAAATGCAGCTTTTCTCAAGTCCAAAAAGTAGAAAAATAAACCCAATCAAACAAATTTTAAAACAATTTTATACTTGATCATTTACTCATTGAGAAAAATTATCAAATATTATGTATTGATGGGTGGCAGATGTACAGGAATCTCTCGGGTTAGCAATTGATTTAAAAGTTAAATTAGAATACATCTGTTTTCAATTAATTGGATAGAAATCAGGTGTCATTGAGTTCCCTGTTGATCTTCACAACACATGTTTGTGGAAGTGCATTATGGCATGAACTGAGGAGATTTTAAGGATCTCAGAAAAATCAGTCTGAGTTTGTACTTCACACATCTGCAGACAGTCTCTGTACCCTCCTTACGAGTGGCTATTCAACAAAGATCACTCCAAAACCAAACCCTGTAATAGTCTCTAAGGTCACAAAGGAACCCAGGGTAACTAAGCAACTAAAGGCTTCTGTTATGTCTGTTCTGTTATGTCTGTTATGTCTGTTCTGTTAACAGCAGATTATAAGATTTATGAGTGCATCATCAGCAGAGCACTAACCAATCTTATTGTGCATGACAGAGTTACAGGAAGCAGTATCTGGTCTTCACCCTGACCTGTCATTGGTTCTTGTTATTACGTTATTAGTTCACAGATGTCTATGTTTTGGTGTTAATTATTATATATGTTCACGGTTTCAAATCTTTGATCACTAATGACCTGTTTTTAGTTTCAGATCAAGGCTATATCTCTCTGTTAGTTTTACAAGATCGTAGTGGTGGATTCGACACTATGGACTATGATCTTCTCCTAGATCACTTACAAAATTACATTGGCATTTAGGGACAGACATTAAGCTGGTTTAAATCCTACCTGTCTGATCGTTACCATTTTATAGACTTAAACGGAGAGCTATCCAGGTTAATGCAAGTTAATTTTTGGGTGCCACAAGGTTCAGTTCTAGGACCCCTGCTTTTCACAATATACATGCTCCCTTAGGAAATATTATTAAAAGGCAGGTGATTAGCTTCCACTGTTATGCTGATGATACCCAGCTATTGATCTCAACGAAACCAGACTATACACTCAATTAGCTCGGATAACTGAGTTTCAAAGAATTAAAAGATTGAATGACTCATAACTTTCTATTATTAAATTCTGATAATAGGATAATGATAATGATGATCTCTTAAGGTGAATGGTGTTTCTTTGGTTTCTTGTTTCTTGCTCTCATTGTTGTTGTTTCCAATCGCCCAGTCTTTGCCTGTTAAATATTTACTATTTTGCGATTCGGATTACCTGCCTGTTTATATTTTAATAAACACTTACCCACACTTGCATCCACATGCTTTCAGCTTGTGCCCACTAACACACATGCATGCACACATAACATTTAAATATGACATATTTGTCAGGATTGGGCAGATTGGATACAAATACAGAATGCTGGCAGAGATATAAAATTAAAAGTCTTTAAGGTAGAACCTGGTGGCAGGAGTAAAATAAACAGTTTCAGAATGTACAGACCACATTAAAGAATACAAAAAACACAATTGATAAGTACAATCCTAAATCGAAAACATGCAAACAGTGCAATAATGAGGATGCAAAAACAGAGGCTAAATATAAAGTCTATTGATCCAAAAACTGGCAAAATATATCAGTGCAGAGGAGACAAAATCACAGTGTATATCATGATACCAAAATAATGTGCGGCTGGATGACCAAGGAACCAAGTAGCAGGCTCAGACAGGTTTAAGATGGGAGATGTGTAAGCTAGAGTGGATCCTCTGGAAAGCTTAAGACTCTTTGCTACTGAGTTGATGACCCTGGAAATTGGAAAGGGTCCCATGAAATCACAGGGTGAGCTGCCTAAAGGTCGGTTTGAGTGTTAAGTCCCAGGTGGAGATGCAGTCTTTCTGGCCTTCTCCACCTAAATTAGCTTGGAGGCCCTATACACTACAAACATCCCCAGTTCCTGGTTATGATGTTCCATCTGGCAATTGGTCAGCAGGTAAAAGCCTAAGGACAGACTGTTTGAGATCCCCTGGAGCCAGAAGTTGACCATAACCTGGGGGCCTTGGTTCAAGACTATGTTAAGTGGAAGGCTGTGCAGGTGGAGGAGCTAGGCTGTCTCCTTGGCAGATGGCAGCTTGGCAAGGGGGACAAAGTAAGCCATTCTGGAAAATGTATAAACCGAGAGGATTTTGGTGTGTCTAGTTCAAATCAAATCAAATCAAATCAAATCAAATCAAATCAAATTTTATTTGTCACAAACACATACATACAGGGTACGACATGCAGTGAAATACTTTTGACGACGGTCCGGCATTAGGGGATTAAATTGGGTAAAAAAGGAGAATAAAAAAAAAATATAAATATAACAACAAAATGTAAAGAAAAACACAATAAGAAAAGAAGGCAGATAAATAAGATGTAGAGATATATAAATATATATGTATATATACGTACATACATATACATATATATACACATACCCTGAAAATGTACACGGAAAATGTTTATGGCAGTGTGCAGTTAGCCAGTAAACAAGTTATGATTGTCCATAAGTGTCCGTGTGCAGTAAGGTGTGGTGTAAAGTGTCCGTGTGCAGTGAGGTGTGGTGTAAAGTGTCCTTGTGCGGGATGGTGTGGTATAAGAAAAGAGAATATAAAAAAATATGAAATAAATATGAAAAAGAAAATATGAAGATGAAATGGAATGTAAAGTAAAGTGCACTGTGCTGTGCAAGTCCAGTGTATAATGTGCCGTAGCACGAAAAGTGTGGTTGTGCAGGGGAAAAAAAAATGGTGATGATGGAGAGAGTGGGCCAGTTTTTAGATCCTGGGTGTTTCCTGGTTTAAACTCCAAATGGCCTGCGGGAAGAAGCTCCTCCTCATTCTCTCTGTGTTCGCCTTCAGGGAGCGGAAGCGTTTCCCCGAACGCAACAGAGAAAAGAGTCCATTGTTGGGATGGCTGAGGTCCTTCACAATTTTCCTGGCTCTGGTCCTGCACCATGTGCTGTAGATGTACTGCAGGTCAGGAAGCTCGGTGTGAATGGTACGTTCGGCTGAACGCACCACCCTCTGGAGGGCTCGTCTGTCCTGCATGGTGCTGTTCCCGAACCAGGAAGTGATGCTACCCGTCAGAACGCTCTCGATGGTGCAGGTGTAAAAAGTCTTAAGCACCTGAGAGGGTAGTTTAAAGTCCCTTAAGCGTCTCAGATGGTACAGACGCTGCCGGGCCTTCTTCACCAGGGTGTTGATGTGACAGGACCAAGACAGGTCCTGTGTGATGTGAACACCCAGGTACCGGAAACTGTCCACTCTTTCCACTGGAGTCCCGCAGATGTTTAGCGGTTGGTATGACCGCTCCTGCTTCGTGCTGAAGTCCACGATCAACTCCTTAGTCTTGCTGACGTTCAAGAGAAGTTTGTTCTCCTGGCACCATCTCTCCAGGTTTTTAACTTCCTGTAGGTAGGCCGTCTCGTCGTTGTTGGAGATCAGGCCCACCACAACGGTGTCGTCAGCAAACTTGATGATGGTTGTGGAGTTGGAAGTGGCCACACAGTCATGTGTGTACAGTGAGTACAGCAGGGGGCTCAGAACACAACCCTGGGGAGCTCCAGTGCTTAGGGTGAGGGTGGATGAGGTGTGTTTTCCCACCCGTACAGCTTGTGGTCTGTCCGTCAGAAAGTTCGAGATCCATTGACACAGCGGCAGGCTGAGTCCCAGGACCTCCAACTTAGAGGTGAGTGTGGAGGGAATTATGGTGTTGAACGCTGAACTGTAGTCCACGAACAACATCTTTGTGTAATTCCCATTTCTTTGGTCCAGGTGGCTGTTTGTAGTGTGGAGAAGATGTGCAATTGCGTCCTCAGTCGAACGGTTCTGACGGTACGCAAACTGTAATGGGTCCAGTGTGTCCGGTAGTGAGGCAGTGATGAAGTCTCTGACCAGTCTCTCAAAGCACTTCATCACTACTGAGGTCAGAGCTACAGGGCGGTAGTCGTTGAGGCAGGCAGGCTGGGGTTTCTTTGGGACAGGGACAATAGTGGACTGTTTGAAGCATGAGGGGACAACAGCCTGTTCCAGAGAGAGGTTGAATATCTCAGTGAACACCGGTGCTAGCTGGTCAGCGCAGGCTTTCAGAACCCGACCTGTGATTCCATCTGGTCCTGCTGCCTTCCTGGTATTCACTCTCTTGAATGCCCTCCTCACGTCATGCTCCGAGATGGTGAATGTGTTTACCTCTCCGGCTCTCTCGGCGTGCACGCTGGTTGTGCCGCTAGCGCCGCTAGCATGGTTAGCAGCAGCCTTGAAACGAGCGTAGAAGGTGTTTAGCTCATCTGCCAGAGAAGCGTCCGCATTCACCATTCTGGAAGATGGTGTTTTATAGTCCGTTATTGTCCTTAGTCCCTGCCACAGGCTTCTAGAGCCACCTTGTTGGAACTGTGACTCTAGTTTACTCCCGTAGCGCCGCTTTGCATCCTTCACCGCTCTGCGAACACTGTAAGACGCAGCCTTGTATTCATCCATGTCCCCGGTGGCGAGCCCCGTGTTGTAGGCCGCGGAGCGGGATCTTAGAGCGTCGCGGATAGTTTTATCCACCCACGGCTTCTGGTTGGGAAACGTTCGGATAGTGGTTTTTTGCACCATATCATCCGTTAGTTTCCCGATGAATCCCACAACCGCTTCCGTAAACATGTTGACGTCATCAGAGCTGCGCCGAAACATGTCCCAGTCTGCGTCATCCAAAGCGTCCTGCAGAGCGGCCACCGATTGGTCAGTCCAGCGCGTGACCTCCCTCTGAACCGGAGCTTCCTGTTTCAGCCTTTGTTTGTAAACAGGCATGAGGAAGATGGCAGCATGGTCCGATTTCCCAAACGGTGGACGTGATTGTGCCTTGTAGCCGTTCTTAAGTGTTGTGTAGCAGTGGTCCAGTGTTCTTTCGCCCCTGGTGGGGCAGGTGATGTGCTGGTAAAAGTTCGGGAGTGCGCGCTTGAGGTTGGCACTGTTGAAATCTCCGACCACAATGAGCGCAGCGTCCCGATGCTGTGTTTGCTGAAGAGTTAGTGTCTCATGTAAGTCCCATACTGCAGTGTCTGTGTCCGCTTGAGGTGGAATATAAACGGCACTGACTATGACCGAGCTGAATTCCCGAGGTAGATAGAAGGGCCGACATTTGATGGACAGTAGTTCCAGGTTTGGTGTGCAGGAGCGTGAAAGAGGAACAATGCTCGCGCTGTCGCACCAGTGTTTGTTCACCATCAGACACACTCCACCTCCTCTTGACTTTCCCGAATCCAGTGTTCTGTCCATGCGGTAAACCGAGAAAAACTCGGCCGGCTGGATGGCGTGGTCCGGTACCGCTGGGTTCAGCCATGTCTCGGTGAAGCAGAGAAGGTTGCAGTCCCGAATGTCTCTCTGGAACTTGACCCTTGCCCTGAGGTCGTCGAGCTTGTTCTCCAGTGACTGGACGTTGGCTAACAGGATACTAGGTAAGGGAGCGCGGTGTGCGCGTGCCCTTAGCCTGTTCCTGACCCCGGCTCGTTTTCCTCTCGGACGCCGGTACGGGTCGCGTCCTTTGTTCTCCCTCAGGATCTCTCTCGGCCAGCATGGGTCCGGGTTTAAAAGCGGCGAAAGGTGAGTGTATTGTACACCAATAGATATAAGAGTGTCTCTGTCATATCTAATGGTGTCCATCTTGTGTAGATGGAAATAAAACTAGTTAAATAAAAATATAAAAATAAACAAAAAAGAAAAATCGTAGCCGGAGCAGTCGTGACGGCAGCCGATCTCACCGGCGCCGTCTTGTGAGATCTTCTTTATTTTAAGAGGGAAGGCTGGTAACAAAGTCAAGCAATGTGGTTACAGGTGACTAGGTATATGGAGAGGGGAGCCAGGGTGAGCTTGTGGCTCTTCTGTCAAGCACAGGTTGGTAAGGCAGTGACAAATTTGTAGATGTCATTCTGGAGAGTGGGCCAAGGTGGAGGGATCAATAAGGTGGCAAAATAAGGGGAAGTTGTGGCACCACTGGAGCTCTTGGGAGTGCAGCTGAACAGGCACATGTAGTCTTCGTCATGGGCAGCCTTCCGGGAACAGGTTAGTCCAATGTAGCACACAGCACCCCCCTCTTGATATCCAAACTATATGTGCAAACCGGAGGAGGGGCATATGCCCTTTTCTTCAGAGGGGTAAAGTGGTGAGAGAGCATCAGGTTTGCCATTTCCGCAATCCGGGCGATAGGACTGGGAGAAGTTTAATTGCCAGAAGACTAGCCCAAGGAGGCTAGTAGTCTCAAGGAGTGGTGCCACTTGCTGGATGGCCCAAAGATTCCATTTGTCATGTGGACAGACCATTGCAATATTGAGTATCTGCAGACTGCCAAATGCCTCAGCCCCTGTCAATCCTGCTTGGGCTAGTCTTTGGGCAATTAAACTTCTCCATGTCCTATCGCCCGGATTGCAGGAATCCACATGCTTTCAGCTTGTGCCCACTAACACGCATTTAGTGTGACATATTTGTAGAATTTGTAGAACAGAATTTCCCCATTGGGGAGCGGGGAAATTCTATTCTGCCAGGCTAAGGCGATGGGAGAAGAATGCACACAAACAAAGGCAGTTATCTTTGGCACTCTTCTGCATCTACTTCAATGATGAGCTGGTGTGTCAGATCTGGTAGCACAAGGACGGGGGCAGATGTAAAGAGGGCCTTAAGCTTGCCAAAACCCATTTGGCTTTAGAGTTTCAGAAAAAAGGGCCAGTGTGTGTGAAGGTTAACTGGTGCAGGGAGGTGGCGACAGAGCTGTATCCACGGATAAAAATCTCCCGGAGCACCGACCACACATGATAGATGTGTTCCCCAAAGGACTGAGAGAAGATGAGAATGTTGTCCAGGTAAACGAATGCAATATAATTTTACTGACAATATTACTTTGCTGACTACATTGATGCAGTGGGTAAATGTAAGATAATATTTATGTCAAAGTTGTTTTTATATTAAAATCCCACAATGAATGTTTTTACCATCCCCACAATGCCATGCTTCGACCACAAGGATTTTTTATGCAATGTCAAGTTTATTTTAAATGTTTGCTGAAGCACAAGCCTAATAATTGCAAATGATTTTTAAGCTCTCTGGCCCAGCTCATCAGTGGACAGAGCTCCTAATAACCCAAGGCAATGTGGAGATTGGCACTGTGACTGTGTTTATCAATCTATTCAGTAGGGTTTTTTGGCAAGCAGGACAGAAGTCCAACCTGATAACCTCAGCGAGGTTTAATCTGCCTGCTATCAATTTTCCACTATTTTATGAGGTAAGGAGAGACAAGCTTTAACCTGAAGTCAACCTTCAGACAGCCTTCCAAGCTATGATTCATGCCACTCTCCAGCCTAAAACTAAGCGCAAGCCAAGGGCCCAGAAGAGGACCCCTTAATCCAAGTTCAAGTCAGAAGTTCACATAGAGCCATGTGGAACTCCTTATACCATGTGCAAGTCAGGAGCCCACAAAACTTCCAATGTTTCTGGCCTTACACCCTTTCCACTTGGTCTTTTGAACACACAGCATATCTACCTTTCTCCTCTCCATCATATCAGCTATCTCTTTCCCTTTACCCATCATAAAACCAACATTTAAATTACCAACCCGAACCTCTACTCTCCTACACTGCTTCTTTTCCTGCTGTCTCTGTAGACGTCTGCCTCCTCTCCTTTTCCTCCTTCGGCCAACAGTAGCCCAATTTCCACCGGTACCCTGTCGGCTAACGATACCTGTGGCGGTGGTTGTTAACCCGCGCCTCAACCGATCCGGAATGAAATTCTCATTTGTGATCCGCATATTTGTTTTGGCACATGTTTTACGCTGGATGCCCTTCCTAACGCAACCCTCCCCATTTACCCGGGCTTGGGACCGGCACTAAGAGTGCACTGGCTTGTGCCCCCTTATGGCTGTTTTTTTATTTTTTATTAATGTGATTAATTATTTTTTTAAGTTTTTTTACTCTGCCTCAGTCCATTTTAATGAGCATTAGCCCAGATAAGGCCTAACATGTTCAACATTTAGAGTTGATACAGGGTCTGGGGCTTCCCCCTTTCCTTTACACAAAGAAGAAATCTAATAAAGCTGGAGAGGTGGATTTATAATATAACCTTAAATTAGAGCTTTTTCTAAGTAATCCCTAATAGCCTTTTGTTTTGCCCTAAACATGTAAATTTGACCATGCAGAGGCATGAAGAGGGTCGATTGCACCATTATATGACCTGTGAAAAAGTGTTGTGGGGAAGAGGCAGTTTGTCCATTCCATGTTGGTCCAGTTTCCTGGTGAACAAAGTTACAAAATATGTATTCTTGCAGAACTATTGAACGTACAGGGCGCAATGTTGTAAAAAAAATCTTTTAGTTGAATACAATTTAGGCAAAAATCTTTCTGGGGTGGGAATTGCAGCTGTGTGCTGGTAGACATGGCTTGGTGGCCATCAGACTTCCTCTTCATCACATCTTTCAACTACTATGGATTATTGCCCTCTTGGTTATCTTTACAAATCTGTTATGGAGAATTTCTCCTGTCTGACCCAAGAAAAGAAGAGGTCTGCCTTGAGAGCAAACTATTTAGAGCTAAATGTAGTGCACAATCTTTAGGTCCCTTATCTAGGACATATTTGCCTCTGCTAATACACACTACTGCCACTAGATGTCCCCAAATCCTTTTATATTAGCAGTTCCCAAACTTTTTTAAACCACAGATTTTATGTAAGACAATTTTTTCCATGTACTGGTGTGTATATGTGTGTGTGTGTGTGTGTGTGTGTGTGTGTGTGTGTGTGTGTGTTTGGTGGGGGGGACTCATGGATTCGTGCAGGCTTGATTACAGTTTTTCTCAGTTGCTTTGGACGGTTCTCAGATCAAAAATGAAATTCTCAAAACTACTTGTTTAACCTCCACATCATTTAGTCATTTGTGCTCATCATACAAACATTTCTCGTTGCTTTGATTAAATTGCGAATGCTTTGTTACATAATTTAATCGATTGTGAACAAGTGTCTGCTTTTTCTACATTATCAGTTGTTTGTGTCATGTTGATCAAAATATATTATACTAGTTTGACCTAAATAAATGTAACCCCCAAAACATTTAGGCATTAGTTTATTGCATAAGTCATTTAGTGCAAAATGGTTAAACCAGTTGTCAAAATTTGTCAAGCTTTTATTTATCACAGTTCTACTAAACTTTTTTGGTAAATGTGTATTGAATTGATGAATTGTGCAGATGAACCTTGAATGTCACTAATGAAGGGGCGTTCACTTTCAAATCAACCAATAATCAACTAGTTCTCTAAAATAGGTCAAGGCTGAATCTCGTTAACCTTTACTGTAATTGGCGAGTCTATATAAAAAGAGCAAAACAGATTTACAATTGTTAAAAATGGATGAACAACTAGGAAACGAACATGGTCAAGAGCCAAGAATAAGGATGCATGCTGAAAGGGGAAGGATGCAAAATAGAGGAAGAGAAAGAAGAGGCCAGAGATATAAACACATTTTAGATTAAATTAGAGCCACTGTTGTGGACCATCTCTTGGTTACGACCGTAACCCTAGTTCCCCCCGAGGGAACGAGACGCTGCATCGAAACGCTAGGGGAATGCCCCTGTGTGACCGAGCTCTGAACCACGTGTGTAATCTGACCAATAGGTGTTTGGGACGTGACGTCATCAGCGGGCTACGTCACGTCCAAAGGAAGCTACAAATTGCTGCGAGATGGACAAGATGCTAGCTTCTGCGAGAGAAGGTAAGCACCGCAGGGACTCAGGGAGTGTGGCATGGAGACGCAGCGTCTCGTTCCCTTGGGGAACTAGGGTTACGGTTATAACCTAGAGACGTTCCCCTTCAGGAACTCCAGCTGCATTGAAACACTATGGGAACGAGTGTCCAATCATGCCACACTAACCAGACCCTGCCTAGAAAGTGAAGGGCCTCTGCACCAGCACGTAGGACAGAGGAACCCGGGGTTGCTCTTAAGGTCAAGGTCATAGAACCTGACAAAGGTCAGCGGGTTGGACCAACCCGCAGCATTACAGATGTCCTGAAGTGACACTCCAGCAGACCAGGCCGTATAGGCCGCCACACTCTGGGTGGAGTGAGCTCTGACCCCCAGCGGCGCGGGGAGGCCAGAGGACTCGTGAGCCGACACAATCGCATCCACTAGCCATCTGTTTAAAATCTGGTTATTGGCCAGGAAACATTTCCTGTTAGGGCCATAGCAGACAAGCAGCTGCTCCGACTTCCTCCACGGACTTGTCCTGCTTGCACTGGACATTGTCAGTGCTGTCCCTCCTGTTTGGGGGCTGTAAATAGAGGAGAGCAGTATGCCTGCAACACGACAGACGTGAGGGAGCCAAAGGCACCTTAGGTACCTACCCAGGTTTCAGATAGAGAAACGCTTTGGCCATGCCAGGGGCAAACTCCAGGCGAGACGGGGCCATGGACAGAGCCTGTAGATACATGATCCTCTTCAGGGAACAAATTGCCAAGAAGAAGGTGGTCTTAATAGACAGAAACCTAAGGGCCACATCGGCTAATGGCTCGAAGGGGGGCTCAGAAAGAGCCACCAGCACAACTGCCAGATCCCAGACAGGCACTCTGGGTCACGTCCCGGGCCTCAGCCTCTGGGTGCCGCAGAGGAAACATGTCACTAATGGGTGCCTACCCAACGACTGCCCCGCAGGCGGGGTGCCATATGGCCCATTGGCATACATGTAACCCAACAGGGTCAACCCTGCAGCAAACTGCTACTGTAAGAACTTTAGAACCCAACCGATCGGGCAGTTAACAGGTTCCAGGCCATGGTGCTGGCACCAAGATGTGAACACTCGCCATCGTGCGGCGTATGACCTCCTCGTAGAGGAAGCTCTGGAGTGGAGAAGTGTTTCTACTACCTCGGTAGAGAAACCACCCGCTACGAACTGTGCCTCTTCAGGGCCCACAGCCACAGCCTCCACAACTCTTGTCGGAAAGGGCCCTCGAGTAGAGACACCAGATCCGCAAACCATGGTTTGCCCGGCCATTGAAGCACTACCAGGACTCCATCCCGGCTAACTCTCTCCAGAACTCCAGAAAACAGTGCGATCGGGGAAAAGGCGTACAGGCATAGCCTCGGCTACGACTGTACCATGGCATCCAGCCCTAACTGGGCTGGGCGAGATAGAGAGAACCAGAGGGGACAGTCCGAGGTCTCCTTGGTCGCAAAAAGATCCACCTGGGCTCAGTAGAACCTCCGCCACAGGAGTAGACTGACTCCATCCCGGCTAACTCTCTCCAGAACTCCAGGAAACAGTGCGATCGGGGAAAAGGCGTACAGGCATAGCCTCGGCTACGACTGTACCATGGCATCCAGCCCTAACTGGGCTGGGCGAGATAGAGAGAACCAGAGGGGACAGTCCGAGGTCTCCTTGGTCGCAAAAAGATCCACCTGGGCTCAGTAGAACCTCCGCCATATGAGCTACACCACCTTGGGGTGGAGACGCCATTCCCCAGGCCTCGGCCCCTGCCTCGACAGGGCATCTGCTCTAACATTCAACCGTCCCGGGATGTAAATGGCCCTCAAAGATAGGAGCCTGACCTGAGACCACAAGAGGACCGCTCGAGCTAGCTTGTACAAGGGGTGAGATCGGAGACCCCCTTGGTGGTTGATGTAAGAGACCACTGCAAGATTGTCTGTGCGGACCAACACATGGCGATCTCTCAGGTCCGGGAGGAAGTGCTTTAACCCCAAAAACACTACAATCATCTCCAGGTAATTTATGTGCCACGAGGGAAGTGGGCCGCTCCACAGACCTTGGGCAGAGTGGCCACTCATGACCTCTCTCCACCCTGTGAGGGAAGCATCCGTTGTTAGCATCACGTGACGACACGGAGTCCCCAACACGGGGCCAAAAGACAGAACTGTTCGGTCTTTCCAAACATCAAAGGCTCGCATGCCACAAGACCTTGATAGCACGATGCGGGTTTTCCCTGAGAGAGAAACCCCTGCCCCAGAGCATCCAATCACGTAGCAGGTCAGCCTGGTATGCCTGTAACACAACCATGGTGTGGAGACAACCCGCAGCCTGACCTGCTGCCGCGTAAGCCTTCCCTACTAGAGCCGATGTAGCACGTAGCCACTTAGTAGGGAAAACCAGGACCTACGTTCGCGTAGAGTGAGGAGTGGTGAGAAGAAGTATGTGCTGAGTATGGGGTTTTCCAGGATCTGGACACCTCGGTGTGCAGATTGGAAAAAAAAGGCAAACCCCGGCGCCGAGGAAGTGACACAGGACGCAGAAAACACTCGTCCAGCTTGCTGGGTGTGTGCTGTTTCTGCTGCTCCACTGGCCAAGCTAGATCCAGGTTAGCTATGGCTCACGTCACAACATCGCGGAGTTCCTTATACAGCAAAGGCTTGCTAGCATGCATCAACTCTCCTTCCTCGAAGGAAGAGGCATGTAATGCCGCACTGCTCACACCGGGAGAAGAAGCAGCTATCGGGCCTGCTTCTCCGAGAGAGCAGGAGCTCGATTCAGCAGACGAGGCTGAAGTGGACTCATCCGACTCCAACCCGGCTGCTTTATTGGCCTGCGAGCCCCACGAGCACAGCTGTGCCTCAGCGAGAGCGGGACCGGAGCCGCGGGGAAAAGAGCTCTTTTCAAAGAATGCTCTCCGGAAGCGAAGCATGCGCATAGCCATGCGGCTTCAATGCGAGCAATCGACCCCCTAGAGAGCCGATTGTGCATGCTCCACTCTCAGGCAAACAACTCACCGATCATGCGAATCCTTATCAAACGCGGACATGGATGAACACATTTGCAGTAATTCTGTTTGCCAGCCATCACTTCATCAGAAAAACACAGCAAAACAGCCCTTACCTGAAGGAGCAGAAGCTAGCGTCTTGTCCATCTCGCAGCCATTTGTAGCTTTCTGTTTACGCGACGACGCAGCTGATGACGTCACGTCCCAAACGCCTTTGGTCAGATTACACACGTGGTTCAGAGCGCGTTTACGCAGGGGCGTTCCCATAGCGTTTTGACGCAGCTCGAGTTCCTGTAGGGGAACATGTCAATCATGGCCTCACAATGGTTTTGCAAGGATGATATCTGTTGTGATGTGGATGAAAATCTGTGGCCCGACAGATTGGGGCGTCAGGGGGGTAGAGACAAATTACACTGTATAGTGCGGCATGCGCAGTTCTGCCTAAGAAGTATTTCCTATGTTTATTTTTTGGAATTTTAATTTGCGTCTTTTTTATTTTCATCACAATGACATTATATTGTAATTTTTTTGTCAGTCCACTAGTAAAGAACAATAAGAAAGTGTGAATCCTGTCCAGTCTCTTACAATCAATTTCCCGCATACAGTAATGTGTACATTTGTGCTGTTGAAATACATAGTTGCCAATTGTAATCCAAAACATAATTTACATCAAGAAATACTAAAATAAAGCAGTGTCATAGTGAAAAAAGTGACTAAACATTTTGACTATCTTGTTTATAAACAATGATAAAAGGACTTGTTATTTTGATGGCATTGATATGTTCATTGACACAAATACTTACTTTTGAGAAAAGAACTGTGGATTTTAAGCAGAAAACAGGCTTTTACAAGAAATCCAATGTATTGTGGTGTTTGTTCACATTGTTTTTAGAATGCACTTGATGATTATTCGAGAAATGCTCCAAAGCAACTGAGAAAAACTGTAATAATAGGCAACCTGCACCATTACTCTGCATTTAATTTATTTTTATTTGTGGTCTTTGCTGTCCATACTTTTTTGCAGAGAATAATATAATATAATATAATATAATTTAATATAATATACAGTAGCGGGCTGTCAGGTCTAGCAAAGCCTTTTCTGCTGGACTAAACACTATCAGAAGCACTGAAATTATATAAATTTATTCCCAACAGTTTATTCTCTTCATTTTGTAGTGTTTCTCTTGGCTGCACTGCTTCCAGTACATGTATGTTCTCCCACACCACCCCACTGCTGCATTCCCTTCACCGGCTTCCAGTAGCTGCACATATCAGATTCAAAACACTGATGCTTGCCTACAAGGCCGAAAATCGACCGGCACCATCTTACCTCAGAGACCTCATCAATCCTCACACTGCCCCATGCTGCCTGAGATCCTCCAGCACTGCTCGCCTGGTACCACCTTCTCTCAGAGTGAGAGGTAAGTATACTTCAAGGCTATTTTCTGTTCTGGCACCGAGGTGGTGGAATGTACGTACAGCAGAGTCGTTCCTCTAGGTGGATTGTACACTCCGAGCACAATAGTGGTGGTGAATTCCCGGGGTAAATAAAAAAGTGTACATCTCACAACCATAAACTCCAACAGTGATGAGCATTAGGAAATGAGGACAAAGTTCTTACACATTCTGTCTTGATGTAAACACTGTAAATAACCCACAGTTATTTGAATAGTTTTAAATATGCTCTATATTCTCTACAGACACTATACTGAACATTAGTTTAGGTTTTCTAAATATTATGTGTTTATTCTGTTTTGTAAATTGAATATCGGCAATTAAAGTTATTAAGCCTATAGAGACTTTTATTTTGAAATGACGGCTAGACGGACTGCCGCGAAGATCACGCATAAATGAAAATCGGGCACATGTGGAGATTGCTCATGCACGGAGAGAAGAAGCAACACGGTTACGAAGTCAAAACGGTTAAATATAAGGGTAAAGCAGCAAAGGGTAATTTAGAGTAGTTATATTTGCTTGATTAGTGTAGCATACGGTTTATTTTGGTTATTTTTTCTGTGTTTTTTGGCTTTATTTTATTTTAGTACCTGGTTGAAGGAGGCATAAAGGTCAGTCAAGTGTATTTGTGCACTTTTAGTTAGTTATATAGTTTATGTGCTAGCTTATAAGTATTTGCTTGTTATACAAGTAATTTTATCTTGTTTATATTAGATGTTATTTTTAAAATGTGATAAATAGTATATTATTTCATTTCATTTTGCAAGTATCTGAATTATTTGTGAATGTTGTTGTTTGTTCTAGCTCTTACAGTGTTGTTGTGGACTCAAATAAAAAGGGAATTGTGGATGCAAATAAGGTGTTTTAAAGTCTAATAAGGTGCATTATAAGGAAAATAAAACAGGAAAAGAGTCAAACGCCAACATCAGTGCAAGAGTCAACTTCATTTCAACCGGGCTGCTACAAACACACAGACTGCCGCTGCAAATCTTACCGCACAGAGCTGCATTTTTGTCGGCACGAAACACGACTAGCCCGTCCAGCTGAATGGCGGCGTCTGGAACTCTGTCGCTTAGCCACGTATCAGTGAACATGTCAATCTAATCTGCCCAGGGCCTTCAAAGTCTGTTCTGCTGTCCTTTTTTTTACCTAAGTTTACATTTGCATTTACATTTGTGGCATTTGGCAGACGCCCTTATCCAGAGCAACTTACAACTGAGCAGGGAGGGTTTTAGGGCTGTTGCTCAAGGGCCCAGCAGTGGCAGCTTGGTGGTGGCATTTGAAACTGTGATCTTCTGATCCAAAGCCCAATGCCTTAACCACTGATCTACCTCCCAGATTCAGACTTTGAAGGTCTGAATCTGGGTCCGAGTTCAACTTTTTTATGCCCACGGAGGAAGAGAATTTGATTTAGTCTTTGACATTCTTAAAAATCAATTTTCAAGAAAAGCTAGACATCGTGAGGAGCTAGCTAGCTTGTCTCAGCTCGGGAAAGGGTTTGTGCACCACTTCCAGACCAGTGAATAGAGGTGGATTAAGTTGGGTATTATCATGGCAAACCACTGATAATATAATATAATATAATATAATATAATATAATATAATATAATATAATATAATATACAATTTGGGTATTATTAACAATCAGGCCATGCTGACATATAAGAGTGGAGGAAGTTGCACACAGGTGGACTATGTTCTATGTAGGAGCAACCTGAAAGAGATTGGTGAATGTAAGGAGAGAAGGTAGGCTTGTCAGGAGCCATGTATTAGAGGGAGGGATTTGGCAGGGTGATGGCCCTGAAATTTGTTTTCCATCAGCTACTGCTATTGACTTCTTCTCATGTAGTTAATCACTCACACTTGTTCCTTGTAACCATAATTAGCATTTCATTTAATCAAAGTCAAGTCAATTAGGCTTTTATTTTCATTTATTTTCATTTTCCAACCATATACAGTGCATAACACAGTAAAAGAAAACAGCGTTCACCTAGGACCAAGGTGCTACATAATACAACATGAATAAAAAAACACAAAACTATGCAAACTGGGGCATGACAGACTGTATGTGTGCAACATTTAGT
>MU532980.1:421066-488566 GCA_024362625.1 Silurus asotus
AGAGGGGGTGTGTTGTGTATATAGAGAAAATCTTTTTTTATATATATATATATATATATATATATATATATATATATATATATACCTTTGTTTCAGATACTTTAATTAAATTAATCTTCTCTTGCAGCTGCTTGAAGTTTTGCAGACCCTTTAGAATGATCTATATATCTGCATATAACCCAAAACATCATCAGATTTTCATACAAGTCCCAAATCCAAACAAACAAGTGCCCCTAGAGGCCTGGCTAATTTCACATGCCCTAGAATAGAGTTTCCTATAACTAAAGCTCTTTCAGGCTTGTTAGCGAATGAATCACTAAGGATACCAAATCTGTTTGACAGGTGAAGCTGAGAGGAGTGGTGGTCCCATTGCCAAGCCTTGTTAGCTTTGGTTTTGCTAATATGCTGAGTCACTCTAATGTCTAAGTCTGGGGATTGCTAACTCCTGCTAAGGATTTTAGTCCTTCCCCTGTACTGCTCTCACACTCACTAACCCTTTCTATAATCTGAACGTGCTTCTCTAATGCTATGATCTTCTTTATCAGAAGCTAACTAATTCACATTTCTCACAGAAAAGGGTCAGTGTCTATTCAATAGTCTATACTAACAGATCATACAAACAAATTAAAAAAATTAGTCTAATAAGAAAAAGTACATTAGCATTAAACTTACACATATATCTAATTTAATGAATGGATGAATGAATGAATTTTCTTCTGAGTAGAGCTCTTTCATTTGTTGTATAATTCATAAAAGCTTAACCTTGCCATCCAGTAATGCAGACTGATGACTGATTCCTATTTCCTAAATGCTTTTGAATATTGTGTGCAATTTCTTCAAGATTTAAAACTGTATATTTATATGTACAGGAAAGACTGTTACTCGATACAACTAAACTTACTCTGTGAATCCTCCAAGCAGCCAGTGAGCTAAAACATCAGGAGAACAGACAGCAGAAGACATATAAAACAAATGTATTAGAAATTGTGATTTAAGTGGTCAGGAGCTACAGATTTATGAAGGATCTTAATTTGTCATTGAACCGAATGCATACAGCTGTTGTGATGTTCAAGCTTTCAAGTTTTTTGTTTTTTTGTTGGTGAATGGATGGTGACGCTATTAGGTTATTTTGCATGTGCTTTTAATATATTCAGTCAAGCTGATGTCAGAAAGCTGTAAGAGAATTTGGCAGA
The DNA here is from genome assembly GCA_024362625.1 of Silurus asotus. Taxonomy (NCBI): domain Eukaryota; kingdom Metazoa; phylum Chordata; class Actinopteri; order Siluriformes; family Siluridae; genus Silurus; species Silurus asotus. The sequence goes on from MU532980.1 coordinate 422,260, forward strand.
GATACAAGTAAAGGTTTACTGGGATTAGACGCACAACAACGAAGATGAAATATCTCTTTTTTATTTGGCTCCTGCTTGGATTTTATGGGATGGCTGTAAGTCTGATAAAACAATACCTTTATTTATCACAGACAGTCCCATTTTCTACAGCTCAGGGTTATTGCAAACAACAGTACGGGAATCTGGCTAGCATCACATCTGTAGAGGAACTCGGAAATGCTTTAACTGTTATGGGAGTGAATCCTAATTTAGCTTGGATTGGACTGTATAGAGTGGTACCACATGTAAACATCTGGCACTGGACTGATGGAGAACAAACAAACATCACACTGTGGAGCCCCAATGAGCCTGATGACCGGAGTCCAGGAGAAAATTGTGTTGTTATGATAGGAAATAACTGGTTTGATACGAACTGCGAGGGACAATTTTCTACTCTTTGTTCTCGGAGGTTCCTTTTGGTGAAGGAGAAGAAAACATGGGAAGAGGCTCTCAAGCACTGCAGGAGTCATTACACTGACTTGGTCTTTGTGGATTCTCAAACACAGCTAGACCTGCTTAAAATAGAGACTGAACAAGCTCAAACAGCCAGTGTGTGGACAGGACTGCGTTATTGTAATGGAAAATGGTTCTGGGTGAATGGGATGCCACTGGGGAACCAGGCACCACTGCGTACATGCCCAGTCCAGCCCTATCGCTGTGGTACGTACAACTTCAACACAAAGATCTGGGAAAACAGAGACTGCAATGAGACACTCAATTTCCTCTGCTATTACTGAAGGTGAGTAATAACCATCCGAATCAGGAGTGTGTACTTTTGATCATTAATATTATAATGGTAACTGACAGGTCTTTGTACAAAAGCAATACATTTTTAAATCTCATTCACTTTCGACCTGAACTGTATCTGTTTGTTTCCCTACACAGATGTCTTTCGAATGGAATAAGAAGTATATCTCCTTGATGAAAATTCTTCTAACATAACAGTAAATTACTACTAGAAATTACTACTAATACAGTAAATTTAGCTTATTGGCCGGGTTTTATGTAATTATATTCATTTAAATAATTTCATGTTAAAACATTGTGTCCTTTATGTATTTCGTGGTTGGTTTTATGTTACTTATTCACTTAGAAATGTACGGTGTAAAAATGAAACAAAATAAATAATCAGATTAAGTCTTCATTTTTTTGTGTTAGTTTTTTTTGTTATTTATTTGTTTGTTTTTTTAGAAATTGTTAAAAGGTTAGGAGTAGACTTACACTATGTTACATTCATATATTTAAGCAAGAATGATTATTTTTTTTGCTGTACTACAATCAATAAACAATTGTTTTCCCAGAAGTCTTTTCATGATTCTTTTTTTCAGAAAAAAAATGTGATTAGCCTAAAAATGCGCAGCTTTGCTTACTGGGTAACTGTGTGGGGTCGTGAGGTCCTGGAGAACCCTGAAGTATATTTAAATTCCCAATTTTTTTGGCAGAGATGGATGTAGATTCAGTATTTTTCACCTAAGAAGTTTGCTCCTAATCATGGCCTAGGGAATTCAGGGTGTCTGGCTTGTGACCCCCAGCACATGTCAGGGTTGAATAAATCATATGCTGGGAACAGCATCCACCTTAATTGTATCACTAAAGAATTCAAGCCTTTTAGACTTGGTTATTGAGAACATTTCATTACCTTCTCTTCACCACTTTGTTTGACCACACCCCAGACTTTGCTTTTGACAACAGAATCTTCCCCTATATAGGGTTTCAAAGTTTTCAAAGAATTTGAGAAGTATGTTTTGCATTTTGTGCAAATTATTAAAGTAAATCTACAGTGGTACTTATGTTTTGAACACTTTGGGTTTTTTTTGCACATAAAATCTGCGTATGACCCAATATGCAGCTTTTCTCAAGTCCTAAAAGTAGAAAAATAAACCCAATCAAACAAATTTTAAAACAATTTTATACTTGATCATTTATTTATTGAGAAAAATGATCAAATATTATGTATTGATGGGTGGCAGATGTACAGGAATCTCTCGGGTTAGCAATTAATTTGAAAGTTAAATTTGAATACATCTGTTTTCAATTAATTGGATAAAAAATCAGGTGTCATGGAGTTCCCTGTTGATCTTCACAACACATGTTTGTGGAAGTGCATTATGGCATGAACTGAGGAGATTTTAAGGATCTCAGAAAAATCAGTCTGAGTTTGTACTTCACACATCTGCAGACAGTCTCTGTACCCCCCTTACGAGTGGCTATTCAGCAAAGATCACTCCAAAAGCAAACCCTGTAATAGTCTCCAAGGTCACAAAGAACCCAGGGTAACTAAGCAACTGAAGGCTTCTGTAATGTTAGCAGATTATAACATTTATGAGTGCATCATCAGCAGAGCACTAACCAATGTTATTGTGCATGACAGAGTTGCAGGAAGCAGTATCTGGTCTTCACCCTGACCTGTCATTGGTTCTTGTTATTACATTATTAGTTCATGGATGTCTATGTTTTGGTGTTAATTATTATATATGTTCACGGTTTTAAATCTTTGATCACTAATGGACTGTTTTTAGTTTCAGATCGAGGCTACATCTCTCTGTTAGTTTCACAAGTTTAGTGCTGGATTCGACACTATAGACCATGATCTATGACTTATAGACCAAGATTGCAATGGTCTGTCCCCATGACAAATGGGAGCTTTGGGCCATCCAGAAAGTGCCACCCCTCCTTGAGGCTAAGCTTGACTGCTAGCAGTTCCCACTCCCCAATGGGTAAATTCTATTCTACCAGGCTAAGGAGATGGGACAAGAATGCACACAAATAAAGGCAGTTGTCCTTGCCATGCTTCAGCTCAAAACCAAGCTCAAGCCAAGGGCTCAGAAGAGGACCCCTTAATCCAAGTTCAAGTCAGGAGTCCACATAGAGCCATGTGGAACTACTTATACCATGTGCCAGGAGCCCGCTGTTGGGACGGGCCTTCACCCTCTGTTCAGACCACACCCTGCTCCAGTGGCTCCATCACATGAAAAATACCAACGCGCGGATCATTCGGTGGTATCTGGCACTCCAGCCATTTAAGTTCGAGGTGGTCCACAGACCGGGGGCACAGATGGTCGTAGCCGACTTCCTCTCGTGACGGGGGGGGGGAGTCAGTGGCGGGCTGGACGGCTCAACAGCCTGAGTCGGGCGGTGGGGGTGTGTGGCAGCAGGGGCGTGGCCGAGCGTCGGTTTGTGAATGGGGGGCGGGGCAGGACGCAGGTAAGCGGGGATTTGCTAATAAGACCTGATGTCTGTGCTATCTTTTCAGTGATCAGGAGGCGCATAAAAGCCGAGAGAGCGGAGGCGTGTAAGGGTGTGTGTGCCAGAAGTGCTGCGTGATGGCTGTGCGACCAGACACCAGTGTGACAAACAAACAATACATTGAATAAAGAACGGCGGTGAGGCCTGTAAACCGACCTGTTGTGGCTGTCCTTTTTCCTCCCTCCCACTCACTCTCCCACAGTGTTGATGCCATGAAATTTAAAATCAACTTATTTTTCCGTTAAAATTATAAATGTTCTTAGTTTAAACATTTGATATGTCATCTATGTTGTATTCTGAATAAAATATTGAAATTTAAAATTTCCACATCATTGCATTCTGTTTTTATTTTCCCTTTTTAAGTTTTTTATTTTGCCCTATAAGTCAAAAGTTACATATTCAACATTTAGAGTTGATACAGGGTCTGAGGCTTCCTTTTTCCTCTACACAAAGAAAAAAATCTAATAAAGCTGGAGAGGTGGATTTATAATATAACCTCAAATTAGGGCTTTCTGTAAGTAATACTGCATAACCTTTTGTTTTGCCCTAAAGGTGTACCATGTACCATTTGACCATGCAGAGGCATGAAGAAGGTCGATTGAACCATTATATGACCTGTGAAAAGGAAGGTCTTGAAATACCCCTCCCTTCTCTTTTCCGGTATTGTGGGGAAGGGGCAGTTTGTCCAATCCATGTTGGTCCAGTTTCCTGGTGAACAAAGTCACAAAATATATATTCTTGCAGAACTAATTAACTTACAGGGAGCAATGCTGTAAAAACAAATTTTTAGTTGAAAACAATTCAGGCAAAAATCTTTCTGGGGTGGGAATTGCAGCTGTGTGCTGGTAGACATGGCTTGCTGGCCATCAGTCTTCCTCTTCATCACATCTTTCCACTACTATGGATTATTGCCCTCTTAGTTATCTTTCCAACTCTGTTATGGAAAATTTCTCCTGTCTGACCCAAGAAAAGAAGAGGTCTGCCTTGAGAGCAAACTATGTAGATCTGAAAGTAGTGCGTGATATTTAAGTCCCTTATCTAAGACATGTTTGCCTCTGCTAATAGACACACTACTGCCACTAGATGTCCCCAAATCCTTTTATATTAGCAGTTCCCAAACTTTTTTAAACCACAGATTTTATGTAGGACAATTTTTTCCATGTGCCGGTGTGTGTGTGTGTGTGTGTGTGTGTGTGTGTGTGTGTGTGTGTGTGTGTGTTTGGTGGGGGGGGTTTGGGGGACTTATGAATTCGTGCAGGCTTGATTACAGTTTTTCTCAGTCGCTTTGGAGCATTTCTCAGATCAGAAATGAAATTCTCAAAACTACTTGTTCAACCTCCACATCATTTAGTCATATGTGCTCATCATACGAACATTTCTTGTTGCTTTGATCAAATTGGGAATGCTTTGTTACATAATTTAATCAATTGTCTACAAGTGTCTGCTTTTTCCTACATTATCAGTTGTTTGTGTCATGTTGATCAAAATATATTATACTAGTTTCACCTAAATAAATGTAACCCCCAAAACATTTTGTCATTTGGTGCAAATTGGTTAAACCAGTTGTCAAAATTTGTCAAGCTCTTCTTCATCACAGTTCTATTAAACTTTTTTGGTAAATGTGTCTTGAATTGATGAATTGTGCAGATGAACCTTGAATGTCACTAATGAATGGGGCGTGTTCACTTATAAATCAACCAATAATCAACTGGTTCTCTAAAATAGGTCAAGGCTGAATCTCGTGAACATTTACTGTTATTGGCGAGTGTATATAAAAAGAGCAAAATAGATTTACAATTGTTAAAAATAGATAAACAACTGGGAAAGAACATGGTCAAGAGCCAAGAATAAGGATGCATGCTCAAAGGGGAAGGAGGCAAAATAGAGGAAGAGAAAGAAGAGGCCAAAGATATAAACACATTTTAGATGAAATTAGAGCCACTGTTGTGGACCATCTCTTGGTTACGACCGTAACCGTAGTTCCCCCCAAGGGAACGAGACGCTGTGTCGAAATGCTATGGAAATGCCCCTGTGTGACCGAGCTCTGAACCACGTGTTCAGGACGTCACGTCATCAGCGGGCAACGTTGCGTCATCAGAAAGCTACAAATGGCTGCGAGATGGACAAGACGCTAGCTCCTGCGAGAGAAGGTAAGCACCGCAGGGACTCAGGGAGTGTGGCATGGAGACGCAGCTTCTCGTTCCCTCGGGGAACTAGGGTTACAGTCATAACCTAGAGACATTCCCCGTCAGGAACTCCAGCTGCGTCAAAACACTATGGGAACGAGTGTCCAATCACGCCACACTAACCAGACCCTACCTAGAAAGTAAAGGGCCATGGCACCAGCACATAGGACAGAAGAACCCGGGGTTGCTCTAAGGTCAAGGTCATAGAACCTGACAAATTTCAGCGGGCTGGATGAACCCACAGCATCACAGATGTCCTGGAGTAACACTCCAGCGGACCAGGCCGTATAGGCCCCACACTCCGGGTGGAGTGAGCTCTGACCCCCAGCGGCGCGGGGAGGCCAGAGGACTCGTGAGCTGACACAATCACATTCACTACCCATCTGCTTAAAGTCTGCTTATTGGCTGGGAAACATTTTCTGTAGGGCCATAGCAGAGAAGCAGCTGCTCTGACTTCCTAGCACTGGACATAGTCGGTGCTGTTGCTCCTGTTTGGGGGCTGTAAATAGAGGAGGGCAGTATGCCTGCAACACGACAGGTCGTGAGGGAGGTACCTACCGAGATTCGGATAGACAAACGCTCTGGCCATGCCAGGTGCAAACTCCAGGCGAGACGGGGCCAAGGACAGAGCCTGTAGATACCCGATCCATTTTAGGGAAGAAATCGCCAAGAAGAAGGTGGAAGATGGGTGAGGAATTTCCCATAGAGGGCCCTCGAGTAGAGAAACCAGATCCGCAAACCATGGTTTGCCCGGCCATCGAAGCGCTACCAGGAGGAGACAAACTCCATCCCGGCTAACTCTCTCCAGAACTCCAAGGAACAGTGCAATCGGGGAAAAGGTGTACAGGCGTATCCTCGGCCACAACTGTACCATGGCATCCAGCCCTAACAGGGCTGGGTGAGAGAGAGAGAACCCGTGGGGACAGTGCGAGGTCTCCTGGGTTGCAAAAAGATCCACCTGGGCTCTGTAGAACCTCCGCCATATGAGCTCCATCACCTTGGGGTGGAGACGCCATTCCCAAGGCCTCGGCCCCTGCCTCAAAAGGGGGTCTGCTCTGACATTTAACCATCCTGGGATGTAAATGGCCCTCAAAGATAGAGGTCTGTCCCGAGACCACAAGAGGACCACTCACGCTAGCTTGTACAAGGGCTGAGTTTGGATACCCCTTTGGTGGTTGATGTAAGAGACCACTGCAAGATTGTCTGTGCGGACCAACACATGGCGATCTCTTAGGTCCGGGAGGAAGTGCTTTAACCCCAAAAACACTGCCATCATCTCCAGGTAATTTATGTGCCACGAGAGACGTGGGCCGCTCCACAGACCTTGGGCGGAGTGGCCACTCATGACCTTTCCCCACCCCATTAGGGAAGTGTCCGTTGTTAGCGTCACGTGACAACACAGAGTCCCCAACATGGGGCCAAGGGACAGAAACATTCGGTCTTTTCAAAGATCCAAGGCTCGAAGGGCACGCCGCAAGACCTTGATAGTAGGATACGGGTTTTCCGTGAGGGAGAACCCCCTGCCCCAGAGCATCCAATCATGTAGCAGGTCAGCCTGGCATGCCTGTAACACACCCATGTTGTGGAGACAACCCGCAGCCTGACCTGCTGATGCGTAAGCCTTCCCTACTAGACCTGATGTAGCACGTAGCGGCTTAGTAGGGAAAACCAGGGCCTTCAGTGACAATGCTATGCTAGGAGAGAGAAAGCTGGCTAGCGTCTCTTCAACACGCAGCATCGCCCCGTAGCCGTACACCTTTGCCCCAACTACGTTCGCGTTGAGCAAAAAGTCTTGAGAAAAAGTATGCGCTGAGTACAAAGTTTTCCAGGATCTGGACACCTCGGTGTGCAGATTGGAAAAAAAACGGCAAGCCCCAGTGCCGAGGAAGTGACACAGGATGCAAAAGGAATGCAGGATGCGAGGAAGAGAGCTTTTCTCAAAGAGTGCTCTTCAGGAGCGAAGTGTGGGCATAGCCATGCGGCTACAATGCAAACAATCGACTCCCTAGAGAGCCGATTGTGCATGCTCCACTACCAGGCAAACGCGGTAATAAAACGCAGACATGGATGAACACATTTGCAGTAATTCTGTCTGCCAGCCATCACTTGATCAGAAAAACACAGCCAAACAGCACTTACCTGAACGAGCAGAAGCTAGCGTCTTGTCCATCTCGCAGCCATTTGTAGCTTCCTGTTTATGTCTGATGTGACGTGACGTCAGCACCATCTTACCTCAGAGACCTCATCAGTCCTCACACTGCACCACGCTGCCTGAGATCCTCCAGCACTGCTCGACTGGTACCACCTTCTCTCAGAGTGAGAGGTAAGTATACTTCAAGGCTCTTTTCTGTTCTGGCACCGAGGTGGTGGAATGTCCGTACAGCAGAGTCGTTCCTCTAGGTGGATTGTACACTCCAAGCACAATAGTGGTGGTGAATTCCCGGGGTAAATAAAAAAGTGTACATCTCACAACCATAAACTCCAACAGTGATGAGCATTAGGTGGAAATGAGGACAGAGTTCTTACAGCATTCTGTGTTAATGTAAACACACAGACTGCCGCTGCGAGTCTTACCGCACAGAGCTGCATTTCGGTCAGCACGAAACACGGCTAGCCCGTCCGGCTGAATGGTGGCGTCCGGAACTCTGTCGCTTAGCCATGTCTCAGTGAACTGTACTCACGCCAAGTAGCTTGTTGGAATCTAATGTAGTCCAATTTATTGTCCAGGGACCAGACATTTGCCAGCAGTAGAGATGGTGGAGAAGGCCAGCTAGGGTTAGCTTCTAGCATAGAACTAGCCCCTGCTCGCTTTCCGCGGTTCCGCTTCCGCATGCAGCATGATTTCCCCTACTTTGTCCATCCGCCGCAGGCGATGCCAAGGTCTGGAGGCCTGGTTCTCGAAGCACACCGAGGTTGCGTAGCTTCTGCCGCAGATAATCGTTTATTGTGTTGTTGGGGTTGTTTCTGAGTTCCTGAAGTGTTCGACGGTGGTACACAGGGACACCGGTTGCTCCGATGTCCATATGTTGCGTAAGGCGGGCTACAAAGTGAGGGTAGCACCATTTTGGGTCCAGAGCCGCCGATGCGAGCTACTGCCGCGCTGTCATCTTGTATACAGATTCACTTGGATTCATTGCTAGAGACTCAAAGCACTTCTGTATGTTGCTTTGGACAAGGGCGTAAAATGCTGCAAATGTGCTGCCATGTCAATCTAATCTGCCCAGGGCCTTTAAAGTCTGTTCTGCTGTCCTTTTTTTTTACCTAAGTTTACATTTGCATTTATATTTGTGGCATTTGGCAGACGCCCTTATCCAGAGCGACTTACAACTGAGCAGGGGAGGGTCTTAGGGCTGTTGCTCAAGGGCCCAGCAGTGGCAGCTTGGTGGTGTTGGCATTTGAACCTGTGATCTTTCTCTGATCCAAAGCCCAATGCCTTAACCACTGAGCTACCACCTCCCCGTCTGTATAATAAATAAATCTGTTTCATTAGCATTTTTTCTGTCCTCTAATTGGTTAGTCAGAGGGTGGCTGTAACAGTTTCCTTTTGACCAACAGATCAGATGACAGAATATTGGGAAGCAGAACAGACTTTGAAGGTCTAAATTTGGGTCTAAGTTCAACTTTTTTTATGGCCACGGAGAAAGAGAAATTGATTTGGTCTTGGACATACTTAAAAATCAATTTTCAAGAAAAGCTAGACATCGTGAGGAGGTCGGCTAACCCCGAAGTTAGCTAGCTGGTCTCAGCTCGGGAAAGGGTTTGTGCACCACTTCCAGACCAGTGAATAGAGGTGGATTAAGTTGGGTATTATAATGGCAAGCCACTGATAATAATATAATATAATATAATATAATATAATATAATATAGGAGAGAAGGTAGGCTTGTCAGGAGCCATGTATTAGAGGGAGGGATTTGGCAGGGTGATGGCCCTGAACTTTGTTTTCCATCAGCTACTGCTATTGACTTCTTCTCATGTAGCTTATCACTCACACTTGTTCCTTGTAACCAAAATTAGTATTTCATTTAATCAAAGTCAAGTCAATTAGGTGATTTTTTTATTTATTTTCATTTTCCAACCATATACAGTGCACAGTAAAAGAAAGCAGTGTTCACCTAGGACCAAGGTGCTACATAATACAACATGAATAAAAAAACACAAAACTATGCAAACTGGGGCATGACAGACTGTATGTGTGCAACATTTAGTGCAAAAACACCACAAGACAGTGAGACAATAAAAACAGTGACAAATATAGTAGATTTTTAATTTGTTCTAATAATAATAAATTATGTACATGTAATCAATTAATGTTTTAGTAGCAATTTGTTTAAACAGCAACTGTGTGAAACACTTTGTGAGCAGCTCCTTTTTAGTAAGTAGTTAAAAGGCTCGTGGAAACTGTTACACAGTCTGTACGAGGGGGCCTGAATGCTTCTTTACTGTTTTTACGAACAGCAGAAGGGTGAAGAGTGTGTGTGACTGATTCAGTATGTTCTGCCAGCCACAATGCTAGTGGATTTGCGGATGCAGCATTTTGTAGTATGTCTATGATGGAGGAAAAGAGAGACCCTAATGACCTTCTCAGCCGTCCTTACTATCTGCTGTAGGGTGTTGCAAACAGAGATGGCACAATTCCCAAACCAGGCAGTGATGCAGGTGCTCTCGATTGTCCCTCTTTAGAATGGTGTGAGGATCGATGGTGAGAGCTCAGAAATCCTCAGCTTTTTCAAAAATTAATGACACTGCTGGACTTGGACAGTGACCAGGCGAGGTTCTCCTCCCGGTAAACACCAAGAAATTGGGTGGTATTGTTGATCTTCACAGAGGTGCCAGCTGTTGCTATTGTTTTATAGTGGGTACATTTCTTAAATATAAAGTTTTAACAAATCATAGAGAAAAAAAATGTAATTGCAATTTATTTTCGAAAATATTTGAAAATAAGAATGAAAAAAGAATAGCATAAAATGTATTCAATTCAATATTTTTTTATTTGTATAGCGCTTTTACCAATGAGCATTGTCTCAAAGCAGCTTTACACAGTGATGAATAAGATCTTCTTTATAAGTGTAAGTTTGTCCCAATAAAATTAGACAACGATAAAAAATAAAAAATAAAAAAGACTAAGGATATAAGGCAATACAAAATTTAAACAGGATTATAATTTCAATCAAATTATGATGTATATTACAGTTATTAACATGATGGTGTCCATGCTTACCAGTGTTTGGGGTTTGTGGAATTGAGGATGACGGTATTATGCTGTTTTGCATGTGCTTTAAATATATTCAGTCGAACTGAAGTCAGAAAGCTGTGAGGTGAGTCGGCATAAACACTGAAGCACAGCAACGAAGATGAAATCTCACTTTTTCATTTGGTTCCTGTTGGGATGTTTTAAGATGACCAGAAGCCAGTAAAAGAATATCTTTATTCCCCACAGATAGTACGATTGTCTACAGCTCAGGCTTATTGCAGAAAACATTTTGGGAGTTTGGCTAGCATCACATCGGAAAAGGAGCGTCAGGAAGCTGTGAAGGTTACAGGACAAAACTATTTTCAAGCTTGGATTGGGCTTAACAGAACTGCACCACATGCAAAAATCTGGCAGTGGTCTGATGAGACACAATCAACATTCACAAATGGAGCCGTGGCGAACCTAATGACTGGCCACCAGGTGAAGCATGTGTTTTTATGACAGAAACAAGCTGGTATGATGTTTCCTGTGAAGGACAATTATCTACCATTTGTTCTGGGAAGTTCATAATGGTAAAGGAAAAGAAAACATGGGAAGAGGCTCTTAATCAATGCAGGAGTCATTACTCTGACTTGGTCTTTGTGGATTCTCAAACACAGCTCGACCTGCTCAAAATAGAGACTGAACAAGCTGAAACAGCCAGTGTGTGGACAGGACTGCGCTTTCACGCTGGACAATGGTACTGGGTGAATGGGATGTCACTGGGGAGCCTGGTCTTACCGCCTTCATGCCCAGTCCGGCCCTACCGCTGTGGTGTGTACAACTTCAACACAAACATCTGGGAGAACAGAGACTGCAATGACAAACTTAATTTCCTCTGCTATTAGAGCAGGTGAGTAATAACCATCCGAAATAGAATTTAAAAAGTAGTGTCATAATGTCAAACAAAACCACCATGTGTATGAATAACCATCAATAACCATCGTTTTTGTTTTTCTTAAACAGATTACTTTTAAATGGAATAAGAACATATCGGTCAGGAAAAGGAGAAAAAGATTCTTCAAGAATTTATTCATTATGTATTCACCTCTGAAATAACAGAAAAATAATTTAAGCCTATTGTAAGTTGGGGCAGGTTTTATTTAATTATATTGATTACTTTTGAATGTTTTTATATTCAAACATTGTATATGTTTGTGTAAATGGTTGGTGGTTGGTTTCTATTAAATTGTATAAAATAACCTAGAAAGCTAGTGTTTTAAAATAAAATAGTACAAAGATTTTTAAAGGCTTGATATTCTTTTAGGAATTGTTAACCAGGGCAGACTGATAATCTAGCTACACTATCTAGCATTATTTAGCAGCACTTATTGTACAGGTGTATGTGAACATGAACATAAGTGTGACTAATTGCATTTGGAGTCCATGGCATGCAAGTGTACAGGAAGTCTGATGTGTATTTTTTTTTCAATAAACAATATGGACTTTTTATAGTTTGTCTCTGCGTTTGTGTTCGTGCACTTCTCTATAACAGAGTCCAGACTTGCTGAAATAACAAATTAGCCAACCGTGAACCCAACAGCTCAGTCCCCAGCAGAGAATGGAATACTTTAGGGCACTTCATATACAAACTATAGCAGGCCAATTATTCTTAGATAAAATACCAAGCTGGGTGTCACTGCAGCCCCGATCACCGATCGGGTTTTGCCCAGCTCTTGATCCCCACTGGTGGTGTTACTCAGCTTCTGATCACCACAGCACAGGGGGCATCATACAGTCCTGTATGTAAACTCCACCCAAACTGCCTGCAGTGAAGAAAACATCACATCAAGCATTGGTGCTTCAGTGGTAGAATTCTCGCCTGCCACGCGGGAGGCCCGAGTTTGATTCCTGGCCAATGCAACAACATTTTTGCACTTTATGTGGCGAGGACTTACTAGTCCTTAGCCCTGTGTTTTCTGTTATGTAATTTTATGTTGTTTTATGTAGCACCAGGGTTCTAGAGGAACGTTGTTTCATTTCACTGTTTCATTTCCCTATGCCAGAGCATCTGCCTCGCACATGGCTGATCCTGGTTCCAGTCATACGTTTGCTGTCACTGATCACTCCTCACACTGCACTTTAATCCCACAGGTCTTGTAGCACTGTTTGCCAGATCCAATCTTGTCTGAGGGTAAGACATATGTATATATCAAGACTTTTTTCTGTTCTGGAACCAAGGTGGTGGAATGAACTTCTCCTAGATGTCAAATTCTTAAATGACAGGTGAAGACCTACCACTTTCTATAACACTTAAACTATTGCTTTTTTTCCCCTGTTTGTTGTATGTCTTTATGCATTAAAAAGTGTGCTGTAAATCCTCCCAACAGAGTTTTGGCCTGATGGTATAGTTACGTTTGTAATCTAGTGAACTGGTGTTTATTTAGGGTATTCACTGATAGAGACTTCGAAAAGCCCTTTTGTACTGTACATCGCTCTGGATAAGGGCATCTGCTAAATGTAAATATTTTATTCACAGTAAAACATAGAAATTGGTGCATTTCCTTGGTAAACCATTTGATATTTTTGGTTTTCACTCTGGTGAATATTTTCACACCATGGTGAAGATAAGCCAACAATCCTTGCATCAGTTTGAAGAGGTATATTATTTTGCATATATGCAAATGATCAGAATTCTAAATGGACAGAGTTAAATGGGTTTGAGGCTGTTTTCTTAGTGAGAAGCCAGGTGATGAAGAGTTTTGTTTACAGGGCTCAAGGCTCAAAAGATTTTAAATATATATATATATATATANNNTATATATATATAACACTTGTGCTTACTTGGACCATCTTCATTGCATAATGTGAAAACCAAGACAGGAAAAAAAATTAATAAAAGTATACCAGTTCCATTCCCAGGACCACTCAAAATAATGTCAGAGTGATGACGGAGCAATACTACTGACCACATTCTGTCCCTGTGACTTATGGTTTGGTCTACATGATTTCATTTAAAGGCAGAAAAACAAATTTGGAAGAAAGAAAGAAAACAAGAAAACAAGAAAACAAGAAAGAAAGAAAGAAAGAAAGAAAGAAAGAAAGAAAGAAAGAAAGAAAGCTTTTAGAAAGAAATCCACTGTACTCAATGTCCAATTCATAGTGGGCCTGTTGGGATTATGGAGCCAAACAATAATTTTTTATTTTATATATACCTTTGTTTCAGATACTTTAATTAAATTAATCTGACCTTGCAGGTGCTTGAAGGTTTGCAAACCCTTTAGAATGTTCTTTATATCTCAAATATATAACCCAAATATATAAACCAAAACATCATCAGATTTTCATACAAGTCCCAAATCCAAACAAACAAGTGCCCCTAGAGGCCTGGCTAATTTTACATGCCCTAGAATAGAGTTTCCTATAACTAAAGCTCATTCAGGCTTGTTAGCGAGTGAATCACGAAGGATACCAAATCTGTTTAACAGGTGAAGCTGAGAGGAGTGGTGGTCCCATTGGCAAGACTTAGTGTTAGCTTCGGTTTTGCTAATACGCTGAGTCACTCTAATGTCTAAGTCTGGGGATTGCTAACTCCTGCTAAGGATTTCAGTCCTTCCCCTGTACTGCTCTCACACTCACTAACCCTTTCTATAATCTGAACGTGCTTCTCTAATGCTATGATCTTCTTTATCAGAAGCTACCTAATTCACATTTCTCACAGAAAAAGCTCAGTGTCCATTCAATAGTCTATACTAACAGATCATACAAACAAATTAATAAAATTAGTCTAATAAGACAAAGTACATTAGCATTAAACTTACACATATATCTAATTTAATGAATGGATGAATGAATGAATTTTCTTCTGAGTAGAGCTTTTTCATTTGTTGTATAATTCATAAAAGCTAAACCTTGCCAACCAGTAATGCAGACTGATGACTGATTCCTATTTCCTAAATGCTTTTAAATATTGTGTGCAATTTCTTTAAGATTTAAAACTGTATCTTTATATGTACAGGAAAGTCTGTTACAACTAAACTTACTCTGTAAACCATCCAAGCAGACAGTGAGCTAAAACATCAGGAGAACAGACAGCAGAAGACATATAATACAAATGTATCAGAAATTGTGATTTAAGAGGTCAGGAGCTACAGATTTATGAAGGATCTTAATTTGTCATTGAATATAGTATATATTATATGTATAGAGCAGGTCCAAGTGTGATGTTGAAGCTTTCAAGTTTTTTTTTTTTTGTTGGTGAATGGATGGTGACGCTATTAGGTTATTTTGCATGTGCTTTTAATATATTCAGTCAAGCTGATGTCAGAAAGCTGTAAGAGAATTTGGCAGAGATACAAGTAAAGGTTTACTGAGATTAGACGCACAACAACGAAGATGAAATATCTCTTTTTTATTTGGCTCCTGCTTGGATTTTACGGGATGGCTGTAAGTCTGATAAAACAATACCTTTATTCATCACGGACAGTTCCATTTTCTTCAGGTCAGGACTATTGCAAACAACAGTACGGGAATCTGGCTAGCATCACATCTGTAGAGGAACTCGGAAATGCTTTAACTGTTATGGGAGTGAATCCTAATTTAGCTTGGATTGGACTGTTCAGAGGTGTACCACATGTAAACATCTGGTACTGGTCTGATGGAGAACAAACAAACATCACACTGTGGAGCACCAATGAGCCCAATGACCATAATCCAGGAGAAAATTGTGTTGTTATGAGAGTAAATAACTGGTTTGATACGAACTGCGAGGGACAATTTTCTACTCTTTGTTCTCGTAGGTTCCTTTTGGTGAAGGAGAAGAAAACATGGGAAGAGGCTCTCAAGCACTGCAGGAGTCATTACTCCGACTTGGTCTTTGTGGATTCTCAAACACAGCTAGACCTGCTTAAAATAGAGACTGAACAAGCTCAAACAGCCAGTGTGTGGACAGGACTGCGTTTCCTTGATGGAAAATGGTTCTGGGTGAATGGGATGCCACTGGGGAACCAGGCACCACTGCGTACATGCCCCGTCCAGCCCTATCGCTGTGGTACGTACAACTTCAACACAAACATCTGGGAAAACGGAGACTGCAATGAGACACTCAATTTCCTCTGCTATTACTGAAGGTGAGTAATAACCATCCGAATCAGGATTGTGTACTTTTGATTATTAATATTATAATGGTAATTGACAGGTCTTTGTACAAAAGCAATACATTTTTGCATCTCATTCACTTTCGACCTGAACTGTATCTGTTTGTTTTCCTACACAGATGTCTTTCGAATGGAATAAGAAGTATATCTCCTTGATGAAAAGTCTTCTAACATAACAGTAAATTACTACTAGAAATTACTACTAATACAGTAAATTTAGCTTATTGGCCGGTTTTATGTAATTATATTCATTTAAATAATTTCATGTTAAAACATTGTGTCCTTTATGTATTTGGTGTTTGGTTTTATGTTACTTATTCACTTAGAAATGTACGGTGTAAAAATTAAATAAAATAAATAATTAGATTAAGTCTTCATCTTTTTGTGTTAGTTTTTTTGTTATTTATTTGTTTGTTTTTTTAGAAATTTTTAAAAGGTTAGGAGTAGACTTACACTATGTTACATTCATATATTTAAGCAAGAATGTTGTATTTTTCTTGCTGTACTACAATCAATAAACAATTGTTTTCCCAGAAGTCTTTTCATGATTCTTTTTTTCAGAAAAAAATGTGATTAGCCTGAAAATGCACAGCTTTGCTTACTGGGTAACTGTGTGGGGTTGTGAGGTCCTGGAGAACCCGGAAGTATATTTAAATTCCCAATTTTTTTGGCAGAGATGGATGTAGATTCAGTATTTTTCACCTAAGAAGTTTGCTCCTAATCATGGCCTAGGGAATTCAGGGTGTCTGGCTTGTGACCCCCAGCACATGTCAGGGTTGAATAAATCATATGCTGGGAACAGCATCCACCTTAATTGTATCACTAAAGAATTCAAGCCTTTTAGACTTGGTTATTGAGAACATTTTATTACCTTCGTCTCACCACTTTGTTTGACCACACCCCAGACTTTGCTTTTGACAACAGAATCTTCCCCTATATAGGGTTTTAAAGTTTTCAAAGAATTTGAGAAGTATGTTTTGCATTTTGTGCAAATTAGTAAAGTAAGTCTACAGTGGTACTTAAGTTTTGAACACTTTGGGTTTTTTTTGCACATAAAATCTGCGTATGACCCAAAATGCAGGTTTTCTCAAGTCCTAAAAGTAGAAAAATAAACCCAATCAAACAAATTTTAAAACAATTTTATACTTGATCATTTACGCATTGAGAAAAATTATCAAATATTATGTATTGATGGGTGGCAGATGTACAGGAATCTCTCGGGTTAGCAATTAATTTGAAAGTTAAATTAGAATACATCTGTTTTCAATTAATTGGATAAAAATCAGGTGTCATGGAGTTCCCTGTTAATCTTCACAACACATGTTTGTGGAAGTGCATTATGGCATGAACTAAGGAGATTTTAAAGATCTCAGAAAAATCAGGCTGAGTTTGTACTTCACACATCTGCAGACAGTCTCTGTACCCTCCTTACGAGTGGCTATTCAGCAAAGATCACTCCAAAAGCAAACCCTGTAATAGTCTCCAAGGTCACAAAGGAACCCAGGGTAACTAAGCAACTGAAGGCTTCTGTAATGTTAGCAGATTATAACATTTATGAGTGCATCATCAGCAGAGCACAAACCAATCTTATTGTGCATGACAGAGTTACAGGAAGCAGTATCTGGTCTTCACCCTGACCTGTCATTGGTTCTTGTTATTACGTTATTAGTTCACAGATGTCTATGTTTTGGTGTTAATTATTATATATGTTCACGGTTTTAAATCTTTGATCACTAATGACCTGTTTTTAGTTTCAGATCAAGGCTACATCTCTCTGTTAGTTTTACAAGATCTTAGTGCTGGATTCGACACTATAGACCATGATCTTCTCCTAGATCACTTACAAAATTACATTGGCATTCAGGGACAGACATTAAGCTGGTTTAAATCCTACCTGTCTGATCGTTACCATTTTATCGACTTAAATGAAGAGCTATTCAATTCAATTCAATTAATTTTTATTTGTATAGCGCTTTTAACAATGAACATTGTCTCAAAGCAGCTTTACACAGATAATGTGGTGATTAAATGTAAATATGTTCTTTGTAAGTATGTTTGTCCCTGATGAGCAACTGTGGCAAGGAAAAACTCCCCGAGATGGCACAAGGAAGAAACCTCGAGAGGAACCAGACCCAAGAGGGAACCCATCCTCATCTGGGTTGCACCAAATGTCCATTTGAAGCAGATATACAAGGGAAGAGGGGCAGGAACAGTGGTCACTGGAGCCTCAGGAGCATGTTTAACTCGACCGAGAGAGAGAGAGAGAGACAGAGAGACAAAGAGAGAGAGAGAGAGGGTGACGGGAAGGGAAGGATATGGATTATTAAGTGTCCCTATTGGTGTATGAAAGTTGATGTTACTGTGCAGTTTGGACTCCGGCAAGACTCGCTATGGCAGCATAGCTAAAAGGGAGAACCAGAAGGTAACACAGAAATTAGGGATCTCTGGGATAAGAGACGACCCACCACACCACCGTCAACAAACCCGAGTGAACGTGTGAATGTGAGGGGACGACAGCATACAAATATACCAGTTCACCAAACACTCTATATCCATGCTCCCTCCAGATCTGCACCTTTACCTATGAAAAATCTACTGATCAAAGACTTGACTAATTAAATAAGTTTTCAGCCTCGACTTGAACACTGAGACTGTGTCTGAGTCCCGAACACTGATTGGAAGGCTGTTCCATAACTGTGGGGCTTTATAAGAGAAAGATTTGCCCCCTGCTGTAGTCTTCATTATTTGAGGAACCAAAAGATAGCCAGCACTGCAAGTTAATTTTGGGGTGCCACAAGGTTCAGTACTAGGACCCCTGCTTTTTACAATATACATGCTCCCTTAGGAAATATTATTAGAAGGCAGGGGATAAGCTTCCACTGTTATGCTGATGATACCCAGCTATTTATTTCAACGAAACCAGACGATACACTCAATTAGCTCACATAACTGAATGTGTTAATGAATTAAAAGATTGGATGACTTATAACTTTCTATTATTAAATTCTGATAATATGATAATGATAATGATGATCTCTTAAGGTGAATGGTGTTTCTTTGGTTTCCTGATTCTTGCTCTCATTGTTGTTGTTTCCAATCGCCCAGTCTTTGCCTGTTTAATATTTACTATTTTGCGATTCGGATTACCTGCCTGTTTATATTTTAATACACACTTACCCACACTTGCATCCACATGCTTTTAGCTTGTGCCCACTAACACACATGCATGCACACATAACATTTAAATATGATATATTTGTCAGGATTGGGCAGATTGGATCCAAATACAGAATGCTGGCAGAGATATAAAATTAAAAGTCTTTAAGGTAGAACCTGGTGGCAGGGGTAAAATAAACAGTTTCAGAATGTACAGACCACATTAAAGAATACAAAAAACACAGTTGATAAGTACAATCCTAAATCGAAAACATGCAAACAGTGCAATAATGAGGATGCAAAAACAGAGGCTAAATATAAAGTCAATAGATCCAAAAACTGGCAAAATATATCAGTGCAGAGGAGACAATATCACAGTGTATGTCATGATACCAAATATAATGTGCGGCTGGATGACCAAGGAACCAAGAACCAGGCTCTGACAGGTTTAAGATGGGAGTTGTGTAAGCAAGAGTGGATCCTCTGGAAAGCTTAAGACTCTATGCTACTGGGTTGATGACCTTGAAAATTGGAAAGGGTCCCATGAAATCACAGGTTGAGCTGCCTACAGGGAGGCTTGAGTGTTAAGTCCCAGGTGGAGATGCGGCCTTTCTGGCCTTCTCCACCTAAATTAGCTTGGAGGCCCTATACATTGCAAACATTTCCAGTTCCTGATTATGATGTTCCATCTGGCAATTAGTCTGCAGGTGAAAGCCTAAGGAAAGACTGTTTGAGATCCCCTGGAGCCGGAAGTTGGCCATAACCTGGGGGCCTTGGTTCAAGACTATGTTAAGTGGAAGGCTGTGCAGGTGGAGGAGCTAGTGACAAATTTGCAGATGTCCTTCTGGAGAGTGGGCCACCAGATGTTTTGCTGGAGTAGGGCCAAGGTGGAGGGATCAATAAGGTGGCAAAATAAGGGGGAGTTGTGGCACCACTGGAGCACTTTGGAGTGAAGCTGGACAGGCACATGTAGTCTTCGTCAGGGGCAAGCCTCCGGGAACAGGTTGGTCCAATGTAGCACACTGCACCCCCCTCTTGATGTCCAAACTATATGTGGAAACCGGAGGAGGGGCATATGCCCATTTCTTTAGAGGAGTAAAGTGGGGAGAGAGCATCAGGTTTGCCATTCCTGCAATCCGGGCGATAGGACTGGGAGAAGTTTAATTGCCCGAAGACTAGCCCAAGCAGGCTAGTAGTCTCAAGGAGTTGTGCCACTTGCTGGATGGCCCAAAGCTCCCATTTGTCATGTGAACAGACCATTGCAATCTTGAGTATCTGCAGACTGCCAAATGCCTCAACCCCTGTCAGGCCTGCTTGGGTTTGTCTTCGGGCAATTAAACTTCTCCCTGTCCTATCGCCCGGATTGCGGTAATCCACATGCTTTCAGCTTGTGCCCACTAACACACATGCATGCACACAAAACATTTCAATAGGACATATTTGTAGAATTTGTAGAATAGAATTTCCTTATTGGGGAGTGGGGAAATTCTATTCTGCCATGCTAAGGCGATGGCAGAAGAATGCACACAAACAAAGACAGTTATCTTTGGCACTTTTCTGCATCTACCTTAATGATGAGCTGGTGTGACAGATCTGGTAGCACAAGAACGGGGGCAGATGTAAAGAGGGCCTTAAGCTTAGCGAAACCCATTTGGCTTTAGAGTTTCAGAAAAAGGGCCAGTGTGTGAAGTTTAACTGGTGCAGGGAGGTGTCGACAGAGCTGTATCCATGGCAAAAATCTGCCGGAGCACCGACCACACATGATAGATGTGTTCCCCAAAGGCTGGAGAGAAGATGAGAATGTCGTCCAGGTAAACGAATGCAATATAATTTTGCTGACAATATTACTTTGCTGACTACATTGATGCAGTGGGTAAACGTAAGATAATATTTATGTCAAAGTTGTTTTTTATCGAAATCCCACAATGGATGTTTTTACCATCCTCACAATGCCATGCTTCGACCACAAGGTTTTCTATGCAATGTCAAGTTTATTTCGAATGTTTGCTGGAGCACAAACCTAATAATAGCAAATGATTTTCAAGCTCTCTGGCCCAGCTCATCAGTGGACAGAGCTCCTGAAAACCCAAGGCAATGTGGAGATTGGCACTGTGACTGTGTTTATCAATCTATTCAGTAGGGTTTTTTGGCAAGAAGGACAGAAGTCCAACCTGATAACCTCAGTGAGGTTTATTCTGCCTGCTATCAATTTTCCACTGTTTTATGAGGTAAGGAGAGACAAGCTTTAACCTGAAGTCAACCAGACAGCCTTCCAAGCTATGATTTATGCCACTCTCCAGCCCAAAACTAAGCGCAAGCCAAGGGCCCAGAAGAGGACCCCTTAATCCAAGTTCAAGTCAGAAGTCCACATAGAGCCATGTGGAACTGCTTATACCATGTGCAAGTCAGGAGCCCACAAAACTGCTCTCGGGCGAGAGCTTGCCCCCCGTCCACAACATACTCATGCCATCGGGTAAAGACGTGGCCTCCTTTAAAAAATCTGTCCCCAGAAAGCCTCTTTTAGAGGGTGTCATGTCCGTGAATGCCCTTTCATACTTTATACAAGCCTTCTCAAAATGCATGCTGGCTGCATGCCTTGTCTTTGTTCCCGTGTTTATGTTCCATGTGCTTTTGTTCTGATCAAGCATTTTATATATATATAGTGTATATACAAACCTGATTCAAAAAAATTGGGACACTGTACAAATTGAATGATAAAAAGGAATGCAATAATTTACAAATCTCATAAACTTATTTTATTCACTATAGAATCTAGATAAAATATTAAATGTTAAAAGTAAAACATTTTGAAATGTCATTTTGGATTTCATAAGAGCTACACATTCCAAAAAAGTTGGGACAGGTAGCAATAAGAGGCCGGAAAAGTTAAATGTACATTTAAGAAGTAGCTGGAGTAGTTGGAGGACCAACTTATTAGATTTATAAGCAACATGATTGGGTATAAAAAAGATCCTCTCAGAGTGGCAGTGTCTCTTAGAAGTCAAGATGGGCAGAGGATCACCAATTCCACCAATGCTGTGGCGAAAAATATTGGAGCAATATCAGAAAGGAGTTTCTCAGAGAAAAATCACAAAGGGTTTTAAGTATCATCATACAGTGCATAATATCATCCAAAGACTCAGAGCATCTGGAACATCTCTGTTTGTAAGGGTCAAGGCCAAAAAAACCGTACTGGATGCCCATGATCTTTAGGCCCTTAGACGGCACTGCATCACATTCAGGAATGCTACTGTAATGGAAATCACAACATGTGCTCAGGAACACTCCAATCACAATCCACCGTGCCATTCACTGTTGCCAGCTAAAACTTTATAGGTCAAAAAAGAAGCCATATCTAAACATGATCCAAAAGCACAGGGGTTTTCTCTGGACCAAGCCTCCTTTAAAATGGACTGTGTTAAAGTGGAAAACTGTTCTGTGGTCAGACGAATCAAAATTTGAAGCTCTTTTAGGAAAACTGGGACACCCTGTCATCGGGACTAAAGAGGACAAGGACAACCCAAGTTGTTCTCAGCGCTCAGTTCAGAAGCATGCATCTCTGATGGTATGGGGGTTGCATTAGTGTGTGTGGCATGGGCAGCTTACACATCTGCAAAGGCACCATCAATGCTGAAAGATATATCCAAGTTCTAGAACAACATATGCTCCCATCCAGACGTCGTCTATTTCAGGGAAGACCTTGCATTTTCCAACATGACAATGCCCGACCACATACTGCACCAATTACATCATGGCTGCTGAGAAGAAGGTTTCGGGTACTGAAATAGTTAATGTGGTGATTAAAAGTGAATATGTTTTTTATAAGTAAGTTTGTTCCTGATGAGTGAGCCGCTGTGGTGAAGGAAAAACACCCCGAGATGGCATAAGGAAGAAATCTTGAGAGGAACCAGACTCAAAAGGGAACCTGTCCTCATCTGGGTTGCACTGAATGTATGTGTATGTGACAAATAAAATTTGATTTGATTTGAATGAAATGACCAGCCTGCAGTCCAGATCTTTCACCCATAGAAAACATTTGGCGCATCATAGAGAGGAAGATGTTTCAAAGAAGATCTGAGACAGTTGAGCAATTAGAAGCCTGTTTCAGACGAGAATGGGGCAACATTCCTATTCCTAAACTTGAGCAATTTGTCTCCTCAGTCCCCAGATGTTTGCAGACTGTTATAAAAAGAAGAGGGGATGCCACACAGTGGTAAATATGGCCTTATTACAACTTTTCTGAGATCTGTTGATGTCATGAAATTTAAAATCAACTTATTTTTCCCTTAAAATGATTTCGATGATGAATTTTCTCAGTTTAAACATTTGATATGTCGTCTATGTCGTATTCTGAATAAAATATTGAAATTTGAAACTTCCACGTTATTGCATTTTTATTATTATCATTTTTTTTCCTTTACATTTCATATTTTTGATTAATGTGATTAATGTGATTAATTATTTTAAGTTTTTTTACTCTGCCTCAGTCCATTTTAATGAGCTTTAGCCCAGATAAGGCCTAACATGTTCAACATTTAGAGTTTGATACAGGGTCTGGGGCTTCCCCCTTTCCTCTCCACAAAGAAGAAATCAAATAATGCTGGAGAGGTGGATTTATAATGAATGTTTCTTTCGGCTTCTCCCGTTAGGGGTCGCCATAGCGGATCCTCCGCACTTTGATTTGGCACATGTTTTAGGAAGGATGCCCTTCCTAACGCAACCCTCTGGGCTTGGGACCAGCACTGAGAGTGGCTGGGGATGGTCCCCTGACCGGGGATTCGAACACCCGGGTCGCAGCGGTGGGAGCGCTGCATCTTAACCACTAGACCACCAGGGGACCTTGGAGAGGTGGATTTATAATATAACCTTAAATTAGGGCTTTCTCTAAGTAATCCTGCATAACCTTTTGTTTTGCCCTAAACGTGTAAATTTGACCATGCAGAGTCATGAAGAGGGTCGATTGCACCATTATATGACCTGTGAAAAGGAAGGTCTTGAAGTACCCCTGCCTTGGTGTTAGAAAACCCTTCTTTTTTCTGGTGTTGTGGGGAAGAGGCAGTTTGTCCATTCCATGTTGGTCCAGTTTCCTGGTCAACAAAGTTACAAAATATGTATTCTTGCAGAACTAATGAACTTACAGGGAGCAATGCTGTAAAAAAATCTTTCAGTTGAATACAATTTAGGCAAAAATCTTTCTGGGGTGGGAATTGCAGCTGTGTGCTGGTATACATGGCTTGGTGGCCATCAGTCTTCCTCTTCATCACATCTTTCCACTACTATGGATTATTGCTCTCTTTGTTATCTTTCCAACTCTGTTATGGAGAATTTCTCCTGTCTGACCCAAGAAAAGTAGAGGTCTGCCTTGAGAGCAAACTATATAGAGCTGAACGTAGTGCATGATCTTTAAGTCCCTTATCTAGGACATATTTGCTTTTGCTAACAGACACACTACTACCACTAGATGTCCCCAAATCCTTTTATATTAGCAGTTCCCAAACTTTTTTGAACCACCGATTTTATGCAAGACAATTTTCAAAGTTCCATGGACTAGTGTGTGTGTGTGTGTGTGTGTGTGTGTGTGTGTGTGTGTGTTTTTGTGGGGGGAGTCATGGATTCGTGCAGGCTTGATTAATAATAGCAATTACACCATTACTTTGCATTTAATTTATTTTTTATTTGTGGTCTTTGCTGTCTATATCATTTTGCAGATTATATTATTATAATATAATTTATTATAATAATATACAGTAGCTGGCTGTCAGGGCTAGCAAAGCCTTTTCTGTTGGACTATCACTAGTAGCTATCACTATACTAACACTATCATAAGCACTGACCTACATTTACAATCTATATTCTAATATATTTTTTTATGAAATTGTATTAATTTATTCCCAACAGTTTATTCTCTTCATTTCATAGCGTTTCTCTTGGCTGCACTGCTTCCAGTATGTGTATGTTCTCCTACACCACCCCACTGCTGCGCTCCCTTCACCGGCTTCCAGTAGCTGCACATATCAGATTCAAAAAACTATTAACAATCAGGCCATGCTGACATAGAAGAGTGGAGGAAGGTGCACACAGGTGGACTATGTTCTAGTTAGAAGCAACCTGAAGGAGATTGGAGACTGGAAGGTGTTGGCAGGGGACAGTGTAGATAGACAGCATCGGATGGTGGTCTGTAGGATGATTTTGGAGGTAAAGAAGAAGAGAAGAAAATTGAGGACTGAAAGAAGAATAAAATGCTGGAAACTGAAGGAGGAAGAGTGTAGTGTGAGGTTCAGGGAAAAGGTCAGACAGGAGCTCGGTGGGGGTGAAGAGGTGCTGGATGATTATGCAACTACTGCAGAAGTGTTATGGGAGACAGCTAGAAAGGTACTTGGTGTGACATCTGGAAATAGAATAGAAGAAAAAGAGACATGGTGGTGGAATGAGAAAGTGCAGGAAAACATAAGGAAAAGAGGTTGGAGAAACAGAACTGGGATAGTCAGAGTGATGAGAAAAGTAGGCAGGAGTACAAGGAGATGCAGCAGCAGGTGAAGAGGGATGTGGTGAAAGCCAAGGAAAAAGCATGAGGAGCTGTATGAGAGGTTGGACACTAAGGAAGGGATTTATACCGATTGGCCAGGCAAAGGGACCGAGCTGAAAAGGATGTGCTGCAAGTTAGAGCAGTAAAGGATGGAGATGGAAATGTGTTGACTAGTGAGGAGAGTGTGTTGAGAAGGTGGAGGGAGTATTTTGAGCAGCTGATGAATGAGGAAAATCAGAGAGAGAGAAGGTTGGATGATGTGGAGTTGGTGAAGCAGGATTTAGATAGGATTAGTAAGGAGGAAGTGAGAGCAGCAATTAAGAGGATGAAGAGTGGAAAGTCGGTTGGACCAGATGACATACCAGTAGAAGCCTGGAGATGTTTAGGAGAGATGCAGTGGAGTTTTAACCAGATTGTTTAACAAGATTCTGGAAGGTGAGAAGATGCCTGAGGAATGGAGAAGAAGTGTGCTGGTACCGATCTTTAAGAATAAGGGAGATGTGCAGTCTTGCAGTAACTACAGGGGAATTAAGTTGATCAGTCACACCATGAAGTTATGGGAAAGAGTAGTGGAAGCCAGGCTGAGAGAAGAGGTGACCATCTGTGAGCAACAGTATGGTTTTATGCAGAGAAAAAGCACTACAGATGTATTATTTGCTTTGAGAATATTAAGAAGTATAGAAAAGGTCAGAAGGAGTTGCAATTATGTGTTTGTGGATTTAGAGAAAGTGTACGACAGGGTGAAGAGAGGAGTTGTGGTATTATTTGCGGAAGTCAGATGAGTCAGAGAAGTATGTGAGGGTGGTGCAAACAGGTGGAGGTTGGATTGCAACAAGGATCAGCTCTAAGCCCTTTCCTGTTTGCAGTGGTGATGGACAGGTTGAAGGACAAGGTTAAACAGGAGTCTCCATTGACCATGATGTTTGCAGATGATATTGTGATTTGTGGTGAAAGTAGGGAGCAGGCTGAAAAGAGCCTGAAGAGGTTGAGGTATGTGCTGGAGAGAAGTGGAATGAAAATCCAAGTAGAACAAAAGGGGTGATTTGTAATATAAGGGTATCTGCAAGAGGGAAGGGAAATTTATAGGACTGTTGTGAGATCGGTTATGTTGTATAGTTTAGAGACAGTGGCATTGAGTAAAAGACAGGAGGTGGAGCTGGAAGTGAAGAGCTGAAGTAGGATGTTTTTTGGGACAAATTGAGAAAGGCCCGATATAAAATGGTTTGGGCATGTGCAGAGGAGTGACATGGGGTACATCTGTAGAAGAATGCTGAGGATGGAGCCTTCAGGAAGGAGGAAAAGAGGAAGACCAAGGAGGAGGTTTATGGATGTGGTAAAGGGGGAAAACATGCAGGTAGTTGGTTTGAAAGAGGCAGATGTAGAGGACAGGGGGGGGTATGGAAACATATGATCCGCTGTGGCGACCCCTAATGGGAGAAGCCCAAAGAAGATGTAGTCTCAGTCCATGCATTTCACACCTAACGCTAACCCTAAATCAAAAGACAGGAGGTGGAGCTGGAGGTAGTAGAGCTAAAGATGCTAAGATTTTCATCGGGATTGACGACGATGGAAAGGATTAGATACGAGGGACAGTGCATGTAGGATGTTTTGGGGATAAATTGAGAGAGGCCCGATATAAAATGGTTTGGACATGTGCGGAGAAGGTACATGGGGTACATCAGTAGAAGACTGCTAAGGATAGAGACTCCAGGAAGGAGGAAAATAGGAAGACCAAGAAGGAGGTTTATGGGTGTGATAGGGGTGGACTTGAGGTGGTTGGTTTATAAGAAGCAGATGTAGAGGACAGGGGGGTATAGAGATGTATGATCCGCTGTGGCGACCCCTATTGGGAGCAACCGAAAGAAGAAAAAGAAGTCTCAGTCCATGCATTTCACACCTAAGCTTTCAGTGTTGTCCCACCTTAATCACTCCACTGCTTAACACACCACATCTAAAAAATGATAAATTTTTTTGGAAACCATGGTCAATGCCCTCTGGACTAAAGAGGAGAGGGATCATCCGGCTCACTACAAAGCCGTATCTCTGATAATTCTCCATTCAGAAAACACTGTTTTTCAGGGAAGGCCTTGCGTATTTGAGCAAGACAATGCTTACTGCATAACTGCATCTAATACAATAGCCTAGGCGTTTGGGATTTTTTTGCTATTGCTATTATGAATTTGGACTTTCATATTAAACATCATAAACTTTGCTTTGGTTTCTAGAATATCTCTGCATGTGGGTTTACATACACCCCTGTGGCAGACCACCTGTGATGGTCCCTGCTGCTCCAGATAACCAGCCTTTTTGGCAGAATTTAGTCTCCTTTTTGACCACCCCAGCAGTCTCTGAGCCCTGCTGGAGAGGTTGTGTGGTCTCTGAGCACCAGTGGTATCACGCAATCTCTGAGTGCTGCTGGGGGTGTTGCCCAGTCTCTAAACACCATTGGGAATTCTGCCCAGCCTGTCATCTGTGGCAAGATGTTGACCAACAGGGAACTGGGAGGGGGCTTCCAAGGAAGCTCCACCTTAATTGGGGAGGGGGTTTGGGTCAGTATCCGGAGGATTTTCTGGGTTATGACTATGGATTTGTTTTTGACTTTCCTGTTCAATATTCTGTTTTGTTCTTTTTCCTACCCAAGTGTTCCATTGTAAGTTTGACTTATGGTGATTGTTCTGTTTCAGCCCTGGCCACTTGTTTTTGCTCTTTTGGTTTTTCTCCTATGTTTTTGTCCATGTGGCATCTTTCAGATTTTTTGTTACCAGCATTTGGGATTATGGATTCAAATTTTATTTTGCTCGTTTGCACACTGAATACTATTTTTGCGGGGGTTTTTTTTACTTTTGTGGTTTTGGATAAACATTATAAATTTTACTTTGGCTTTTAATATATACACTTACATTTATGGAATTTATGGCACTGAGCTACCACCTGCCTATGTCTCTGCATGTGGGTTCACACATTGCCCTGTGGCAGACTCGTGTGTGGCCAGTCTGGGTTTGAGCTGCATGCCTACTGACAAATATCAGCTGCCGTAGACATAGGCCAAATAAAAAAAAAAAAAAAGGAGAATAAAGAATAAATTTTTTTCACCCATAATAAAACTGTCTAAAGGTACACTCATTTTAGCTTGATCGAACTTTGGTCCTTGACAACAGCTATTTAAACTTAAACCCAACACCAATAAATATAAATAGCACAGATTCAATAGCCAAAGTTTGGCAAACTATGATAACTATTAGAGAGTCACTATGAAATACCAGATGAAATCTGGTTGGCTAATGGCAACCATGTTTTTATTTCAAAATGTTATAGTTAAAAAATAAATGTATAGATTAACATAAAGATACACCATACCAAATTCCAAGTTTGCTCAGCCTTGTGTTTACTTAGAGTTTCATGATCTAACCTCTATTAGTTTATGTTTGCCCAAACCCCAAATTGTGCATATGACAATGTAATCTCCTTCTATGACTTTCAAGTTGTTTATTTTCTTTTCGTTTATTTAGGCTCACACTCTGTTGAATTGTCTTAAACCAAAGATTAACCTAAATCCTTGGACTAGTGTGCAAATGTTTGATTTGCAAATTATGCAAGTTAGCAAAACAAAATCTAAGTGTGCCTAGTTAAATTTTTTGGAGACTGTTTTGTTTGGGAGACGCCAATGAGAAGCCAAGAAAAATGGGTTTTGTTTGTAGTCAAGGTTTTCATGGTTCATAATATATGGAGCAAAACAAGCTGACCAAGTTTTCTTGTCCCTATGACTTATAGTTTGGTCTGCAAAATTTGTGTTTTTAAGGCAGAAAAACTAAAATATATATTAAGATTGCAAATAATAATAAATATAATACGGATAATAATACGGATCACGAATACAGATGATCCACTGTGGTGACCCCTAATGGGAGAAGCTGAAAGAAAGTATAATACGAATAATGATAAGAAGAAGATAGAAACAAAATCTAGTTAGGACCCCTAAAAATAATGTCAGAGTGGTTTCAATATCAAGCCATCCTCAATTTCAATAGAAAGCAGATAAAACTGATTTAGGGTCCAGTAATGGTGCTGTCTGAGTTCATCTGAACCTTGTGCAGCCCACCAATATATAACCCAATGCAGAAACAGTGTTAGCAATAAGCCCTTGGTCAAGCAATCAGCAAAAAGACTTCATAAGAAAGATTTTGGATCATTAAACCAGTGGAAAGGGTTCACGATAACTAAAAAGACCTGGTATTTCAGGCTTGTTAAAACATGGGTGATACTTTGCATTGGCTATAAAATACAGTGTATACTAACAGATAGAACTTAATCAATACTATCAGTCTAATACATTTACATTTATGGCATTTGGAAGATGCCCATATCCAGAGTGACTTACATTTATCTCAGTCATACAACTGAGTAGCTATGATTTTAAGGGCCTTGCTCAGGAGCCCAGGAGTGGCAGCTGGGTGCTGGAATTTGAACTCATGACCTTCGGATACAAAGTCCAATGCCTTAAAAACTAAGAGCTCTTAAGCATGCAAATTAGCACTCACTGACAGAAGAACTGTGACGCTATAACGATGTTGTTACTACAGTGTAAAAAACACTTCTCAGAAAAAGGAGCTCTGCATATTTATTATATCTAATTCAATGAACCTTGAGACAACCATGATAATGATGATATAATAATTTTTTCCAAGATATTTTTCAATACTAAGAAATAGACAAAGATTAAAAAAAGGTTAAAAACACTATGTTTTTAATCTTTTTAGGATTCAAGAGTTTATCGTCATAGGTACAGGAAACATTTCGTACAATGAAATTCTTGCTCTGTAAAACCTTCAAGCATCCAATGACATAAATAAAGGACATCAGGAAAGCATTTATTACAAATGTGCAAAATTGTGAATTAAGAGTTAAGGAACTACACATTTCTGAAGCATTTAAATTCATCATTGAACCAAATTATAATGTATATAGAAAGTCCAAGGGTTATGATGTTCAAGCTTTCCACACTTTGGGGATTTGTTGAATGGATGGTGACGCTATTGTGCTTTTCTGCATGCGCTTTAAATATGTTTAGTCAAGCTGATGTCAGAAAGCCGTAAGACAATTTGGCAGAGATACAAGTGAAGGTTTACAGAGATTAGACGCACAACAACGAAGATGAAATATCTCTTTTTTATTTGGCTCCTGCTTGGATTTTATGGGATGTCTGTAAGTCTGATAAAACAATACCTTTATTTATCACAGACAGTCCCAGTTTTTACAGGTCAGGGTTATTGCAAACAACAGTACGGGAATCTGGCTAGCATCACATCTGTAGAGGAACTCGGAAATGCTTTAACTGTTATGGGAGTGAATTATAATTTAGCTTGGATTGGACTGAACAGAAGTGTACCACATGTAAACATCTGGCACTGGACTGATGGAGAAGAAGTAAAGATCACACTGTGGAGCACCAATGAGCCTAATGACCAGAGTCCAGGAGAAAATTGTGCTGTTATGAGAGTAAAAAACTGGTTTGATACGAACTGCGCTGGACAATTTTCTACTCTTTGTTCTCGGAGGTTCCTTTTGGTGAAGGAGAAGAAAACATGGGAAGAGGCTCTCAAGCACTGCAGGAGTCATTACACTGACTTGGTCTTTGTGGATTCTCAAACACAGCTAGACCTGCTTAAAATAGAGACTGAACAAGCTCAAACAGCCAGTGTGTGGACAGGACTGCGTTTTCTTGATGGAAAATGGTTCTGGGTGAATGGGATGCCACTGGGGAACCGGGCACCACTGCGTACATGCCCAGTCCAGCCCTATCGCTGTGGTGCATACAACTTCAACACAAACATCTGGGAAAACAGAGACTGCAGTGAGACACTTAATTTCCTCTGCTATTACTGAAGGTGAGTAATAACCATCCGAATCAGGATTGTGTACTTTTGATTATTAATATTATAAAGACATGGTAAGGGGATTTTAGACCAGCACTAAAGTCAAATATTTTACAACGCATTCACTTTCAAACTAAATATGCTAATGTTTCTTTTTTGTTTTTAAAGACAGATGACTTTCCATTGGAATAAGAAGAAAACTGTCCAACAATTTATTCTGATCTAGATTTTAGATATTATACTTAACCAGAGATCAATACTTTTTTAGCTGTAATGCAACAGCAAAGTAACTGAAATTATGGCATGTGTTTAATTATATACATTTCTCTTATTAAAACATTGTGTTGTTAAAATGTTGAGAAATTAGTAAAATGTTGGTGGTTGTTTTTTAGTAACTAAAACAGATAGAAAGCTTGTGTTAAAAATAAAATGGAATAAAGTGTATCGGTAAGGCTGGATATCAGTTGGCTTGTAAAAGAATACATTAAAATCCAAGACATTTTTAAAGCTGGGGGTAAAATGTTTTTAAGAGAGTCACTTTCTTCGTTTGCATTAAAAAGGTTTGAATGGGAAATCTATGCAAATCTACACCTTTAAAGTGCTTTG
The DNA here is from genome assembly GCA_024362625.1 of Silurus asotus. Taxonomy (NCBI): domain Eukaryota; kingdom Metazoa; phylum Chordata; class Actinopteri; order Siluriformes; family Siluridae; genus Silurus; species Silurus asotus. The sequence continues at coordinate 454,220 of MU532980.1, forward strand.
TATTGATTTTCTATTGATTTTCTTTGACCCAGACGTCTAGACGTCACAATTTGTCAAACTCACTCAAACCCTTACTTTTGTCTATACTTTTCTGCTTCTAATATCAACTTTGAGGACCAAATTTTTACCTGCTGCCTAATAAATAAATCCCCCCACTAACAGGTGCCATGATGAAGAGATAATTGTTTCATTTCACTTCATAATGTTATAATGTCATAATGTTCTACCTGGTCAATGTAAACCACAATTATTGTTTTATTGCTGTACTACAAATATCAATAAAACACTCCTGTGCATACACACTTTGCGTCAATTTCCTTTTTTTTAATAGAAATTGTTAAGCTGAGAGTACACTTAATTTGCATAGCTTAATATTTTACACTTAATTTGCATATATTCATATTTTATATTTAATAAGGTTTTTCAGGTCAAGGTTCCCTTATGCCAGTGGTCCCCAACCTTGTTTGCGCCACGGATTTAATGTCGGACGATATTTTTACAGACCGGCCTTTAAGGTGTGGTGGATAAATACAACTAAATAAAATGATACGACCATAAAAACTGGTGTTTTCTACATATAATAATAAACGTGAATCCCCTGTGTTGTTGTTTGTTCATTTTGCTCGCTCGGGGGTTTGAATTTAGCAGTAATGTATTATGTGTTAGCGGCCGGAGCTCCTTTAAGAAGGTAGTGGATGTTGGTAAAACATGTGACCCAGGGAAACATCATGACCTGCATCAAGAGTGAGTCATAGACAGATGTGGAGGAGAGAATCCGGATATCTTCCAAAATAAAACATTGTTCGGAATCAGATAATAAATAAAATGTAAATGATGTAAGGTATGTATTATTTCTGTGTGGCCCGGTACCAATTGACCCACGGATCGGTGCCTGTTCACGGCCCAGGTGTTGGGGACCACTTATAATCTTATACTCCAGTACTCATGTTAGTTCTCACTCTCCAGTGTTCTGTAGTGTTGAAAGATTTATGATCAAACTCTTGATGTCACCCAAATGAGGATGGGTTCCCCTTTTTGAGTCTGGTTCCTCTCAAGGTTTCTTCCTCAAGGGAGTTTTTCCTTGTCACAGTCGCCCCAGGCTTCATCATCAGGGATAAATTCACACCATTCACTTGAATTCTTTAATTCTTAAAACTTCTTTGACACAATGTCTGTTGTAAAAAGCGCAATAGAAATAAACTTTAATGTTATTATATCTTTGATGTAATAATTGTAATATTCTTTATAAATAAAATATTTTATCTGCAGAGAAAATGTGATGTGATGAGGTGAATATCGACACTTCTGCTGGAGATGATGTATGTGGAGGTGCAGCTGTGGCTCCAGACTCGAGTGACGGTGTCCAGCAGAAGAGCCTCCAGTGAAAGGAGACGTGTTGAATTGTGATCATTGTGTTTCTTGCTTTAGTGATGAAGTTCTCACTGTGTGAGATCCTGTGTGTGATGCAGCGCTCTGTTCTACTGCATAATACTGATGGTGTCTGTAGTCGTGACGTCATAATGATAATGGTGAAGAGCTGGAGTAATTCAGGTAGAACATCACTGAAGGTCTAGAGGTGAAATGCGCGGCCTGTCACTGATACACACACGTGATTGTGTTTAGTTATGACACGTGACTCATTGAGACTAATCCAGTCCAGGTTTGTGTTTTCTCCGTGACTCTCTAACTCCGGTCGTGATCCGGTTCTGGTTTTACTGGAACCCCCTGGTCCTGCTGTTCGCCTCTGGTTCCTGCTGAAGTTCCGGGTCTGAGTGCAGATCTCGCGCGCATCTCTTCGGATTTATTATCATTTTAATCCCGGGTTCCGGTGTGTGTGGGTCGTTGGTAGAGATCGTTCTCGGTGTGTGTGAGTGTGTCTGTGTGTCTGTGTGTGTGTGTGTGTGTGTGAGAGAGAGTGAGAGAGAGAGAGAGAGTGTGTGAGTGAGCGAGTGAGTGAGTGTGTGTGCGTGCGTGCGTGTGTGTGTGTGCGCGCGTGAGGGAGACAGAGGGATGTTGGCGCCGGGAGAGTGCGGTTTTTCCAGCGAGGAGGTGCTGAGCGCGCGCTTCCCGCTGCACCGCGCGTGCCGTGACGGCGACGTGCACGCGCTCGGCGCGTTGCTACACGGGGGCGCGCCCCGGGCAGAGCTGCTCACCGAGGACTCCTTCTACGGCTGGACACCCATACACTGGGCCGCCTACTTCGGCAGGGTATACACACACACACACACACACACACACACACACACACAGCTGAAGAAGGCCGAGAACTGTTAGCATGATTTGCTAAGCGCCAACGGTTCCCAGGCTACAGATGTGATTACAGCTGGATTCAATTCCTAATGGCGGATTTTCCCAAACTTGAAGAGGCTCCACGTTTATAAATTTAACCTAAAATCCAATAGAAACCTTTTTTATTTATAATTTAGAAAGATTAACCCTTTCAAACCCTTCCATCTATAACATTGTAGTTAAGGCTGAAGATGATGAGTGATGAATGAACACCACAAACATGTGCTAAATAACTCAAAATTAAGTTTATATGTTCGAGTTTTTCTCAATTCAACAAACTCTTTCATGACAACTTTGCATTCTCTCAGTCAGCCTCCTGAGGTCATCACCTGGAATGGTTTCCCAACACTCTTGAGAAGTTCCCAGAGGTTTTGAGTGCTTGTTGGCTGCTTTTCCTTCACGCTCTGGTCCAATTAATCTCAGCCCATCTCATTTGGATTTAGATCGGGTGATTATGTAGACCAGATCATTTCTTTCAGCAGTCCATCACTCTTATTTTTGAAACAAGGATCTCTTACTTAACCTAGAGGTATGTTTGGGGTTATTGTCTTGTTGGAAAAGAAACGATGGTCCTACAAAGTGTAAACCAGATGGGATGGCATGTCTCTGCAAAATGCTTCGGTAGCCATGCTGGTTTAGTGCACCCTCAATGTTATCTAAATCATCAACAGTGTACCAGCAAAGCCATCCCACCTCCTCCTCCATTCCTCCATGCTTCACAGTGAGAACCACACATTCAGGAAGCATGCGTTCATCCTACATCAGACGGAGACATGATGGTTATTTGGACTCGTCAGAACAAAGGACACCTTTCCACTAATCTGAGTGCAAGTCTCTAAGCAAGTCCAAGCAGGTCTCTTCTGTTTGTTGTTGTTGCTCTGGTTTCTTTGCTGCTATTTGACAGTGAAGGCCTGATTCACACAGTCTCCTCTGAACACTGGATGTTGAAATATGTCTGGCACTTGAACTCAGAAAAGCATTTATGGAAATCGGTGGTTTCTGAGGCTGGTAATTGTGATCAACATATCTTCTGCAGCAGAGGTAGCTCTTGGGTTTCTTTTCTGGGACGGTCCTTATTGGATCCTGTTTCATCGTAGCATTGAATGGTTTCAGAGATGCATTTAGGGATACGTTTCAATTTCTAGAGATTTTTCAGATTGACAGACCTTCATTTTGTAATGAACCATGATATAGACCATAATATAGACTTGTACAGTAGTTGGAGTAGCACTAATAGGGCTATCGACTCTGTACTCACCCTTTCCTCTGCACAAGACAACTGATGATCTAAAGCACATTGAAAAGGCCACTGATTCCCTCTGTGACACACCTGGGAATTTTATACTATTCCAGGTGGCTACCTTGTGAATCTGAATAAAGAATGCCATGAGTTCGCCAAGCTGGCATCAAAACGTAATGTAACTACTTTGGCTAATCTTAAATATAAAAGATAGTATGGGTTTTAAACACGTTTTAGTTTACTACGTAATTCCATACGTGTTCCTTCATAGTTGAATGTCTTCAGTATTAAAATACAGTGTTTAAAATAATACTACTAAAAAAAAAAAAAAAAACACTGAAGGAGACGGCAAACTTTTGACTGGCACCATATTTTTTTAGGTGTGAAATGAAAAACGAATACTATATATATGCTTTTATTGCTGGGAAAACAAAGAGTTCAAAACAAACAAACAAACAAACAAATCCTATTTTCAAACGTAAAATGTCCGTCTGTGCAAATGTATGCAAATGGCGCATCTACATAAGTGTGCATAAATTTGCATACTAATTAAAACAGGGTCGATCCTGAAATGTAAGATTTAGCTTTATTTTAAAAACACTTTAGGACGTTTTAGAGAAATGATCAATGACCTCTGGATGGTAACAGTTACTCTGTGTTTAAATCCTCAGTTTCCAAGGCATTTTTTTTAAATATATAAGAGAGTTTGCAATAAACATACACCCTGGCAGTGGAGTAGTGATGTTGACTTTACACAAACACACATTAGGCATAGGTGTGCAACATTGTGTGTGAAATATTTCACACATCACAAATCAGACTTCCTGCATGGTTTGTTTTGAACTCGTATCACTTGTACTAAACAGTTTTTTTACTCGCTTCTCTCATGCCCTGCTTTAATGAATCACGTGTCTGATTTCGCACAGCTGGAGTGTGCAGTGCAGCTGGTGGAGGCGGGTTGCAACGTGAACTCCTCGACGTCGCGTTTCGCGCAGACCCCGGCTCACATCGCGGCGTTCGGCGGACACTCGCCGTGTCTGATGTGGCTCCTGCGGGCCGGCGCTGAACTCGACAGGCAGGTGGGTCACGTGTGTAAAAGCCACGTCTGTGTTTGATGAGTCAAAGCAAACTTATTTTATGCAATGGGTTTTATGTCCATTGTTTTAAATGAAATGCACACACACACACACACACACACGTATATACACATCTGTATTATCCAGATGTGGTCATTCAAATGGGGTCTTACAAAAGTCAAATATTTGAATAAATATCTTTATTTGTTATTTAATCAATTTAATTTGTGCACAATTTAATCAATTCCTTAATTTAATCAATAAAATAAAAATGCATTGCATTTATTAATTTTTTTTTATAAAATATTATTTTGTAGATTATTTATCCGAGGAGGCATTTTCTTTTTAGTCGTTTAAAAAATTAAAAATGTTAATGTTTACAAATGTTAAATAATAAACCGGGTTAAAAAAACAGGACAAGCAATTTAATGTTTTCCTTTTTTTTCCCCTGGACCGTACCAAAAATTGAAGCAAACCATGAATCAAATACCGAGATATATTTTATTTTAAAGAGCAGGTATGAGGTAAAGTGTGGTGAGAAGCTCAGTGCAAATGTGAAACGTGTTGAGCACATATTCAGAGGCATTGCACAGAGCAATCAGCTACATATTGTAGATCTGTTATCATCAGGTGACTGTACAGATCTTATGTGCTAATTATACAGTAATGTACAAAAAGGCGAGCCAGAGAATGAGGTATAAGGCGAATATCGGTATGGTAGAGCAGATTGACATTTAAACTTAGGAGATTTTGATAGGAAGACCAATATCTAAACCACTGAGCTACCACTTCCCCCTGATCAGACCCACAAACCCATTTTCACATTCTCTTTCTCTATTTCTGGGAAATCCAAATTTTATGGTCCAAGTCCCTCAATCCCCAAACCCAGGACAGGAGTGTGTTAAATGAACTACAAGGCTTTTTCCTCTTCTTGTTTTCTGCCATTTAGCTGATGGATATCAAGCTGACCTACATGAATTTTTTCTATATATACACTCATCTCTCAGTGAAAGGGCAGGAAAACCTTTCTTCATCTGGCTTTTTATAGCACTGAATAAACAGTAGCACTGGGACACGACCTCTGCTATGGTTTCATCTGTTAAATATCAGAGGTCAATGCTCTCTCTTTCTCTCTCTCTCTCTCCCTCTCTCTCTCTCTCTCTCTCTCTCTCTCTCTCTCTCATCTTGTTGTCCTCAGGACTACGTTGGAGAAACCCCCGTTCACAAGGCCGCTCGTGCGGGTAGTGTCGATTGCATTAACGCTCTCCTGATCCAGGGGGCGAAAGCTGAGTAAGTGTAAACTCAAACTTGCTCCACACATCATCTTTCTTTCTTTCTTTTTGTTTGTTTTCTTTAGTTTTTTTATTATTTTTTTTTAACGCTGCCCTCAGCATTCCTGAAAACACTCCACTGGCACTTACTTTTCACTCAGGACTCTCATCAAAAACACGTCAGCCTTCACGTTCAACACACTAAACCCACAGCGGACAGTGAGGAGCCTGGTGTTTCTCATCACCTCAATAAAAGCCTTTTCATTCAGCTATTATACGTTATAAGAAAAATAACTGGATTATGTGCATTTTTATTCATATTAATGCAACAAATATTTCATTTATATACAGTTCTGTGTAAAGTCCAGTTAATTAAACAAGACTATAGTTATAGATTTTATAATAGTTTCTATAAGTTTTTTATTCTTCACAATAAATAGCTGTTATACAGGTCAAATATATCTAGTGTATATATTATATGGTTATTGTATATTTACGTATCTACCTGTTTATATAATATAATATACATGTGTAAGCATAAGCCTGTTTAAACATGCGTATATTAAATAGTTGATTTGCATAACACTCACAAACTATTTATAGTTTAAATACATAATTCTTATAGTAAATACTTTGTATAAATTAATAAATATCTCTTTTGCATCATTATTGAGGTAAACACATACATTACAGGTTCTGCATTATTGTTACAATAAACATTCAATTTATGTATGTAAATATAATTTGGTAAAAACAAAAACACGCACAACTTTATAATTAATATTGTTATGATTATTATTATTATTATTATTAAAAGGAGTACCGTAATTTCTGGACTATAAAACACACCCAAATATGTTAAAGATGTTTATTTTGAACATAAATAAGCCGCACCTGTCTATAAGCCGCATGTCTACACTGGAACTAATGAACTTTACACAAGCTTTAATGAAAGACAGTGTTTGTTACACGGCTTGTATCTAAACAGTAGCTACCAAGAAAGTCATTGTTCACCGTCTTCCTCCTTCCTTTCACAACTTTTTCTCTCTGGAGTTTATCTTTTAGCATCGTCGTGTGTTTAAAAATCACCATCAGTGAAGCTTTTCTCCCGATGCCGTGCAGCTCAGAACACAGGTGAAGTGTGTTTTCATGCCCGGTTGTTTTCAGCGTGACGAATGATTCGCATTTCCTGTAGACAGTCCGAGTGAGCGGCAGGTCAAACCTCAGAGGAACATCATCCATATTTATGATGTGGTGCGGCCCGATTCATTGGGAGCACATCTGATTTAATATAAAGAGTTTCATTGGTTCACCTTAAACCCGTTCAGCAATTTCATTGGTCTAATGTTATAGGGTTCAGTTCTTTGGCTTGAAGTTTGTGAAACCTGGAAAAACCCAGGAAAAAAGCCATAAATTAGCCGCTACGTTGTTTAAGCCGCGGGGTTCAAAGCGTGAGGGGAAAAAAGTAGCGGCTTATAGTCCAGAAAATATGGTACTTGTAATAACCATCAGCGATCAATTAATATACATAATTCTCAATACACATTTACATAAAATATATTTATAATAGTAAATTTTTTTTACTCCCAGACACTTATTTATATTTATATTTAACTGTTAGCTTTTATATTTATTTACTTTAATCCTTCATCATGTTAAATGCATTTTTGATGAGAGTCCTTCTTGAATCTTTGTCCAGATTGTGACATTGGCTAACTGTTGATCTCAATTGGAAAATGTGATTGTTTTAATATTGTTTGTTATAATGTTCTAATGTTATACTACGCTGAGGAAATGCTTTATTTGTTTTCTTTTTTGTTTGCAATTTATATATTTCTTTTTTTTATTTTGGTAAGTATGGTGGATTTTGGTGATGATGAAGACCTGCAGAATGAAGTGCACATTTATTTATGGTTTCATGAATTTCACTGTGTTATTGGCGTTCCAGAAAGTCATTTACATTGTCGAGAGATGCAAAATAGGTGGCGCACGCTTGAGCGGTTTACACAGCTAAAGCTACAGCTGAAGTTACAAAAGTAATGTTTTTTTTATGCTTATTAATTAAGAAATTATTTAAATTAGTAAAAAGTTAATTAATAATGACGGATCAAGATGAATTCAGCATTCAATTAATAAATTAACATAACAATAGATTCATAATAATACATTTTTTATTACTTATAATGTTTTAATTATGTATTTATTAGTTCATTAATATTTTAACGCATTAATTACTGCGGAATTCCTTGTTTTTTAAAAAGCTGGTGTTGAAAAAACTAATATTTTTAGCTTTATCAAACTGGCTATAATTTCAATTTCTTGTAGTTCGTATATTGCAAATCAGATGCCATTTAAAGTTTTTGTTAAATACTACAATCTTTAAGTGTCAACATTTTCTCCTACTTATGAACTCTGAATGAGGAAGTAAAGACACTTTAGGAAGTATTGTGCTTAATAATTTTCCATAATTGAGCACAGTAACAAGAAAACATCCTGCAGAACCCGATCACCTGATCAACCGGATTATTACAATCCGATGGTGTGTGTCAGCAAGGCATCTATTATGTGATGCCTGACACTGATGCATTACAGACACACATGTTTACTGTTGACATTTTAGGGAATTATATGTAGCTCGAGATTTGTCACTGTTTTGTATCTCTTCACAATCAGAAATGACCCAAAAAAGACTGCTTATACATCTCTGTAATACTGTTGGATTGTCCCAGATATGCTACTTCACAGAAGTGTTTATGCCAATTGGTTGTTATAAAGTTTTCAGCTTGTGAATTTCTTCACTTTAACTTGTCCTAATTAGTTTACTATAATATAGGCTCTGTTTAATTTCTTAGCACCACATAATTTAACTGAATATGAAATATCACTCTGAACATTCTGCTTTGATTTTATACAAATAATGGCTAATACACACAAGTTTAAATAAAAAAAGACATAGACAATTCAACAATTTCTTAAATTAACCCATATAATATATTTAGCACTTACATTATTATCAATAGAAAAATGCATAATTAAAAATGCGAACTAAAATACACAATCTTTTACATAAATTTAGAATGAATATGCTAAATAGCTATCTAAATACTCTGATAGGTAAAAACAAAATATCTACACAATCTACAATGAGGTACATTTTTCTTATGTTTACTATTTACGGACAGAAACAGTATACAGTTTCATAGACTAACATGAATATATACAACTAATCTTAAGTATTTAACTTCAAAAAAAAAAAGGAAATCTACACAAAAACTTGATGTATACAAGTGTATTGTGTGCATAATATTGTCTATTTGCATGTTTATTATATTCTTTTAAATTAATACTCAGGGCATTGTACAAAATCTTTTTTTAGATTTACAATGTAAGATTTAATGATTAATAAATAAATGTCAAAACAATGCACATAAAACACACACACACACAAAAAAAAGAATTCCCAATTTCTTACATTGAAAAATATGGGTACAGAATAAAAATATAATGTAAATTATACAGATTTAGTGTGTATCATATTCTTTTTTTGTATTGATATAATTTTTTTTTTTTTACCTAGATGTGAAACCTTAAGTTTCATACATAAATTCATCATGGTCTCATAGTCTGAGATCTTTAAATTCGTCACAAGAACTGTTCTTGTTACTTAAAATACAGTTTTACAAAAGTGGTCTTATTTGGAATTTTGGAAAATGCAACATTAACTATTGTTTATAATTCAGTAAAAAAACAAAAACAAATGTTGATCTGATTCACTAAAAAAATAAACATTTCACCTCGTTATTTTTTCAGAAGTGAAAAAATAAATTGAATAAATTCATATTAGGAACAAATGAGAAAAGCAAATACTTTCTCATTGCACTTTGTTCATTGTTTAATATCATTGGTTTTTGTGAATCTGTGAAGCAGCATATATGTGCAAATAAACACTTGGCCCTGATATAACAGTGTTCAAAATTCTGACATCTGCACAGTAAACTAAACACAAAGCAAATCTTATGGTGACTTTGACTCTGAACGCCAAAAGTTGGTCATTTCTATTTATTTGAAATACAATTCCTGAGTTTTCTGTAAATGTGTTGGAGATAAGTATAAGTAAAATGCATGAATATTTGTGCTGTAACTCGAGAATCTTTCTAGATTTATACTAATTTTATTTTTAATAAGCTTATTATTCTTATTTCTGCTTCGCAATACTAAAGTACTCTCAATCAGAGGTTAAAGTGTGGAATATGGCACAATATTGTAGGCCTCATTATTGGATTAAAATAAACTCAACTAAACTACTAATAACTATACAATATTTTATCCTTTCTTTCATTGAAAATGTTACACAACATAAAAAGATTTGCCTAATTCTACTTTTAATATTAATGGCATGCTGCTAAAACGCCCATTGTGTATCGAACAACCTGGCATTCAGACTCACTGTCCACTAAAAGGTTCACTGCTATATCTGTATTCTAAATATTCATTGTGCTGTTGAGGCCATGAAGAAATGTGCACTCTGCTGTCTCTCAGACAGGATGTGTTCAGATTTGTGTTTGTAATTGCTGTATATTTTAGTAGTGCTAGTAGGGTTGCTGCAGGTTAAGGCAGAACTGAAGAATGTTGTAAGTATATTTTCCTGTGACAGGCTTAGAACTTCATAAGCACCCAAATTCAGGTACTACTTTAGGTCTAGAAGAAATGTACAAAACCAGGTAGGAACTGGAGGAAAGAAGGGCTCTTTTTGTTTACATTATTACAAAATATATAAATGTACATAATTTATTTGTAGAGATTTATTAGGCTCAATCTAATTTACAGCAATTATTTTTAAACCAGTTAATTTTAAAATAAGAAATATCATAGCATAAGACAAATAATAAGTAAACATCGATATAGGAACAGAAATGTGAGACAAAATATCAATACAAAATTTGACAAGACTGAATTTCTTTACTTAAACTTAAAACCATGCTTGTCTTAACTACACATACCAATAAATGTATATCCTGAAATTTCTATTCATTCATTTTTTTTTTCCAAACCTCCATAAATGCTTACTGCATCAAATTTGATCGATTTGTTGTTTTTGTGAATTTGAAAGAAAAAAAAGAAAAAACAATCAAATGATGAAATTGTTTTATATGAATAGACAAAAGTGAGAGAATATTAAAAATATAAATGCTAAACGTTAACTTTATAATGCAATCCTTTAAAAACTTTTTAGAGATTAATGTAAAAATAACACAAGATATAGATATTTATATATAGTTTATATACGGTACCATGCAAAAGATTATTAATTAAAAAATATTATCAATCAACAAAATAGAAGTTCAATAAAAAGAAATCCAAATTAAATCAGCATTTGGTGTGATCACCCTGGGAGTGCAAAACAGCATCAGTTCTTCTAGGTACACTTGCACGCAGTTTTTGATGGAACTCGGCAGGTAGGTTGTTCCGAACTTGCAAGGAACCGCCACCATGCTTCACTGTTGCCTGCAGACCATCATCATTGCACCACTCTCCAGCCCTTCAGCAAACACCTTGCCTCAAATAACTTTGCTACAGCCAGATATTGCTTATTTTTACTTATCAGTCTGAAGTACCTGCTGCACCCCGGTTCCTGTGTATTCATGCATTGTTGAGTTGTTTATCCTTGTTTGCATGTCGGCGATGTGGCTTTTTGGCCACAATTCTTCAATGAAAGCCACTTTTGGCCAGACATCGCCAGACACTGAATGGGTTTATCTGCATCCCCGTGGTTTCTACAGTGTGTTTCTGCTGCTTGGAGTTTCCTTGGCCGCCCACTGCATCTGCGATCCTCAAGATTGAACATTTCTTTGTGCTTCCTCAAAATATTTTAAACTGAACATCTTAAAACCTCAGTCTTGCTGATGCAGTAGGCCTACCATGTCTTGCTGCAGTGCTGAGTCTTTCCTTGGAGTATGACATGTGGCAGGAAACACAACCTCACAACCTCACCTTGGTAGCAGTTCTTCACTCAGGTTTAAGCCTCCTACACACCTGTTTCTGTTTTAGTTAATAACTGTTTCAAACTACAAATGAAATTGGCGATCATCAGAATCTGCTTGGTATCATTTGTTTAACATCCATCTGACTCTGATCCTACAAAAGTTTGTGCAAAAGACAAATTATTAATTTAATTTAGATATATTTTTTATTTAATGTATTTTAATGTAATCTTTTTTTTGTTTTTTTTTTATAAAATTGTATTTCATTCACTTTCTATTTTGGTAATTAATAAAAAAATATATTAACACTTATTTTTGAAAGCATTCTCACTTTACAGCTTAAACATGCACAGTAGTCTGTATGTATATAGATAGATATTTAATATAAAAAAAAATTATTTTTAAATATTTAATCTATATAAAGGCTGAGATGGCTAAAGACAACCAAATAAAATGTACATAAACTGTGAAATAAAGATACAAAAAAAGTTTTTAACTTGCTTCATGAACCTGTAGAGAAGCTGAGCCTCTGAAGAGGTGAAGACATGAACTCTTCATGAAAAGGTCCCAAAGAACAGAAACATCTGGGTTTGTTTCTTATGATAAATCTTTAATTATATGACATTAGATTTTAATATTCAACTTTGAGGCTAACTGTTCTACACCTACATTACATCCATATCACAACTGGAAAATCTGTCCCTCTACAGAGACAATCATAAAGGAAACCTTTATGATAAATAAATATATCTCGCTGTAAAGGAATGCTGAAAGCCACCATCTGTTTTTCTTTATATTCCTTTCTGGATCAGACTTAACTCAGTTGAATTCATGAGGAAACGTTATAACGCCAGCTATTCCACTGGTAAACTTATTTACTCTTAGCCTTGCTTTATTACTACTTGGAATTTACAGAATGACCTTGATTTCTGTTCTTCTTCACATTCTTTAAAGAAGAGCTCATCAGCAGTGTTTCAGAAACTCATCCTTTCCAGGTCAGAGTCAGACATGTCCTTTTTCTGGTCTGGGCACAACATTGCTGTGCAGGAAAAAAAGAATTAAAGGTTTCCTTTTTAAAAAAAATACCACATCAGCATGAAAAAAAAAAAAAGAAAGTCTTTTATGACTCATCAATCCAGCTTTCTGCTCTTTCAGGCTCCTCCAGTTCTTGGAGATCCTCATCCTGATATTAGTTCTTGCACTAATTTTTCCATACAGTTTTACATCATCGATTCCTAAATGTTGTGTCTGAATTTGAACACTCAAAAAAAAAAAAAAAGTAGAATTTTAAATGTTAAAAGTAGTAGATACTTCAACATGTGTTAGTTATACTAAAGTCGAATTTTCCAAATTAATGCTGTACTGTATAAACTTTAACAAATTTTATATTTAAAAAATTAAGAAAAATTTTTTAGTGAACATAAATACAAATATGCTAAAATAATTATTTCTTTTTTTTTTATATGAGCCCTTATTCCTCCATGTAATACAATTTAGAAATGTTTTCTTAGTAAAAGCATTAGGGGGTAAAAGAAGAAACTCAGAACTGTACGTTTGCCTTAACGCTAATTTATCCTGTCTTCTTTAATTTTTTTTAAATATATATTTTCATTTATCATAATTTTTGTTTTCATTTGTTTAAAAATAAAAAAAAATGTCATCTGCAGAGTTATTTTTCTTGATTCAATGGTTTAAAAAAATGATAAGAAAAAAAAGTGTTGTTTTGTTAATCTTGTCACTTCTATCCTTAGGAAAGTAACACAGTGACAAGTCAAACCCTGCAGATTGAACAAAGTTCATATTGTTAACTGTTGCCATGAAAAAAAAGAAAAAAAAAAAAGTTTAGAGAAAATTTACACGTCTCAATGTTTTTCCAGCCATTGAATTCGAATTGACTTGACTTTTTTAAGTAATCCTAGAAAAGGGGGAGAGCATTCCAAATAGACACTGCTGACTCACTCCGAGTTCCCTCAACGAAACTGCACTGTTGTGGCATTAGGAGTGTTCTCACTATCGCTCCCTTCAGTATCTACACTGGCAAACTGTTGAGGTATTTCTTGCGGTGATTGGTTTTACTGATAGGACGTTTTTTGCACATAGACTTTGTAAAAGTTTCGAAAGAAAAGCCTATTTTTGAATGTAGCTTGTAGTTTGTTTCTTAGACCTGCATGTTTTGCTAAAGTTATGCCCTTAAGTCGAAAGCTGTGTTTTTATTTTTATTTTTCTCCTGTGTTTTTTTCTTTCTGTAAACTAACCATAGGACGTTTTTAATGTGTAGAACAGGTCTAATCAGTTTACTTTTTCATGCTCCTGAATAAAAAAACTAGCATGGTTTAAAGATGCTGCTAGTGTCTAAGGTGCGTTAGGGGCTAAGATGATAACTGCAGGAAGTTTGTCCGAATAGTGAAGCAGACATATTTCTGAACGGAAGAAGAAGAAAAAGAAAAAAAAAACAAAAAAACAAATGCGTCCATCATCCAACTTTATTCCAATTCTAGAAATCAAGTTTATTGTTATTAAACATAAACACAGCTTGGTGGGTTTCGTAATCCTGAAATATAGAAAAATCTTTGTTTTTCATGGTAACATCATATTGCATTAGAAACAAACAAAACAATGTAATAATACCTACTTGATAACTGCTCCATTCCACTTAGCCTGCAAGATGATCTATATCCCGTGGTTTGTAGATAGATTAATATCTATATATTATATATTATATATATTATATTATAAAAAGAAAATTCCTCTTGGGACAAGAAAGCATATATATATACTTATATATATAAAAATAAAGTATAGTAAGAATAAACGCTAGGTTTGCTTTCGTGTCCCTGAAAAAGTTTTCTTTTTATCATATATTTCCTCCAGGGACAGGGTAAACCTAAATTCAGTAATTCTTAAGTTTGAATTTAAGTTCAATTCTTTACATTAAAAAATTCAGGGCTTTAAAGTCAGTAGATTTAAAAATCCATGTACTTCTAATGTTATGTTATAATTCTAATAGATAAACTGGTTCATCAGATTTAATTGAAATTAGCGAAGTAGGAAGTGTTGTTTATATCTGTTTTGTATTATGCAGTAAAAAGAAAAATGGTTGTACAGACATCATGATACTCAAATACTGAGTCTCAATGTACAACTTAAAAATAAAAAAAAATAGCTACGAAGTTTAATATTTAATGAATTTACGGCAGAAATGTCAGCAAAAAATGTTTAGACTAATTGTAAACATAGAATAAAAAAAAATTGTGTCTGTTAATCAGAATAAGTTAGTTCCTTTGTACTAAATTGCCCATTAGGCTTGATGTAAAACTCTGATTTATATCCATAACCATGTGGTATAATGTGGTTATTCTAATGTTAGATAAAAGTGTGATGTGTTGTAATGTATTTACCATATTTACATGGATTACACTAAAAATATTTTTAAATTATAGTCAAATAATTTACATTCACATTAACACAAATTTTGTTTTTCTGTAAATATTTTTTATCTGCTAATATTGCAGAAGCAAAGATTCAAACCATGCAAAAATGAAAAAAAAAAAAAAGAAACGTGCTTTTAACTACAAACAAATGAATCCAATAGAACAAGCATCTGTTCAAGATGGCGGAAATCTGAGAAAAATGTGTTCAGTTCATCAGGTTTGTGTGTAGAGGCTTTGAAAATACACATCTGCGTGTGCAAGAAGGGGTTTTTAGAATGATGTGTAATCATTCAGAGAATATTTTTGTTCCAAATGTTTTAGCTGTGTAAATATACGAAATTTCAATGGAAATTGCTTTATTTATATAGATAATCTCTTAAGTAATGGCTTGCAGGAAATCACCTTGAAATTATAAACATTCAGGTGTTGTATCTTGGGAAAGCAATACATTAATAAGATTGTATTAAACATGTCACTGACAAAACAATCGTATGATTTATAATTGATAGCTATTTCTATTATTTTATTAGTTTAAATATATATTTGCTATGAAATACAATCTGTGACACAACAAGCTCAAAAATATTCTATTTGTGATTTCAGTTAGTTAATGCTATTTGCATAAAAAAATTAGAAACATTTAACATAAAAAATGTGCAAATTAAATAAAAGAATTTAACAAATTTTCAATGTTTAATATTTCCCGTGTAATGGACAAAATATACTATAAAAAGAAACACAACCTGTGTTTTATTTTTTATAGTTTTTTAGATAATATCCTGCGTTATCTAAAAAATTATACATTCTAAAGCGGTATATAATGAATTCTTTTGGTGTATTTATTTTAACATTTCTTATTTTATTTATTTTCATTAGTAAAAAATAAAAATCAGTTGAAATTAATTCTATTTCTGATACAAGTTAATCACCACTAAATTACCTAAACTAATAATAATAAATAATAATAATTCTGAAATTAAAATAAAACCAGCTAAAAATTATTAATTTGGCCTGTTTTTTGTTTAATGAATAATTTATGATTAACAGCAACTTAATAAATACCTTGAATTTATTAAATAATGTTCTGTATTATACTCACACCTACAGGACTCCAAAGTTCATTGATTAAAAAAATATATATATATTTGACTATAATTTTGAATTTTATTAGCTGAAATAAATAAATAAATAATAATAGGAATGAATGCTTATTGATGCGTTTATAGTTGAGTGCTTGGCATTGGACTCATCTTGCACAGCACATGTTCAATTTAAACGAACAAATGAATTTAATTTAGTAAAACAATATTTTCCTCGGATTTCTCACATCTATGAATCTGCTTTTAAAATGAAACCCACCTCATGAAACTCCACACCTTTCAAAACTCCCGTTTGATCTCTCTGTGGACGCATTTGGTTTTTTGAATGATTGTTTTTGTTTTTTATTTTGTTTCTCACCAGACGTGTTAGGAATCGAGTGGGGAAAGACTAATCAAGTGAACAATGTTTAAGGTTTTTTTTGGTTGTTTTTTTAAATTCCATTCCAAATGTTTTGTGTAAGATTTGTGTGATTTGATGATGCGCTGGTGTGTGTGGGTGTGTGTGTGGTGATGAATGTGTGAGATGAGGTTTTAGAAAGATGGATATTTTAAAAACATAAACAAGGATAAAAAATTTGGGTAAATAAATTCATGAATGAGCAAACTTTCCTTTCCTTTTTTTAAATCTGGCTTTCATCATGTATTAAAGTGTCGCTAAGTGGTTGCGCTTCACAGACGTCCTTTATTTGAATTCTTAAATAATTACCAAAAATTGTGTGTATTAAAACGTTAATTTCCTCGTAGTAATTCTCCTCGTCCACTTTCCATCTTCACGGTGATAAAATCCTGACACTTTGGTGTCACAACAATGAAGCTTTTGTTTGTCTCGCACAATAAAACAATAACGCAACCTTTAAACCACAAGAGCCGCATGGTTGAAATGTTAGACATGTCACAGCCAATCTGTTTTAAATCATTTACTTGATTCATGTGAGCATGTTATTTCTGTAGTCATTGTTTTCTAGAATGGTTTAAAATCAGATTCCAGCGTACAATGCTTCCAGAAAGCAGACAAAAATACGACTCAATGAGCGCTCAGGCAAAAAAGGGCAACTAGAGTCCAACAAAAGGTGTTACAGAGCTTACTGGCTGAAATCTGAGAACTTGTACAGACTTTATCATCATCATCTGTTCTTCATGGATATCAGGAAAGCAGCAAGCAAAATCCTGATTCAGAGAACATTTTGTGGTGGACAACATCCACTTCATCCACTGGGGAACATAATATGGACAAAAGGTTGTACACACCTGACCATAAGTTTGGTATGTGAATCAGTTTTTGTAGATCCTCTTCCACATTTTAACCCCTTTTGCTGTTATTTTACCCTCCCCTCCTCTGGGAAGATGTTCCACTAGATTTGGGTGTGTGCTTGTGTAGATTTGTGGGAGATTTCATTCAGCTATAAGGGGGTTAGTAAAGTCAGTTGCTGATGATGTAGAGGTGAGGAGGCCTGGGGATCAGTCAGTGTTTACGTTCATCCTAAGAGTATCAAAGTATATCTTTATGGAGCTGACCAAATATGTCTGGGAAAGTCAGGTGTCTCAATACTTTTATCCATATAGCATGTTTGGTTCAAACCAACTCCAAACTAACACCCAGGTAACATGTTTGTTTGATGAAGCATGGTGGCGGCAGTGGTGTTGGCAGCTCCCTTTTCTGGAGTGGCTTTTTCAGCAGTAGGAAATGGTACTCATGTTGCCATCACATAAAACATTGATGGTGCAAATTAAAAGCAAGACCAGACGTCTGCATTTAAGATAAAATAAATGATCTAACAGGACAAATAAAATAGGAGGGAGATGTAAAGATCATTTGCACCAAAGAATGGAAGACGACACAAAGCAAAAAGACTCACCCAAGAACTCCAAAAGTCTCACCTGAGAGACACAACCAAGACAACTCAAAATCAACTGAGAGACAAACCCGAGACTACTGAAATCTCACCAGAGAGACAAACCAGACAAATGAAATCTCACCAGAGAGACAAACTCGAGACGACTGAAATATCACCAGTGAGACAAACCAGACAAATGAAAACTCACCAGAGAGACACACTCGAGACTACTGAAATATCACCAGAGAGACAAACCAGACAAATAAAATCTCACCAGAGAGACACACTCGAGACTACTGAAATATCACCAGAGAGACAAACCAGACAAATGAAATCCCACCAGAGAGACAAACAAGAGACAACTGAAATCTCACCAGAGAGACAAACCTGAGACTACTGAAATATCACCAGAGAGACAAACCAGACAAATGAAATCCCACCAGAGAGACAAACAAGAGACAACTTGAATCTCACCATATCGCTCACTATAATGCTGCAGTACAAGCAAAGAAGAAATAATCATTGATGGTGAATACATTCTGAAAGCACTGTATATTGATTATAATAAAGAATTCTGCATTAAAAAAATTGCATTCATAAAAATCAGTATCTGCATATTTCATAATTATATTCTCATAAATAAACAAATATATATAATATATATAAACACACAAAATGGCTGTCAAAATAAACGTTTTAACAAAGTAATTACATCACCTTTTTACTTTTTGACCATTTTTATAAAAAATATCATTATTCACTGTGTCCTTTTTTTTGCTATAAACAAATTGAATAAACTCCAGTGAAAAATTATTTATAATTTAGTTCACTGAGAAACGTTTAGAAAAAACTACGCTGAATAGGCTCAGTGTGCAGAAAAGTCTGTGATGCGTAACCATGGACGCGTGGCCTTTTATGGCTCAGTTTTGGATATTGGTGAATGGTGGGGTCAAACCCTGGAGTCACTGAGTGTTGGGGTAAGTGAAGAAACTGTACAGTTTGTTCATCCATGTGTGGTCATTTGTTCCAGGACTGCAACAGAAAAAAGTTTTTATTTTAATTCCAAGCCTGAACCATGTTCATTCTCATGTCCTTGTTCCAGACACATCACAAAACCAGACACTCATCAGTAATCAGAACATTTTCCACCACACACATTTAGTTTTTTTAGATGAAATTCTCCTTGAAGTTTATCCTTCTTCTTCAACAACTCTTGTTCAGTCCATTATACTTTTTTTCTGAAGTACTTTATATCTATATCCATGGATATTCTTATGCTTTTTTTAATTATCCGAGCTGT
Source organism: Silurus asotus (assembly GCA_024362625.1). NCBI lineage: Eukaryota > Metazoa > Chordata > Actinopteri > Siluriformes > Siluridae > Silurus > Silurus asotus. Next base: position 473,743 of record MU532980.1, read on the forward strand.
GAGGACTTCAGCCAAGACACAGCTATATCTTGTTTCTTTATTACTTGGTTCCTTGTTGAAGCCCCAACGTCTTCAATAAACAATAGCAAGTGAAGCCAACAGCGTTCATATCTAATTGGATGTAGCATGGAATATTTTTCCTTCGCTTGAACTAGGAGACCGAAACTTCTGTTCCCAAAGCCAGATCCATGAAGATCTGCTTTAAATGGTTAATAGAGCTCCAACCCTATTGGACGCCTTTGGGATAAACGCTGACTGCACTTCAGACCGCCACACCTCACCCACAGTATTCACAGTGCTTCACTTTTTCCACATTATATGTTACAGTCTTATTCCAAAATAGATCAAATTCATTATTTTCCCCAAAATTCTACAAACAAAACCCAATAATGACAACATGAAAGAAGTTTGTTATCAAATCTTATCAAATTTATTAAAAAATTAAAAATTAAAATATCACATGTACATACGTTTTCACAGCCTTTGCACAATACTTTTTTGAAGCTCCTTTCGCATTAATTACTGCCTCAAATGTTTTTGAGTTTGATGCTACAAGCTTGGCACAGCTGTTTTAGGGCAGTTTCTCCCATTCTTTTTTGCTGAACCTCTTAAGCTCCATCAGATGGGAAGTGTAGGTGCACAGTGATTTTTCAGGTCTCCCCGGAGATGTTCAGTCATGTTCAAGTCTGGACTCTGGCTGGGCCACTCAGGACGTCCTGTAGCCACTTGTTTGTTATCTTGGCTGTGTGCTGAGGGTCGTTGTCTTGTTAGAAGATGAACCGTCGCACCAGTCTGAGGTCCAGAGTGTTCTGGAGCAGGTTTTCATCTCTGTACATTGCTGCATTCATCTTTCCCTCGATCCTGACCAGTCTCCCAGTTCCTGCTCCTGAAAAACATCCCCACAGCATGATGCTGCCACCACCATGCTTCACTGTAGGGATGATATTGGCCAGGTGATGAGCAGTGCCTGGTTTCCTCCAGACATGACGCTTGGCATTCAGGCCAAAGTGTTTAATCTTTGTTCCTCATGGTCTGAGAGTCCTTCTGGTGTCTTTTGGCAAACTCCAGGTGAGCTTTCATGTGCCTTTTACTTCCTTCTGGCCACTCTACCATAGAGGACTGATTAATCAAGTGCTGAAGAGTTGGTTGTTCTTCTCGAAGTTTCTTCTCTCCACAGAGAAATGCTGGATCTCTTTCAGAGTGACCGTCGTGTTCTTGGTCGACTCCCTGACTAAGGTGCTTCTCACCTGATCACTCAGTTTGACCAGGCAGCTACACTCAAGGATGAGTCCTGGTAGTTCTAAACTTCTTTTATTTATGGATGATGGAGGCCACTGTGCTCATTAAGACCTTAAATGCTGCAGAAAATTTTCTGTCTCCTTCCCCAGATCTGTGCCTCAATACAATCCTGTCTCCGAGGTCTACAGACAATTTCTTGGACTTCATGGCTTGGTTTGTGCTCTGACATGCACAGAACTGTGGGACCTTCTATAGACGTGTGTATGTCCAAATCATGTCTAATCAACTGAATTGACCACAGGTGGACTCCTATCAAGTTGTAGAAACATCAAAACAAAATCAGTGGAGACAGAATGCACCTGAGCTCAATATTGAGTGTCATGGCAAAGACTGTGAATACTTATGTACATGATAAAAAATTTGTATACATTTGCGAAGATCTCAAACAAGCTTTGTTCACGTTTTCATTATTCTGGGTTTTTTTGTAGAATTTTAAGGAAAATCTTTGTCACTGTATTAATATTACGGTACATGAATATTATTACAGATATGGTACATTGGACTGTGTCCTGAAGACTATAAAAATGCTGGATGGAAGATGAAGACTTGAACGATGGAAGTCCTTTTATGACTTCAGAAGAAATTCCACTTCACATGCAACATTTCTGACAGAACCTTGGATCAGAACTTCAGCAATCCACCGCCTCCTTTACAGATCTTGGAGTTCATACGTTCCTATTTGGAGAATGGAGGTCTTCTTGTTCATATTTAACCTCTAAAGGTACACGACACACCCTTCTAGGCACAAGACTCATATTTTAGGTACATGAGGTGTTGTTATTACACCCATTCTCGTCTTTTTTTAATACATTTTCCCGTTTCGACTTGTTCGTGGTTTCAGGCTCAGTGTGAACATTTCTGTTGCAGTCACAGTTTTTTTTTTTTACCTCCATGTTACGAAAAGGCAGCTAGGATGTGTGTATGTGTGTGTGTGTGTGTTTGTTTGAGTGTGTGTGTGTGTGTGTGTGTGTGATTGAGTCGCCTGTACAGTAGATCAGCACTAACACATGAATTTTATCATTGTGCAGCTTGAGGAACGCTAGTGGACTGACCGGAGCTGACCTAGCCCGCGCCCAGGGCTTCCCAGAGTGCGCTCAACTGCTGTCCAACGCCCTCAACCAGCAGCAGTTTGGACGTTTCCTTGCCGCTTCCACCTGTAACTCTGTGGAGCAGAGGCGTGGCTTCCTTAACAGCACACCCAGTAGAAAGCGCTCGCTCGATTGCATCCAGTCCGGTCAGCTTAAAAAGGCCAGAACCAGCGGTAGGTCTGAGGCGGATCGTGAACGTTTTGAGAGCCGATGTCTGATTACAAACCAAATTGATTAGACTGTCTGTTTCACTATATTAGATGTCTGACTCTCCAGCAGCCGGAACACATTAACATCAAATTTACATTTACAGAATTTGTCTCTTTGACCTTTTCCATTATTGTTTACTTTGGTTTGTTTACCGATGCTCTTTACCCTGCTTATTCAGTCTGGTTGTTTACCTTTGCCCTTGCTGTTTACTCTGATTGTTCACCCTGATTGTTTACTCTGGTTGTTTACTCTGATTGTTCACTCTGGTTGTTTACCCTTGTTGCTTACCCTTATTTCCTACCCTGGTTGTTTACCTCCACACTCTGTGTTGGGCTGCAGATCTGGACCTTCAGATGATGATGATGAACGAGATGAACGGTTCTGGCGGGGAGAACCCGATGGACACCGGGCTCGGACCGGTGGCGAGCAGCACCACAGGTGGGAACGGATCCATAACCCTCCCATTTGCTCCCGTTGGCTTTGTGGAGCAACAGGATGGGCTGCAGATGGAGGACTCCTCGACCTCGGCTCCTAAAGAGATGGAGATCTTCACCGTGGCTGCAATGCAGATACCCTGCCGCTGCACTAACTCCTATGCATACCTGTAGTGGCCCTGGAGCTGTGCGTGTTCTCGTGCGCGTGTGTGTAACACTTCTGCTAAAAGGGAAAAATGGGTTCTTTTTATTTTCAGTGTATTTTTTATTTTCCTGCACACACGAATGAGTATTGAGAGAAAGACATTGTAAAACACACGCCTAATTCCGACGTATCGGTGCCCTACAAAAAGACTCGAGGCTTCTTTAAGCTTTATTAACACAGAACGCCAATAAAATTAATAGCACCCAATAACTGGTGTAGGAGACCATAGGAGGCGCTCTTTCACCTTCAAGTTCCCATTTAGTTGTATTTTGTGGGCGTGGCTATTCGTAAAGACCGGGAACTTGGGTTTTAATGACAAATTCTCTTTAGCAGAACATCTGTATCTTTTTTTGCTTTTTTACAAGTCTGTGTGTGACTTTGTGAGGGAAATGTGTGCTTTTATAGCTTTAATCGTCATCTAATTCATATACAGTATATATATATTCCTATATAAGGCTAATTCCAGATTGTTCCACAAGGTCATAAAATTAGATGATTTGTATGTGAGCATGAGGTTCAAATTGTAGATAAATATCTGGTACCATTAATGTGTGTGTGTCTGTGTGTGTGTGTGTGTGTGTGTGTGTGTGTGTGAGAGAGAGAGTGTCATATTTAATGAACTCTGTTTTCTCATTAAAATGTCTCAGCCTGGTGTGGGACACTTTACACCCCTTTTTCTGCCCGTCTTTGTCTCCTGTGTTTCCTGTTGAAGTGCTGATTGAAAAATACAATGAAATATTTCTTCATTCGTTCTGGTGCGAGCGAGAACGTGGCTGTACGATTCGCTGGGCTCGGAGACACTGAGGACGAGGACATGCAGGACGAGAAGTCCGGCGGTGCTGAGAAGAAGAACAACCACACCTCCTTCCACAACGTGTACCTTTTTTATCGGTCAAAGAGAGAGAGAGAGAGAGAGAGAGAGAGAGGGGAAGCATCAATACCGTTGTCTGATACCTCGAGATGTCTCTCACTTACAAACAGATGACAGGAACGAATGGATGACATCAATGATCCTGATGTGTTTTTATTTTAAATGAATGAACGACAGCAGGGCCTGAGGGAGTGTAAAACAGTGTCCCCATCAGAGAGCAGTTCACATCAGCAGACACGGAGACACAGACTCTGAGACACAAACACCCTGAGACTCTGAGACACAGAGACCCTGAGACACAAACACCCTGAGACACAGAGACCCTAAAACACAAACACTCTGAGACACAGAGACTCTGAGACACAAACACCCTGGGATTTTGAGACACAGAGACTCTGAGACACAGAGACCCGCTTCACCTCGTGTACTAGTAAGACTCATCATCGTAAAGTGCGCTCTTTCTTTCGTTCTTTCTTCTTACCGTCTTTCTTCTTACCCTGTCTCTCTTTCTTTCTTCCTACCCTGTCTTTCTTTCTTTCTTCCTACCCTGTCTTTCTTTCTTTCTTCTTACCCTGTCTCTTTTTCTTTCTTTCTTTCTTCTTACCCTGTCTCTTTTTCTTTCTTTCTTCCTACCCTGTCTTTCTTACTTTCTTCTTACCCTGTCTCTCTTTCTTTCTTTCTTCCTACCTTGTCTTTCTTTTTTTCTTCTTACCCTGTCTCTCTTTTTCTTTCTTTCTTCTTACCCTGTCTCTCTTTTTCTTTCTTTCTTCTTACCGTCTTTCTTTCTTTCTTCTTACCCTGTCTCTTTCTTTCTACCCTGTCTCTTTCTTTCTTTCTTTCTTACTTTCTTTTTCTTTCTTCTTACCCTGTCTCTTTCTTTCTTTCTTTCTTTCTTCTTACCCTGTCTCTATCTATCTATCTATCTATCTATCTATCTATCTATCTATCTATCTATCTATCTTTCTTTCTTTCTTTCTTTCTTTCTTTCTTTCTTTCTTTTATCTAACCCTGTCTCTTTCTTTTTCTCCCTCTCTGTGCATGAATGAATGGGGGAAAAACAATCTCCATTTGTTCCTCTTTTTCCGCTCTGTTTCTGTTTTCTTTCTACCTTTTTGTTCCCTCTCCCTCTCCCTCCCTCTCCCTCTCCCCTCCTCCCCATCACTTTATCACTGTTTGGAACAGAAGCTGAGCCCCGTGGCCTTTTCCTCCACAGCACTTCCGCATTACCAAAAGAGAGAAAAAAAAAACACATTGGAGTATACGTCACTCCGGCGTCGCCCATACAGACTGTACCAAGCTGAAGCGCAGGGGTTTGGGCCTCGCAACTGATATAATACCAGGAATAGCTTTTACTAATTTCTGTTGATAAAACTCATATATACAAAATTTACCAGATAATACATAAATATAAAATCGCTAACTCCTGATTAAAGGAACAAGTTATTGATTTATTTGACTACAGTCGCCTCGAGCACATCTTTGTAAACGCTATGGTTCAGTCCGACCTCTGACGTCACACGGGCTCGCTGGTCGGTGTGCGTGTAGCGGCTGTAGTTTTCTCACACGGTTATTTATAACATACCGTATATATTTATTCATTGTATTGAATCTTCGTCCCTTATCATGTCTACTCCTGCCAGACGGCGGCTCATGCGGGATTTCAAACGGTAAGATTTATATAGAATTTTGTAAAGCGAAACCGGGAAAGGTATCCGGCTTTAATTCAATACGCCACTACCCGTATTCGGGCAAAATCCCGCCTTCATTCTAGTGATTAGTCAGGCCGGAGAACGCAGCACCAATCCGGAGCTCGTCTGTGAAGTACTAGCCTATCCTAAAGCAGAGGGCGGGGCTTGCCGGAATACAGCTGGAAAGTGAAGTGTAAATCGAGCGAGCTTTATAATGAGATAAAAAGAGGTATATAGTGATTATAAGCAGGTAGATCATGTTCATAAGATGAATCTGAGATCTGTGCTGTGATGATGGAGAATAAGTGCTCTAGACACTCTTGTACCCTGATATAGTATTGATCCTGAAACTTCATAAATGTGGAGACTTGATTTTATTTAATATCTAATACTATAATATTTTAACCCAAATGAAGATATTTAGTGTTAGTGAGAGGAACTGTAATGGAATGTGTGTGTGTGTGTGTGTGTGTGTGTGTGTGTGTGTGTGTGTGTGTGTGTGTACAATAAAAAGAGGTATATAGTGATTATAAGCAGGTAGATCATGTTCATAAGATGAATCTGAGATCTGTGGTGTGATGATGGAGAATAAGTGCTCTAGACAGTCTTGTACCCTGATATAGTATTGATCCTGAAACTTCATGAATGTGGAGACTTGATTTTATTTAATTTCTAATATTATAATATTTTAACCCAAATGAAGATATTTAGTGTTAGTGAGAGGAACTGTAATGGAATATGTGTGTGTGTGTGTGTGTGTGTGTGTGTGTGTGTGTGTCTTCAGGCTCCAGGAGGATCCTCCAGCTGGTGTGAGCGGAGCTCCATCTGAGAACAACATCATGGTGTGGAACGCCGTCATATTTGGGTACGAGACACGAGAGCAAGAACTTAAATTACAGAGAACTTCCATGAAGGTGGTGGTGGCGGCGATGATGATAATGGAGTTGGTGGCGATGATGATGATGATGGTGGTGATGGTGGTAGTGGTGATGATACTGTTGCTGGTGATTGTGGTGGTGATGATACTGGAGGTGGTGGTAGTGGTGGTGATGATACTGGAGGTGGTGGTAGTGGTGGTGATTATACTGGAGGTGGTGATTGTGGTAGTGGTGATGATACTGTTGCTGGTGATTGTGGTGGTGATGAAACTGGAGGTGGTGGTAATGGTGATGGTGGAAGTAGTAATGTTGATTGTGATGATGATAGTGGTGGTAGTAGTAGTAGTGATACTGTAGTTGGTTGTAATGACGATGGTGGTGATACTGGTAGTAGTGGTGGCAGTGGTGATGGTGATTGTGGTGGTGGTAGTAGTAGTGTTGATGATACTGGTGATGGTGATTGTGGTAGGGGTGATGGTGGCTGTGGTGATGATATTGGAGGTGGTGATTGTGGTAGTAGTAGTGGTGATGATACTGTGGGTGGTTGTAATGACGATGGTGGTGATACTGGTAGTGCTGCTAGTAGTAGTGGTGATGATACTGTAGGTGGTTGTAATGACGATGGTGGTGATGGTGACAGTAGTGATGATACTGTAAAGCAATAGCAGATCACATCGTTGCCCAAAATAATCCATATCTAATACTTTATATGATTTGTTTTCCATTTTGAATGTAGTTTTCTGAATTTCTCATTTTCTCTGTTGAATTTTTCCACCTCAGCCCTGAGGGAACCCCTTTTGAAGATGGTGAGTGTTTAAAATACTGTTGTCTAGAAAATATCTTGAGTTAATTAACACTGGAAAGTGAACATGGTGTGTGTGTGTGTGTGTGTGTGTGTGTGTGTGTGTGTTTGTAGGGACGTTTAAGCTGACGGTGGAATTTACAGAAGAATATCCCAACAAACCTCCGACAGTGAGATTCATCTCCAAGATGTTCCACCCGAACGGTGAGTTACACCTGTCTTCTCACACACACACACACACACACACACACACACACACACCTGAACATCTCCAACCATTTTGAAGCAAAGTCCTGCTTAACATTTATTCTATAATACATCAGTGTGTGTGTGTGTGTGTGTGTCTGTCTGCTGTAACACCTCAACCTTACCTCCCAAACACATGTGGAACATCTCACTGTATCTCCGTCTCTCTCTATTAATGCCTCTTTTTCGATATACAGTGGTGTGAAAAAGTGTTTGCCCCCTTCCTGATTGCTTATATTTTTGCATGGTTGTGACACTTTAATGTTTCAGATCATCTCCAACTAATTTAAATATTAGTAAAAGATACACAAGTGAACACAACATGCAGTTTTTAAATGAAGGTTTGTATTATTGAGGGGAAACCATATCCAAAACTACATGGCCCCGTGTGAAAAAGTGTTTGCCCCCTAACCCTAATAACTGGTTGCAATCAAGCATTTGTGAAAACTTGCTCTTTCTGCGCTGTGGAGGAGTTTTGGAGTTTTTGGTCACTCATTTATGCAGATTTTTTGCAATTCAGACAACCACCTTTTTAAGGTCATGCCACAGCATCTCAATAGGATTCAGATTAGGACTTTGACTTGACCACTCCAAAGTTAGTTTTTCTTCAGCCATTCAGAGGTGGACTTGCTGGTGTGTTTTGGATCAGAACTCAAGTTCGCTTCAGCTTGAGGTCACAAACAGGTGGCCAGACATTCTCCTTCAGGATTTTTTGGTAAACAGCAGAATTCATGGTTCCATTAATTACAGCAAGTCTTCCAGGTCCTGAAGCAGCAAAACAGCCCCAGACCATCACACTACCACCACCATATTTCACTGTTGGTATGATGTTCTTTTTCTGAAATACGGTGTTACTTTACACCAGTATAAGGACACACACCTTCCAAAAAAGTTCAACGTTTGTCTCGTCAGTCCACAGAGTATTTTCCCAAAAGTCTTGGGGATCATGAAGAGGTTTTCTTGCAAAACTGAGATGAGCCTTCATGTTCTTTTTGCTCAGCAGCAGTTTTTCCTCTTGGAAATCTGCCATGCAGAGTCATGAACCAGTGTTCATGTTCATCAGCTTTTTCCAGACTGATAGATCTCAATTTCTTTCTTTCTCATTTGTTTCTGATTTTCTTTGGATCTCGGCATGATGTCTAGCTTTTGAGGATCTTTTGGTCGACTTCACTTTGTCAGAATTTAACTCAGGTGTGATCAACCACAGTTTTAATGGGGGGGCAAACACTTTTTCACACAGAGCCATGTAGTTTTGGATTTAGTTATTTATTTAAAAACTGCATGTTGTGTTCACTTGTGTATCTTTTACTATGATTTAAATTAGTTTGATGATCTGAAACTTTAAAGTGTGACAAACATGCCAAAAAAAAATCAGGAAGGGGGCAAACACTTTTTTACACCACTGTATGTATGTGTGTGTGTATATACACACACACACACACACACACACACATTTATTTAACGTGTTGAAGAGAATTGGAACCTGTGTTGTTTAAAAAAACATTTCAATGTGTGTGTGTGTGTGTGTGATATCAGTGTACGCAGACGGAAGTATCTGCCTGGATATCCTTCAGAACCGCTGGAGTCCGACATACGACGTGTCCTCCATTCTGACCTCCATTCAGGTGTGTGCTCGCTCACTTCATGTCACAGCACGCTAACAGAAAACACTCTACACACACGCATGTGATGATCAGAACGTTTCTCTTCCTCCAGTCTCTACTCGACGAGCCGAACCCCAACAGTCCAGCCAACAGCCAGGCGGCTCAGCTGTACCAGGAGAACAAGCGTGAGTACGAGAAGAGGGTGTCGGCCATCGTGGAGCAGAGCTGGAGAGACAGCTGACCCCAAACACACACACACACACACATACACACACACTCGTGCTCTCTCCCTCCCTCCCTCACTCTCTGACTCTTCCCTTTTAAGGAAGCAAAAACTAATATTTACTCCTCCTGGGATTGTTTTTTTATGCACTTTATGGATCACACAGAATCGTGATTTTTGTGTTTCTCGTGCACGATCAAGTCTGAAAACCCTGCACGTCTCAATTCCACACACACACACACACACACACCTCATTCCCGTTATAATCTGATCAGGAGTTTAAACATCAGTGTTTCATGATGAGATATATTATATCAAAATTATATATATAGGTTTTTTTATTGGTAGTGTTCACTATTCTGTGCATGCACAAGAGTGTGTGTGTGTGTGTGTGTGTGTGTGTGTGCGTGCTCCAGCAAGCTTGTATATAAGACACATGATGGATTATATATGTACAGATTTTGCACTGGATGTCAGTCTTTTTTTTTCCCTGCAGTTGTAAATAATGGAAATAAAAAAGGAAAAGAAAGCATTTAGTTTTTTTTCCTCCACTGCTCCCTCCTTTTTCTACCACTGATCCAGCCGTCCTCTGCTCCCTCCATTATCTTCCATTGTTTGTCTGGTCCTTCCATCTCTCAGGGTATAAATAACATGTTTGATGACTCCTATTTTTGCACTGAGAAGTGGAACAATCACTTTTTCTTGGAAAAGGAAAGAAAAAAAAAACCCCTTGCTTTTGTAGTGTAGACTGATAGTATGATTCTTCTGTGTCCTAATGAATCATTATTGTATGTATGAATGAATGTATTTATTAATGGAGCCCTCAAAACATAAAGGCAGCAGGAATGCATTTTGCATATAAATCTGGTTTTATTGGAACTGTGGCTACTATGTGAAGTGAAATACAAAATAATACTAATTACACAAAAATGTAATGTGTACGGTAGGAGTTCTGAGAAACATGCATGTCTGAATAGAAGTGGAATCACATGTAGTAGAAACTTTAGCCAACTCCAGTCTGTCGTATTTATGGAAGAAAAAAAAAGTCATTTAGAAACACTGATAATAAACGTTCAACACGTATAACGAATAGCTGTTACGCTTAACAATAACACCAAATGATTGGAAAGTGACATCTCAGTAAATAAGACGTAGGAGTCCAGAGTTCAAATCCCTGCTACTCATGCACTACTACAGGGTCCTTAACCATTAACTGCTCACATATCTGTAAGTCACTCTGGATAAGGATGTCAGCCAAATACCATAAATACCACACACACACACACACACACGTGAGCAGGGAACCAACAAAATGTTACACCTTGAATTCGTTCAAGCCAAGTGTTTGGATTTCCTCACTTCTTTACGTTGGGAGAAAAGGGTCAGTTGTTGGTGAAATCTGTGTTGCTTCGTTAAGGTGACGGAGTAAAACTACATTTTACTTTAAATGAGGAAACAGGATTTCTTTCCTTTGAAGTGAAAACTTAAAAAACTTAAAGTTTTGTCCAAAAAATGTCACAAATGAGAGATGTGATGTACAGCTACAGGATTACAAAATAATAAAACAAAGCTGGTGATTTCCATTAATGCTTCTTCTCCAAAGTCTAAAGTGAACTGAACTCTTGGTGGAAAGGCACAGAGAGAGAGAGAGAGAGAGAGAGAGGGAGGGAGGGAGGGAGGGAGAGAGAGACTATCTACTGTAGGCTCTCTCCTTTTTAGCCCTCTCGAGGGTTTTGTCCATAGTCTTCTCGTTGTCTCCTCTGCACTTTGGGCAGTACCACTTCCCTTTGGGCTTGTGGTGTAGGTCCACACAGGAGAAGTGGAACCACTCGATGGGGCACTTGTCGTTATCGCAGCAGATCATCTCTCCGTAGGAAACCTGCTCGCACAGGCAGTAAGTGGGCTCGTTGGGGTCGATGGGAAGGTCGGTCGGAGACGCTTCTCTCTCCTTGGCTTTGGATCTCTTTTTCTTCTTCGACGAGGATGTAGAAGACAACCTGGCCTTCTTTTCTTTCGGCGTGACGACGTTTGTCGTGTCCTCGATGTGCTCCAGACTGTAATTGGAGTTGTCGCGGTTTTCCGAGCCGCTCTTCTGCCTCCGGGATCGCTTCCCGCTCACCTTATCGCATGACCCCGGCGTCTCCTCGCGCTTTCTCTCCGTCCCCGCTTTACCCAGAGACATGAGCGGCGTGGCCAGCGGCGGCACGTTTACGGCGGTCACGACCGGCGAAGCCGTGCTCCCGACAGACACGGTGCTCTCCGGAGAACTCTGACAAGCCTGGAAACGCTCCACCTGCCACTCGAACTGACGAGTGCGGTTCTCCACCAGCTCAACCATGTGGCCCGCGATCTGGAGCTTCTCGTCTCCCAGCTCTTGGGTGCGGATCAGGGAACGCTGGACGTGCTGGAGGAGACGCCGTCTCTGGGCGGGATCCGGTTCCTGTTTGTGCTTCTCGTAAACATCATTCAGCTCCTTCAGGATCTCTGCAAACAAACCAAATGGATGAATTTGATTCCTGAAGACAGTAGTGGACCAAAGGGGATCATTCGGCCGTATCAGGACGCGACAAGGGAATGAAATAGTAAGAGATGGACTTTAAAGAATAAAATGGCGCCGCATCAAACTTGTCAAAATACAGATGACTTAAACTGCATTGTGGGTAATATAGGACATTGTTAATCAAGAGAAAGAAAAAAAAAAGAAAGGAGAAATGGATCATGGATGCTACTGAAGATCGACGTCAAGGTGGATTTTTTCACCTTCTGGTATGATGATCTGAAACCTTTCAAATATATCTGCTACATTTAATTGTATATGATAAATAATTCCAAATATTTATATGTTTAGAGAAGAAGTATGGAAAATCTCTAAATGTAGGAGATGAAACTTTATTTTTTTAAACAAAATGTCAGGAAAATATATATTTTATAAAAAATTGATTCCTGTTTAAAAGTATCTGACAGCAAGCTAATTATAATAACCAATAAAAGATATAAAACATTTACTTAATACATTATCAATACAAACATTTATCCTTTGATGGGACGCGAATGCTAATTTCGCCTTGCTAGCCGCTAGCATAAACATCTAGCTGCTATTTGTGCTAATGCTAACGCTAGGTAGCCGAGTTAGCTTTCTTTCCTGACTAAGCCGCGGAACGTTCCAGAGCTGCGCGCGCGGCAATTCGAACTCGTTGCCATGGCGACGGCTAACGGTCATTAGAAACGCATACAGGTAAAGTATGCTAGCTCGGCTAGCTTAGCTTAGCCTAAGTTAAGCGCACAAGCTAATAGTTTTACAAGAGAAGAGGGTGTTTTGCTCGTAGAAATTGCGACGTACACGTTTATTTATTAATATTGTATTTCCGTAGCTGATTGAGTACGTGTTAAAAAAAAGAGAGAGAGACTTATTTAGCTAGCAAAAGACATTTTGGACTGATTAGCAGGCTAGTGCTGGAGATGCTAGCGGGTAAACAGCGCTAGTTTACTAGGGATATAAATAATTATTTTATTAATGGTGTCATTACGTTTGAATACTGTTAAAGGTGAATGTTTTACAGGTAAGTCGTGATTAAATAAGAGGGAACCCTATAATTAAATATTATTATTACCGTATAAAAACAATGGTGATTTAAGTACAATAAAAGAAATGCAGTTTAAATATTCATAATAAAAGTAAACTATTCAGGAAGTGGTCTGATCTGTACACTGGTGTATTTCAGAGTTAGTGTTTTAGTGTATTTATATTTTTTAGTGTATAGTGTGTGTATATGCACAGTCTGACCGGAAATCCGGAGCACGTGGATGAAACCCTGGAAGATGGTACTGGTGATAAGTGTATGTTAATGCACCAACCTTGATACTTGGCGTCTATTTCCCTCATTAGAGAAACAGATCTCTGGAGGTCCAAAGGTAGAGCCTCCACCATCTCCAGGTATTCCGCCACATAGCTGGAGAGCACATGCACAGCCTCTCCGTTTGCAGCAGGGTTCAGCATGCTGATCTCTCTCTCTCTATCTCTCTATCCCTCTATCTCCTGTATCTGTCTCATTATTCCGGGATTAATCCGAACCCTGTGAGCTGTGTTCCAGATCAAAAAACTTCCTGCAGAACCACAACCATGTCCTGTTCCTTCTCCTGCTCCTCCGTCTTGTTTTTTGACTCTCTCTAAACCGATTCCTTTAAACGACTCTTTCAACTGAATCGAACTCGCGAGTCGATTCCCATCCACACCCCAAACTATCTAATAGATTTCACACGGACTTTGTGTTTATTTATTAAAGTTTATTCAATTCCAGAAGAAAAAAAAAAATCTAGATCCAGGTTATTTCTTTCATATCTATTCATTCTCTAATAAATTTTAAGGGAAATCTACGATGTTACTTGAGTCATTCAAAACATCATCACCACCCATCCTGATTTCCACTCGGCTTCTACACACAATTCAGTTTAGTTTTATTCCGTATGACATAATTGCAAAACAGATTTACAAAAAAACATGGATTATAAAACTTTTATTTAGGGCTGAAATGATTCCTTCGAGTAACTTGAGCAATTTGAACACAAAAAAGCATTGAGGCAAATTTTAGTTTTGTTTGTTTGTTCAGTCCATTTAATTATACAGAGAGCACTGTTTCCCCACGTACCATTCTTACTGACGCACCACCTGTAAACCCTGGAGCGCTCTGGACAGGTGAACACAGAAGAAGCTGCAGAATGACGAAATGGAAGAATGGGTAGAAAACAGTAAGGGGCAAAGAGAAGATTCAGGCTGAATAAAAACAACAGAAAGTTTCCAAAGTTTGGGATCATTTCAGGTCCATACTCGTGTTCCAAGTTACCTTCCTGTCCACTTCAAGTTACCTTCCTGTCCACTTCGAGTTACCTTCCTGTCCACTTCAAGTTACCTTCCTGTCCACTTCGAGTTACCTTTCTGTCCACTTTAAGTTACCTTCCTGTCCACTTCGAGTTACCTTCCTGTCCACTTCAAGTTACCTTCCTGTCCACTTCAAGTTACCTTCCTGTCCACTTCAAGTTACCTTCCTGTCCACTTCAAGTTACCTTTCTGTCCACTTCAAGTTACCTTCCTGTCCACTTCGAGTTACCTTTCTGTCCACTTCGAGTTACCTTCCTGTCCACTTCGAGTTACCTTCCTGTCCACTTCGAGTTACCTTCCTGTCCACTTTAAGTTACCTTCCTGTCCACTAAGTTTTCCCTTTTACAAAGGATTGAAGATTTGTATTTGTCCCAAACATAGTCATATGCAGAATACAACT
>MU532980.1:493566-503566 GCA_024362625.1 Silurus asotus
ATCTAGTGGAACATCTCCCCAGCAGAGTGAAGGTTATTATAAGAGCAATTCGGGACTAAATGTGGAATGGGATGTTCACAAACAGCACATAGCAGTCGTATAGTCATGTAATGTTTATTGTGAGCCAAAAACATTAGCGAACAATTCAGGACGACGGAAACAATGTGTGTTTGCAGACATCATCTGAATCGGAGATGTGTATCAGCATTTGAGGTTAAGTGGGTGGATTTTAAAGGATTTTACCACATGGGCCTTCCCCAAAAACACAATTCTGCTGTATAGAAACTTCACATGAACACACACACACACACACACACACACACATACCTACACACAGTTTATTAACAGTTTGTACTCGCAGCATTGTTTGTTTTCGTTACATCCTGGATTTATTTGGGTTAAAAGATCAGGTAGGTCTCGAGATTGTTCATCCTTCTGGCTACAAAGAACAAAACAGTTCTTGTGTTAAAGAACTCGAGAGATACAGTCTGTACTCAAACATCATTGGGAGGATGTGCTTTTGCTTATTCAGGACGTTTGTAAGCAAGGACGGCTGAACAGTTTGTGCAAACAGCCATCGAAAAGGATGCCCGAGAGCGATACAGGAAATGCTCTCGCTTTGTATTCTGCTCCGGTTTCACACAAATGTTTTGATCAGAAACAATTGATTGGAGTGGAACATCTCACCAGATTAAACATGTTCATTATTAGGTAGTCACTTTGGCTTTAATGATGGCATGCACTCAAACTTTGCTCAAGTTTGTGTAAAACCCGATGATCAAATCCATTGGTGAGGAAACAGAATTGAAAACATCTGACTAAAAATGAGATGCAAACTTTTAAATAAATCAGAAAATCGCTGGAAGAACTTTGAAAGTCCAAAGAATCTGGAGTCCTGAGTATTACAGTTAATTTGGACGGGATTCAGATCCCTTTCAATGTTCAGAACACATCATTGTGTTGTGGGTTTGATTTTGACTGGAAATTTTACATATTGCTCTATACTTTATTACCCATAATTATAAAAATATTAGAAATCGTTTTCAATCAATTTTCATACCCTTTGCTGTGGCTCTTCAGATTGTCATCAGGTGCCTCTTGTTTGCTTTTCTTGGGATGTTTCTGAAACTCATATCTAAATTTATATCTACAAGACAGAGGCTGGAAAGTCCTGCACCAGATTCTATAAGAGCCCAAAATTTATACATTCTTCTTCATTCATCCATCTCCATAATACCTTGCCCTCTACATCTGCCTCTTTCAAATTAACCACCTGCATGACCATTTAGACGGCAGTATTCAGAGAAAACAGACTCCAAAGAACTGACTGGGGATCTCTCTGCAATACAATTTTGGCAAGACAAGGCTATAACAATTTCTTAAAGATTTAAGCGCTTTCGAGACTGCAGAGGAGTTTAGTAACCTTAGAATAACCTTGAACCTACTAGAGTCGGATGTATGTCAAATTTGGTCTGGAAGGTAAGACAGACATAAAGCTCTAAAAGTCCTGTACAGATATGGGAGAAGCTTTTGGATGAACAAGCATGCTCTTTGGTGGACTCCATCAAGAGTGACAAAACAGAAGACACTGTAACAGCATAAAGAACTCTGGCCACATCTGAAAAAAAGGATTCTCTGGTTTGATGAGAATAAATTTGAACTAAGAAAGCCATATCTCTGGGAAAAAAAAAAAAATTACATCCCCTGCCTATTACCATCTTTACAGTGAAGCATGGTGGTGGCAGCATCATGCTATGGGGTGATTCTAAGTGGGGAGAAGGAGACTAGAAACAATTAATAGATAGATGATTGCAAACCTCCTCCAAAATGCACCCAAACTGGGGCAACAGTTCAAACCTTTTATCCTGACTATGACCCTGAACATAGACCAAAAACAACACTATTAGACTATTGGAACAACACTGGATTTATGTATTCAGTGGCTGAACCAAAGCCCATTGAGATTAAGAGGATCTGCCATTAAGACTGTATATATAAATGGTCCTTGTAGAGATGTATCCAGGATGACTTGTATCTGTTAAGCTGGCCAAATGTGAGATCCGTGGTCAGGGACCTGGAAATCAGGGAAGGTCAAAGATATAAGTCCTGGCATCGCCAAGCTGCCACTCTTGGAGCCCTTGAGCAAAGCCCTTTAACCTTCTGTGCTCCAAGGATGCTGTATTATGGCTGACCTCAGCTTCCTAATGTTGCTGACATATGCGAAGAAAGAATTTCACGTGGTTTTAAAGTGCATGTGACAAGTATAAATCACTTTTCTTTTTTTCTCTTTCGAAGCCAAGTATTGAATTAATTGTCTAAACACTTTTCATGAACAAATTCACAGTGTACATGCGTGCTCCCCTTCTGGCCTTGTCAAAGTTGTCTTTCCACCCAAGAATCCTGGCCCTCCTAAGATTCAGGAACCTTGTGTTAATTTTTAGGGGTGTGGGGGAAGGGTGGAATCATGTGATGGCCAACAGGAAGAGTCTATTTAGTCTATTTCACCTGTTTTCATTTTTTCAATCATTAGTCATCCTATTTAGATTATGTGCTTCCCCCTTCACATACCTGCCTAGTTTGTGTTCCTACTTGCACTGTGAACAGCTTTTACTTTCATGTCCTAGCTTGCCTCGTCTAGCCTTAGCCTTGCTCTTTGCAGTCTGTTTATTGTTTTTTTTGCAAACTTGTATTCTGCATTTGCCTCCCTGGCGCCTTGGATCTCCTCCGAGACGACGGATATCAAAAATGTAATTTTGTATCACTGTATTTTTCTTTGTAAAAGACCTGCCAGCACCCCTGTTCGGGAAATCCGAGACGGCATGGCCACGTACCAGGCGTTCGTATCAGACATTACCGCACACTCGGCTCAGACATTACAGCACACACCCTTTCATCCCGGCTCAGCAGTGCGAGTGTGTGAACTCTCACTGTCAATCGCATTGTATCAGTAGGCTACGTATCATCACGCCGCTCTCGGGTCTCAGTAAACACAGTGAATGGACAAAGCTTGGTTTTTTAACGCATGTTGTTTTTTAAACTTGTTCTCCCACGGCTCTTTTCTGTCTCGTCTTATCTCCACAGCGCACATGCTTCAGAATGAGACTTCAGTTAATGACTGCAGGGAAAGTGCAGCTCTTTGGTACCTACACACACACAAACACCTGACTTTCCTCTTACACAGAGGATTCAGTGTTCAGAAAGAAAAAAAGCAACACACTCAGTCAGAGAGGCAGCAGCATGTTCAGACGACATCAGCAGGGAGGAAACGCGTCAGCGAGGCAGCAGAACTGATGGGAGTAAAATGGAAGGAGTGGGAGAGGCAGGAAGTCTGTCCTGATGGCTCGCTGCTCCAAACACAGCCCGATCCAATTACACGTGATGAACTAGCCTCCATATTCGCTCCGACTGCAAAATAATAAAGTTCACGTTGTAGTTCTGCTGCTTACTAAAGCTAATACCATGTCTGCTCATAGTCACATTTTATTGCTTTGTTTGGCTCGTTTGTTTTGTCCTTATTTCATATGCAGTGCTGAAAAATTCATTTCGTAGTAATAAAAGTTGCATAAAAGTCACTCAAAGGTCAAACTAACTTTGTGGTAGTCTGATGCACGATATTCATGCGAAACACATGTATAGTCTTTTCAATATAATCAGAGTTTCATCAAACCACTGCGTTTTGAAATACACTGATCAGACATAACATTATGACCACCTGCCTAGTATTGTGTTGATCCCTTTTTTGCTGCTAAACAGACGTGACCCGTCGATCATTAGCATGAACTTCTTCAGTGTCCTCCGCTCGAAACACCTCAAACGACTCGTTGCAGTATCGCCGTATGTCGAGCGTATGTCCTGTCAAACGTCTTTGTGGCAGATTTGGTTTAATTTGTTCTAACTTGCTGTCCATGGAAACACACGTGGTCCGAATTCCACCAGTTACACCATAAGTCTCTTTTTGATACGGCCTTGTATATTATATGTTTGGAAGCTGGTAGCTTAGTGGTTAAGGCATTGGCCTTTGGATCTGTAGGTTGGAGTTCACTTCCCAGTCACACCAAGCTGCCACTGCTGGGCCCCTGTGCAAGGCCCTCAGGTGTATAAATTATATAAAAACTAAATTACTCTGTATAACGGTATTTGCCAAATGCTGTACATGTAAAAGGTATGTGTGGAAGGCCTGAGTGTATCTAAACACTATATAAATATCAGATTCTGTCCTTTATTAATGGTAGGTGGATATAAGCCCTAGATAAATCTTTGTTCGTGGTCCAAACAGGAAAAAGGCAAACTGAAAAACCAGATAAAAACCACAAAGAAAAGTTTAAAAAGTTCTTTAAACAAGCATAGCTTTTTTTTTTTTTTTTTTAGCAAATTAGTTCTGATTTGGTAAAGAGGCAAATCCACAAGACTGGCTCAAAAATTACCACAAAACAATTCCATGTTTCTTCAGATTCCCAATTGCAAATTTTAATTCCATCGGCCAACAGTAGCCCAATTTCCACCGGTACCCTGTTGCTAATGATACCTGTGGTGGCCGTTGGTAACCCGGGCCTCGACCGATCCGGTATGAAATTCTCTTTCGTGATCCGCATATTTGATTTTCCACGTTTTATGCTGGATGCCCTTCATAACGCAAACCTCCCCATTTACCATGTGCAACACCAATGGTTTTAGTAAAAGACAGAAGGTGGAGCTGGAGGTAGCAGAGCTGAAGATGTTGAGGTTTTCGTTGGGAGTGACGACGATGGACAGGATTCGAAATTAGTTTATTAGAGGGACAGCGAATGTAGGACGTTTTGGAGACAAGGTCAGGGAGGTGCAATTGAGATGGTTTGGACATGTGCAGAGGAGGGACATGGGGTATATCAGTAGGAGAATGCTGAGGATGGAGCCACCAGGAAGGAGGAAAAGAGGAAGACCAAGGAGGAGGTTTATGGATGAGGTGAAGGAAGACATGCAGGTAGTTGGTGTGAAAGAGGCAGATGTAGAGGACAGGGGAGTATGGAGACGGATGATCCGCTGTGAGGACCCCTAATGGGTGAAGCAAAAGGAGAAGACCAGGTCCTGTTTGATGCTCAATGGCAAGTATCATTTACAGCTTTAGGCAGAGACTCTTTTCCACAGTAAATTACATTTATTTTTTTCATACAACTGAGCAGCTATGAAAGTTGTTCAGGGGCCCAAGGGTGCAACATTGGTTTGGCTGGGATTTGAACTCACACCCTTCAGCACCAAAGTCCAATGCCAATGCCTTAAGCTACCACCTCCCTCACACCAAAAGAATGCCTGTGAAAAGGGTGGAGACACTGAGTGTTTTATGGTTTTTTAGAGACATGTGCATGTTCCTTTTGTTTCTATGCAACAAACTCTATAACGTAACACTCTGAAGATTTCCTTTGGCCAAATAAATCTATAAAATGTCCAGATGTTCCCCTTTATTTTCATTATTTCCAAATCATCCCGTAGCATTTAAAACAGCTTTACACATCATCCAGACAGTTCATTTCTCCAAACGTTCAGCTGAAATACTTTGTACCTCTTGTGAAACTCACCAAAGATGTTCTTCGCTAGTTGGAGATTTCTTTACGATGCAGTTCATCCCAGTTCTCTTCAATTGGATTTAGGTGTATTGACTGAGCAGTCCACTCCATGATGGATACCACTCCAGATGACTGTTCAGCGGCATCTCCAAATAATGCTTACATAGCTTTTACAATGTCCTTGTACGTTGAAGTCGGTTCAAATGAGCCACAGTCCAGATGGATTTGTATGGCATCAGTTGAAGTATGGGATGGGAGCCATGTTGGTTCCTTTTACTTTCCAAAATAAGTCTCCAACCATCTCTGCTCCAAATAAAAAATAAAACATTAAGCTTCCACCTCAGTGTGTGACTGTGGGGGTGAGGGCAGTCTGCTAACATCTTCTTTTCTGTTCTCCATCTTAGACAAGTTCTTCTGTTAAAGACATAAATGTCCCATTTGGACTCTCTGGACGGAACTTCCTTCCACTCATTTACTGTCCAATTCTTGTGTAAAAGACTCAGTGTTTCCACAGGCACTGCATGAAGATGACTATGAAACGTAAAGCAAACAATTTATTTTCACACAGATTGGTGTGTTTTTTAATTTGTGTTAGCGTTCTAAAGTTGTATAAATCTATTATCAAAGAAAAAAAACATTCTCTGGAAAGACCATGACCCGTTGCCATAAATGACACCAGCGACACATGTTACACGCTACAAGCTTCAATCAATACATATGCCTGGATTAGTGTTGGCTTAGCATTTTCAGCTTTGAGTTGCTGATCAGAAGGTCGAGCCTCAAACCACCAAGCTGCCACTTTTGGGCCCTTAAGGGAGGCCCTTAACCCTCTAGGCTTCAGGGGTGCTGTATACTGGCTAACCCCGTGCCCTGACCCCTGCTTCCTAACAAGCTGTGTATTTGTGATAAAATAAAACCGTCTCTCTCTGTTCTATTTGTCTCCTGCCAGTGTGAAGCATAGCGCTTATCTCCAGTTCCTCGAGCTGACAGAAGCCCGTATGAAAAGAGAAAAAAAAGTTGAGCTTGTTGAGCCATAGCAGAAGCTATTTTTGGGGTGTGTGGACAGGTCTCAGGGTGAAGGAACCCAAAGAGGTGTGAATCATATGTAGGCGTGTGAATCATATGGATATGAAAGCCAGGTGATTCATGCCTATTTGTAGAGGGCATCAGATCTATATTCACACACGGCCATGACTCAGAGTCTAATCAGATTTCACCTTTAGCGCCCATCGCCGGGACTGTGTGTGTGTGTGTGTGTTTCTGTAATAGGCTCCGATTCATTTATTTTGGTCCATAATCTCATTTAGAAGATCGGAATTGAATGAGAACAAATACACGTTGATGAGAAATGGAAATAATAGATGAGATTAAGAATTTCCGGATGATCTGTGTTTTATTAGCACAAGCTGCTGGATAAACAAGGTGCCAGACACACACACACACACACACACACACACACACACACACACACACAATAGAAATGCAATTAATCTGGATATACAGTGTGTGTGCATGTGTGTTAAAAATATGACCATGGGCATCAACTTAACCAGCCTGACAGCCCTTTATTTAAAATAAGTTTAAAAGTAAGCTGCAAAAACGTGGTGCTTGAAACTATCTGCACCCCCCGAGATTACATCTAAACATTTACATTTATGGCACTTATCTAGGGTGTCTTATAATTACTTAATGGTAGTGCTGGGTGTTGAACTCATGACCTTCGGGTCCAAAGTCCAATGCGTTAAGCAGTAAACTAACCCTTCCCAACTAACATCACCTTGCTTATATGCTAAATCTGTAGAAATGCGGTATGGTGTGTGTGCCAGTGGTGCGCGAGTAAAGGGTGGAGCCGGAGGAAACGAGCAGTTAGAAACACCTGCAGCTGATGAGGCTAATCAGTTCAGTCCAGCGACGCCAATAAAGAAGAGAAAGATGTGCCAGCGGCAAGTGCACTTGGGCGGAAAAAGGCAAGGTCCACAAGGGGACTTGGGTGGGCACTAAAGAGAGAAAGAAGGATGATCTGCGAGTCGGTTTAGAAGTAGTGGGGGAATGAGAGAAAGGGAGAGAAGCTGCCTGTCCATGGGTACACCGCCATCTGGACTACCTTGATGAGCCGTGGCAGACGATGGAGTGCCTGTTTTCGCTGCCAAACCCATCCCCCCGAAGAGTACACAGGTGGCGCCTGCAGCACTCTTGCAACACCTCCTTGGCCTGGTCCCGCTTCCTCTGTGGCATTCCGGCGTTATACCTTTCTTCCAGCATGGGGTTTTGGCACCATTGTAACAAATGTCATTGGCTCCATGCCGGAAGAAAGAAAAACAGGAAAAGTTCACCAAGCAGAGCTTTCTTTATTTACTTTCATTTGGTTGAGTGTGGGTGAGCCCCGGTGATAGTACTGGAAAGGAAAGCACCAGGGCTCACCCACACTCTTGCGATTTTGGACGGCTGTTCCTTTTTACTCCTGCCAGTGGCTGCTCGCGGATTGGCCCGCCTTCCTCCGGTGTCCGCCTGTCTCACTCGTGGATTGGCGGCCCTTCCACTCATCACTGCTTGGTTGCACTCTCTCCCCGAGGCTGGTGTCTCTCTCTTCTTTATTGGCCTCGCCGGACTGAAACAAAGCGCACTGATTAGTCTCATCAGCTGCAGGGCTTTCGCCCGACTCCACCCTCCACTCGCTCAATGCTGCCACAATGTGAAAGCTAGCTTCTGCTGCAAGCTATAGTATTGGAAACCTGACTTTTCTAGGTATATGTTGGTCTTTTCCATAGCTGAAGGCACACAATTCTATCGGGTGTCTTTGGATGCAGTAGCATGAAATGTTCTCTTCACTTGAGCTAGGAGACCCAAAACCTGTTTCAGCATGACAATGTCCCTGTGCACAAAGCAGGTCGATTAAAATCTGCTTTACATGGGTTAGTACAGGGGAGTGGAAGATCTCCTGCTATAGCAAACCAACCCTATTTAACACCTCCGGGATGAATGTGAACCCTGACTGCAAACTAGGACTCCTCACCTCACCTACATCACTACCTGTCCTAACGCTCTTGTAGCTAAATGAGCACCTGGTTGTCTCTGTGTTTCAAAAGGGAGTTTGTGCTTTGTTAATTAGTCAGTAGTATATTGATTTGTGTCTGGATCTGCTGTACAGCAACTCAGTGGATAATTTACCAGACCAATAGATATATCATAGATGTAATGTTATGATTGTTTTATCAAATTGGAGGTGGTAGCTCAATGGTTAAGACGTTAGCCTTCTGTTCAGGAGGTTGTGAGTTTAAATCCTAGTACCACTAATCTGCCACTGTTGGTCCCTTGAGTAAGGCCCTTAACCCTTAGCTGTGTACATGAGATAATTAAAAGTTGCTTTGGTTAAGATCATGTGCTAAATAATGTAAATGCAATTTGTATAAATTGACTCATGGCAAAGTCTTGCCAATTATAGTATGTGCAAGATTTTCTAACTGACTTTGTTTCTCATCTTTTACCAGATAATAGATCACGATTTAGAATTGCGTTTCAATTGTATGAGTGGCGTTCAAGTCAAACCGAGACATTAAATGTTACAGGTTAACAAAGCGAACCGGTACAGAGACATGTGCATTAATCAAGATGGCAGACAACAATGTTATTGCATGGAACAGCATGTGGTACTGAAGTTTCTTGTGAACGAAGGCGTAAAACCTCTGGATATCTACAGAAAACTTCAAGCCTCTGGTGAGCCCAGCAATAGAGTCACTTCAGTTTGCCTACCAGCCAGGCATTTCATCTTACTCCGTAAAAGGGCTCTTTCACACCTGGAAAAGGCTGAGAGCACAATGAGAGTCGTGTTTTTTTTTTACTTCTCTAGTGCTTTTAAAACCTTCAACCTATGCTCCTAAAGAATAAGATGGTGTAAATTGGAGTGGACCATCATCTATATACCTGGAAATTGGATTACCTCACAGACCGACCACAGTATGTAAGGACTTGTGACTGTGAGTCTGACATGATTGTCTGCAACACCGGAGCCCCACAGGGAACGTTTCTGGCCCCGTTCCTCTTTACCATCTACACTGCAAACTTCATGTTCAGCTCAGCAACCTGTCAACTGAACAAGTTCTCTGAGGACTCTGCCTTCGTCTGCCTGATCACGGATGATGAGGACAGGGAATACGGAGGACTGATCCAGAACTTGGACTGGTGCCAATGGAGCTGCCTTCAGATAAACGCGGGGAAAACCAAAATAACTGGTTGTGGATTTACTTAGGCAAAAACAAACTTCATTATTACCAGTGTACAATCAGGGAAATCCATCTTCTACGGTGTGGTCTGCTTCTGATCGGGAAGGCCAGCTCAGTCCTGAGGATTCCCCCTGTACACTGTGCAGGAAGTGGGAGAAAAAAGGATGGTAGCTAAACTATTATCATTGCTGGAGAACGACTCTTACCCCCTGTATGAAACAGTTTCCTCTCAGAGCAGCT
>MU532980.1:508566-532252 GCA_024362625.1 Silurus asotus
ATAGATAGATATTTCATTAATCCCTAAATTCATAGGACTGTGGTCATTTGTGGGCGTGGCCTTTTATTTTGATGTAAAACTTTAGTAGCTATCTTTACTAGACGAGGGTCAGCAGAGCAGGAGGGAAGAATGACGTACTTAGCGAAGCAGGAAGGAAAAGTGATGTCCTCAGTAAAGAAGAAATGCAGAGTTATGTCCTCAGCAGAACAGGAAGGAAAACTGATGTCCTCAGTAGAGGAGAAATGCGAGTGATGTCTTCCGCAGCGCAGGACGAAAGAGTGATGTCCTCAGCAGAGCTGAAAGGCAGAGTGATGTCCTCAGCAGAGCAGGAAGATGAGTGATGTCCTCAGTAGAGGAGAAATGCAGAGTGATGTCTTCAGCAGAACAGGGAAGCAGTGTGATGTCCTCAGCAGACTGGAAAGGCAGCATGACTTCCAAAGTGGGGGTCTGGTGGAAGACAACGCTGGCCAAGACAGGACACTCTTCCCTAAACACGTTTCAGAGGAGGCGTGGGTTTCAGGGCTCATAAAGAGCTGATCTTGGACTGACTCGAGTCAGCCAACCAGTCCACCTGCCTCTGGTCCTCCTGGATCTGCTCCTCCTGGTCATTCATGCAGTTTAAAAAACTCTGCTGCACATCATTTGTACATCTCATGCTGTCATTTAACGAGAACATTTGCAGTACAAACAAATAGCAATAGAGACGACAAATCACATACCAACTAAGGAATGTAAAGGATTAAGTGTAACTTGATGCACAAATCATGGCGACTGTGGCTTACAAACGTGACATGAGGGAGGTGTCATATTATTAGTCACATTAGGTGTGATCATTAACAAAGAATGTGTTGCAGGTGCTAAAACGATCTTGTGACTTATTGTTGGTTTAGGAATCGTTCAAAACCTAATTTGAGTTGAGAAAATGTAAATGCTGCTTGCGAGTGTGAAGGTAATGTAGGGGGATTTGCAGGAAGGTGGTTCTTTGCTACCTGAGGAATTAGATATCTGATAGATCGGATGTTTGATGTGGGTGAAGTGTTGAAGGTTAGGATTACTGTGAATGTGACCGTAGGAAAATGCTGAGTGGATATAAACGCAGGATCAGAACTTAGTAATTAACATTTAGTCAAGTCAATATGCAAAGACATACAATAAGGAAACCAGGGCTGTGGAATCAATGAGAACGAGTCTGGTTTGTTCAGACAATGGCAGACAGCTGTAACACCTGCCCCAGCACATAGCTCAGATTCATTTACTCCATTATACTGCAAAACCTGCTTACCCTTTCCTCATATCTCCTTACCTCATTACATCACATCACCTGACCTTAGGTCATGCTGTCATCATCCAGGATCTGAACCACAAGATCCTTTTGTGGAGAAACATCCGGAAGAGCAGGTTAAATTTCACCGTCATGGTCGTCCTTCTCTTCCGCCCTTGCACGGGCAAAAAAAACCCAGACTCGTCTTTCAGCGTCCTGCAGCAGGGATTGATCCGTCTCAGGAAGGGATGTAATTATGATTCCTACCTGTAATATAACTCTGGCCTTTGTCCGACAGTCAGGCCTAGACATTGACCTGTCAATCATCTCCGCATTAATGCATCCCCCGTACAGCCCTGTCCATAAGATCCGTCTGGAGTGGGCCTTTAATGGGAGGTCACAGACGAGGTCAGAGATGATGTGGATGATGTCATCACTGTCTAGAAGAGATTTTCACATCAAGTGGCACTTGATCCTTCATAAATACTTACTGTCAATCAAAGTAATCTCAAAAGTGCAGAATTACGATACAATGCAAGGTCTCCATCAGTTTTAAAATGACAGGTGCAAGTCATTATTACACACACTAGAAAAACATTTGTCATATCAACAGCATGACCTTCTTCAGCAGTTTGAGCTTCAGGAGCTCGTCTGTTGGATCAGGCCACACAGACCAGCCTTCGTTCCTCACGTGCATTGATGATCCTCGGCCGCCCACGACCCTGTCGCCGGTTCACTACTGTTCCTTCCTTGGAGCACTTTTGATAGATTCTGACCAGGAACATTTACAAGAGCTGCAGTTTTGGAGATGCTCTGACCCAGACGTCTAGACGTCACAATTTGTTAAACTCACTCAAATCCTAATGCTCGCCCATTTCTCCTGCTTTAAACATTAACTTTGAGAACAAAATGTTTTCAATTCTATTTCAATTCGAACAAATCTGAGAATGAAAATAGCAAGAGCTCAAATGATAAGGTGTGGAGTATAAATAGGTTTGCTTGTCCAAGACTTGCTTTATTAAACATGCTCGTACGGCGACGCCAGGACTTTCCACCCATATGTGGTTCCCAAACTGTTCCCTCAAAGTTGAAGGCACACAATTGTGCAGTGTGTCTTTGGATGTTGTAGTATGACATTTTCCCCTTCACTTGAACAAGGAGACTCAAGACTGTTCCAGCCTGACAATACACAAATCCAGCTTCAAAAGGATCTGCTTTACATGAGTTCACATGGAAGAGCTCCTGCTATAGACCTTTGATCTTGACCTGAATGAACACCCCGAACGTCTTCACCTCATCTTCCTCAGTACCTGAGTTTACTAACGCCCTTGTAGCTGAATGAGCACAAGAATCTGCAGAAATCTAGTGGGACATCTTCCCAGAAGAATGGACTTCAAATGGAGATTTAATGTGAAATTGGATGTTAAAAAAGCACATTGCAATCTTAAATTCACAATCTTTTGGCCATATAATGTAGGTGGAGGGGGTTATGTAAATGTTTCATAGCATTGCTATAGATCAGTGCCATAGTTTAGTCACTTGGCAGAGCAGTGCGACTGATATTTCATTTATTTGAGGACATACACAGTCCATAAAAACACAACAATATGACAAGCAACAAGCAACAAACCAACATTCACAACCACAAAAAAAATCCAGCGGGGGCATAATCCAGAATATCGTATATTTTTATACAAACTAAGACAGTGGTTCTACATACTGGAGAAGAAGCTGCCAGAACTTTGTGCAGGGTTTGTCAGTGTTGATAGTCTGTGGGTGAAAGTTTTTAGGGTCAGAGGTAAAGCCATCGTTTTTTTGTTTTTTTTTTACCCATAAATGTCAGAAGGACAAAGATCCAGAGAGTGCTTTTTTCTGTATGTTTTTCAGAAACTTGGTCAGAGTGTTTATAGCTGCTAAATGAGTACAGGAAGTGTTTAGAGACAGACACAGCAAATATAACTGTAAAGGGATAATACATTTGAGACTAGACTTTAATAAATCAGTTGTATTCAAATTGCTGTAGAAAAGAAAGCACTCCAGGACATGCTGTTATTGGAAAACTTTCACATCAATCATTATTTTCCTTACACCCAGAGGTGGGAAGTAATAAAGTACTTAAGTAGATTTTTCTTTAGTATTTATTGATTATTTAGGCAACATTTATGAATTTTTTGGACACAAACATCTGTACTTTCTACTATTTTCAAAACCGACTCGTTTCTTTGGTTTTAATCTACTCGGTGACACGATCAATATTTTTCTTCTTGTTGAGCTGTTTTCAGCTCATCGACGTGTTTCTTGTCGTTGTGCGGCTTTTTCGATCTACCACTGGTGTATCATTTCCTGTCTCTCACACACCACAGACGCAGACTAGTTTATGAAGCTCACAACGAGAAAGAAGTCTGGGGTTAATGTGGATGAGACAGAGGGAGTCAGCGATGTTAAACATGAGAACAGAAACGTTCCTGATCACCTGATCATCATCATCGGTTCTCTGCTTGTGTTCTATATGGTGGATCTTCAGCCTGGATACATTCATTAGAGAACAATATTCTTATGTATTTATATATTAATATGATGTGAGGTTCAGTTACCAGCGTGACACTAAAACAGGTAGTAATATGATGAAGGACATGTCAATATGATGAAGAACATGTCAGAGCCCAAACTTCTTTACTGTAACTTGAGTGAAAAAGTGCAGTAGGAACTTTTAAACATCTGTATCTGTACTTCTACTGGAGTGAAGGATGTGTGTACTGTTACAACCTTTATAATTCTGTGTCTGTATTCTTCTGTATTCGTTGTATGTTGTCATGTAAGCAGATCCCATTCCCATTTATAGTCTCCAGCCTGCCCCTAGCCTGCCTTGATCCCGCCTCCACATTGATGACATCATGACTGGCGCTACTAGTCATCAATGTAGCCCAATTATTTCATTTATTCATCCAGCCTCATGAGGTCGTCACCTGGAATGGTTTTCTGACAATCTTGAGGAGTTCCCAGCGGTGTCGAGTGCTTGCTGGTTGCTCTTTCTTCAATCTCCATTCCAACGCGTTCCAAACCATCTCAACTGGATATAAATTGGGTGATTGTGGAGGTCATCTAATGCAGCACTCCATCATTCTGCTTCTTGAACAAAATAGCTCTTACATAGCCTAGAGGTGTGTTTGGGGTCATTGTCCTCTTGGAGAACAAATAATGGTTCCACTAAGTGCAAACCAGATGGGGTGAGGCCATGCTTCTTAATTGTGCTCTCAATTTTACTAAATCATCAACAGTGTTCCAGAAAAACCATCACACCTCCACATGCTTCACAGTGGGAACTACATATTTAGGAACTACACTCTTTATGCCTAAAAATGACACGTTGGTTAGAAGCAAAAATCTCAACTTTGGACTCATCAGAACAAAAGACAGTTTTCCACTAATCTAATGGTCTATCTTTGTTTTTGTTTTTGCCGTAAGCTAGTCTCTTCTGTTTGTTTTTCTTCTGAAGTAACGCTTTCTTTGCCACAATTTAACCATGAAAGCCTGTCTCACGTAGTTTCTTCTGAACAGTGGAGGTTGAAATATTTCTTCCACTTAAACTTATGTAGATCTGCACTTTCAGAGGCTGGGAAAATGTTTAAGCAGCTTAATTTTCATTAAAATCTTCCCTCTACTCTGCTTTTTTATTTTAAAATATTTTTTCACTTTGTTGAAAATAAACAAACGTTTCGATTTATTTGAGATTAGATTTTTTGTGTAAATGATGAACACAGAACATAGAACATCAACTGAAACAATATCTTACATAAAAAAGCAGGCCAATTTTCGATATTTAGCTAAATAATAATAATAAAAAGCGAATTAGCCAAAAAAAAAAATAAAATGTCGGCCTACTGAATGTGTCCATGCAGGAATAACATGTCATTCACTGATGAGAAGTTCAGATGTTGCGTCTCTGCGTGAGCTTGCGGCACGCAAATACTGAAAGCTCTCTTCCATAATGTGCTGGAAGCTGGAAAACAGAGTACATGGTGTGTTTAAATTACTTAATCTTGGAAATTCTTGACCTCATTTTTTTTCTCACCACTGGACATCCTAAAGCGTGTGTGCTTCTGATCCATCCAACTTGACCTTTAAATGTCCCTGCTATTTGTGTCTATTGACACGTCGCTGTCCGTGGTATCATCAGCGTCCCCCAATTCCGCGAAGTCTTGAAAAGCACACTTTTCTGCTGGTGGCATTGGGTTTTCCTCTGTTTTTATCAAACTCCAACTCATCAAATAGCAATTTGAAAGCATGGATCACAGCTTGTCTTTCGTTCTCATCAATCATCTTTGACTGACGCAGTTTGGGAGTGAGGAACGTAGCTATTTTGTAGAGCATGTGAATTCCATTTGGTGCCAAACGTTTCGCCAACAGTAGTTCGTCCAGACGTTGCTCACAAGTTGATGCAATTTCGATGAAATCACGGAGTAACACAGGAGCTTTGAGGATGGATTTAGATTTTACTTAATGTCAACAGTCTGCTACACTGACTCAGGACCACAGTTTGCATTTGATCATCACTGCACACCTCAACATCGCTTAACTCTAATGAACAGACATTTGGTGGCACCTAGATGAGGATGAGGTTCTTTCTTGAGTCTGGTTCCTCTCAAGGTTTCTTCCTTATGCCGTCTCATCGAGTTTTTCCTTTACCACAGTCGCCACCGGCTACTTCATCAGAGATAAACTTACACTTATACAGAACATTTTTATCACCACATTATTTGTGTTAAGCTGCTTTGAGAAACTTTATGTAGCAGATGAAAGATGAATCATATCTACTTCGCTTTGACATTGGAGGATGTCTCAACAAACCAATGGTACCTGGATACACCAATTTACTGTCTTAAGGCCAGAAGAAGTCTTCATGGAAGCATTGTGGCCAAAAAGTCACATCTCTGACATGGAAACAAAGCTGAGCAACACCATCTGGGAAGCTTCTTATTGGCCCCAAATTCATTCAGCAGCAGAACAACCAACCCAAACATACAGCCAATGTTATTAAGAACTACCTCGAGCATTGAGAAGAACAAAGAGTCCTGGAGGTGATTGTTTTGGTCCACGCATAGCCATGATTTGAACATCTGTATGTGTGTGTGCTGTAGATTTAAGATTTGTGTGCATGTGGTATTTTTTCTAGAACATGTACATGCATTATCGTCAGCAAGAGGGTGTTACAGCATCTGACCTACTTGTAAAAAGTTGCAGTGTCAGTGTGTGTGTGTGTGTGTGTGTGTGTGTGTGTGTGTGTGTGTGAGTTGTGTAGGCAACCCTGTGATAGCCATCATCTC
The DNA here is from genome assembly GCA_024362625.1 of Silurus asotus. Lineage (NCBI taxonomy): Eukaryota > Metazoa > Chordata > Actinopteri > Siluriformes > Siluridae > Silurus > Silurus asotus. The sequence continues at coordinate 515,152 of MU532980.1, forward strand.
TCTCCCTCTGGAGCTGTCTTTGACGTCATTACATTTTCCCCACTTAATCACTTTATTTATATATATTTTTTTTTTCGCTCCCTCTCTCGAGGCAATGGACAGCATGAAGAAAGACCTCTTGTGTTTTTTTTCTTGCTAAGGGACCAAGACAGAAGAAGCAGTTAGCCCAGGCTTCGGCGCTGACCTCATCCATCACCGACTTTATTAAAGCTGTTTTCCACATGCTCCGGCTGCTCATAAACACCCTCTGCTTTTATTGTGCTTTCATTTACTTGCCTCGTGCTTCGGCAATTCCTCGTGTCTCTGCACGTCAATCATTATAAGGGTTCTGTCGCTGCATAAACACACACACACACACACACACACACACACACACACACACACACACACACACACAAACACACACACACACACACTCAAAACTCCTTTATCAGGTTAGTTCAGTTGTGTGAAATACGACCCACTGGGCTTCTTCTAGATGCGATTTATTATTATTATTATTATTATTATTATTATTATTATTATTATTATTATTATTATTATTTTTGTAGTTAACTTATTTATGTTTTGCTGATGCTGATATGACTATTCAAGTTGATAAGGAATTATGGTTTGGTTAAGAAAACCTCATTCCCTAATCTGAAGCAATATAGAATATTAACAGCATGTAATATGCATACAGTGTATATATATATATATTTATTTTCATGACTATGAAAATTGTAGATTCACACTGAAGGCATCAAAACTATGAATTAACACATGGAATTATAGATGGAATTTTATACATAACAAAAAAGTGTGAAACAACTGAAAAATCTCATATTGTAGATTCTTCAAAGTCGCCACATTTTGCTTTGACTACTGCTTTGCACACTCTTGGCATTCTCTTGATGAGCTTCAAGAGGTAGTCACCTGAAATGGTCTTCCAACAGTCTTGAAGGAGTTCCCCGAGAGATGCTTGGCACTTGTTGGCCCTTTTGCCTTCACTCTGTGGTCCAGCTCACCATTAAACCATCTCGATTGGGTTCAGGTCCAGTGACTGTGGAGGCCAGGTCATCTGCTGCAGCACCCCATCACTCTCCTTCTTGGTCAAATAGCCCTTGATGCCTTCAGTGTGACTCTACAATTTTCATAGTCATAAAAATAATTAAAATTCTTTGAATGAGGATGTGTGTCCAAACTTTTGGTCTGTACTGTATATATATATATATATTAGTGGTGCAGTGGTGCACATATTTATACCGATATGTTTTGGTACCTGGTTTTCGTTTCGGTGCACATGTGTACTAAATGCAATCCCTTTTACATTCGGAACATAGTTACAATCTGAGTTTCCGCAGGAATGTATTAAGTGGTGGACCGCAAATTTGTTTAGTCTCCGTCTGGCCCGTTGAATAGATTATTTTTAAACTTGAAAACATACACAACAATGCCAGGGGTATAAAAAAGAGTTTCTACAGCACAGTGTCACCGTGGCTGCTCGCTCCGAACTGGGAAAAAAATAGTTTCGCTCCTGCATGAAAACACACTAAAGACCATAGCACTGGCGTTAGTTGGATTTAAGAGTCAACATTTTGTATTTGTCACACAATTGCAGTTAAATGAATAGTTAAATACAATGAAAAATCTTGAATCATAGCGTTAGCTACAACCCGGTTAGCGGTTAATGCTAGCACTATTGATTCTTTAGTGTTTTATGTTCAGGAGAAAATTCTGACATTGCCACATATCGAAAGAGTGAATGAACAGGAAGGAATGAAGATATTTGTGAAAGTCTGCTGAAATAAGTAGGATAGTGAAGTAGATCATATCTTTAATTCAATTCAATTCAATTCATGTTTATTTGTGTAGCGCTTTTAACAATGAACATTGTCTCAAAGCAGCTTTACACAGATAATGTGGTCATTAAAAATAAATATGTTCATCTTTAGAAAATGTATTATTTAAATATAACACACTCTTACATACACATGTGTATTAGCCAAATGGGGTCTAACAAATGTAAACAATTTCATTCAATTTTTTTCATTTATTTAAATTAATTTGATCAATTAAATGTGTGCAATTTAACTGATCACTCGATTTAATCAAAATAAACAAAAAGTGTATTTCATACATTTAAATGTTTCTATTTTTATAAAATACAGTCGTCCTCAGTTTATCACCATAGTTACGTGCAAAAAAAAAATTGTTTATGTGTCCTATGACGTCAAAAGATGGAGATAAAAAAATCTGAATTCTTCACTGAATTCTTTATTGTTTTACTGGCTAAATCTGGTGACATATGGTGCCCTTTTTTTTTAATTAGAGGATAATACAACTTGTAGAATGGTTTTGGAGGTGAAGAAGAAGAGGAGGAGGGTGAGAACTGAAAGAAGAATACGATGATGGAAACTGAAGGAGGAAGAGTGTAGTGTGAGGTTTAGGGAAGAGGTCAGGCAGGAGCTCGGTGGTGGTAAAGAGGTGCTGGATAATTGTGGAACTACTGCAGGAGTGATAAGAGATACAGCTAGAAAAGTACTTGGTGTGACATCTGGAAATAGAATAGAAGACAAAGAGACGTGGTGGTGGAATGAGGAAGTGCAGAAGAGCAGAAAGAGAAAGAGGTTGGAAAAACAGAATTGGGATCGACAGAGTGATGAGAAAACTAATCAGGAGTACAAGGAGATGCGGCAGCAGGTGAAGAGGAATGTGGCGAAAGCCAAGGAAAAGGCATATGAGGAGCTGTAGGAGAAGTTGGCCACGAAGAAAGGAGAAAAGGGTTTGTACCGATTGGCCAGGCAGAGGGACCGAGCTGGAAAGGATGTACTGCAAGTTAGAGCAATAAAGGATGGAGATGGAAATGTGTTGACTAGTGAGGAGAGTGTGTTGAGAAGGTGGAGGGAGTATTTTGAGCAGCTGATAAACGAGGAAAATGAGAGAGAGAGAGAGAGAGAGAAAGAGAGAGACAGAGAGAGAGAGAGTAGGTTGGATGATGTGAAGTTGGTGAAGCAGGAAGTGGATAGGATTAGTAAGGAGGAAGTGAGAGCAGCGATTAGAAGGATAAAGAGTGGAAAGTTGGTTTGGACCAGATGACATACCTGTAGAAGCGTGGAGATGTTTAGGAGAGATGCAGTGGAGTTTTTAATCAGATTGTTTTACAAGATTCTGGAAAGTGAGAAGATGCCTGAGGTATGGAGAAGGAGTGTGCTGGTACCGATCTTTAAGCATAAAGGAGATGTGCAGATTTGCAGTAACTACAGGGGTATTAAGTTGATCAGTCACACCATGAAGTTATGGGAAAGAGTAGTGGAAGCCAGGCTGAGAGAAGAGGTGACCATCTGTGAGCAGCAGTATGGTTTCATGCCGAGGAAGAACACCACAGACGCCTTATTTGCTATGAGAATGTTATTGGAGAAGTATAGAGAAGGTCAGAAGGAATTGCATTGGGTATTTGTGGATTTAGAGAAAGCGTACGACAGGGTGGAGAGAGGAGTTGTGGTATTGTATGAGGAAGTCTGGTGTGTCAGAGAAGTATGTGAGGGTGGTGCAGGACATGTATGAGGACAGTGTGACAGCAGTGAAGTGTGCAGTAGGAACGACAGACTGGTTCAGAGTGAAGGTTGGACTGCATCAAGGATCGGCCCTGAGCCCTTTCCTGTTTGCAGTGGTGATGGACAGGTTAAAGGATGAGATAAAAAAGTCAGTAGGAGTAAGACAGAGTACATGTGTGTGAATGAGAGGGAGGGCAGTGGAGGGGTGCGGCTGTAGGGAGAAGAGGTGGAGAAGGTGGAGGAGTTCAGGTACCTGGGATCAACAGTGCAAAGTAATGGAGAGTGTGTTAGAGAAGTGAAGAAAAGAGTGCAGGCAGGGTGGAGTGGGTGGAGAAGAGTGATAGCAGGAGTGATTTGTGATAGAAGAGTATCTGTGAGAGTGAAAGGGAAAGTTTATAGGACTGTGGTGAGACCTGAGATGTTGTATGGATTAGAGACAGTGGCATTGAGTAAAAGACAGGAGGTGGAGCTGGAGGTAGCAGAGCTGAAGATTTTGAGATGTTCGTTGGGAGTGACGAGAATGGACAGGATTAGAAATGAGTTTATTAGAGGGACAGTGCATGTAGGACATTTTGGAGACAAGGTAAGGGAGATGTGATTGAGATGGTTTGGACATGTGCAGAGGAGGGACATGGGGTATATTAGTAGGAGAATGCTGAGGAAAAGAGGAAGGCCAAGGAGGAGGTTTATGGATGTGGGGAGGGAAGACATGCAGGTAGTTGGTGTAAAAGATGTATCAATATAAAATTTGTAATAATACATATTTAAATATAATATATATATTTTGTATTGCTGTCAAAATTAGCGTATTAATAACACAAATGAATTTTACAGGCACAAATATTACTTACGGATGATCAATTCTGTTCGACAATTTTAATTAAAAATACAAATAAATAAATATGAAGGAGGCGAAATGAAAACCTTTAACGCAACACATTTATTCACGACACCCTTTCTTTACTCAGATATAAAAAACAATTATGAAATAAACTCCAGTTATTCAATTTTTAATCATCAAACGTTGCCTTTCCAGACAATTTCAGCATTGACCTCTCGTGTTAGACATTACAAACGTATCAGAAGATATGGATCGTAGGGGCACCAATCATTTTTAAACTCGTGTGTTTCTCCAGAGATTTCAGGTCATTACTTGATGTTGGTAAATCAGGGATGAGAGGACTGTAGCGTCTCTGTGAAGGCTTTTCTCGGTAGGTGAATCAATCTGCCTCTATTTGTGAATCTTGTGAAGTTGCTGATGGAACCTGAGAAACGCTGATATAGATTTATTTAAGGTTTAACTGCTGGGAAATGCTTTTCTGCTCAAATTTGTATAAACTCTAAGGAAAACACAGTTCATATACAGTACACTATATAGACAAATGTTTGTGGAAACTTGACCATAAGATTATTATTGAACATCCAATTCCACTTGTCCCCATTTGCTGTTATAATAACCTCCACTCTTCTGGGAAGATGTTCCACTAGATTTTGTGGAGATTTGTGTGAAGATTCATTCAGCCACCCGGGTGTTAGTGAAGTCGGGTACTGATGTAGATGAGATGAAGAGGTCCGGGGTACAGTCAGTTTTTACATTTATTCATGGTTAGGGTTGGGTATTGTTGGAGCTCTATAGAAGAAGATCTTCAACAAGTTTCCAACCCATGAGAAGCAGATGTTCATGGCGCTGACTTTGTGCATAAGGGCATCGTCGTGCTGGAACAGGTTTGGGTTTTCTGGTTAAGAAGAGAAGAAAATATTTTATGCTGCTGACAATGACGTCATGTACAATTGTGTGTCTCCATCTTTGTGTGAACAGTTTGGGGAAGAAGCACATATGGTTGGAAAGGTCACAAGAAAATATGTAAATGTGTGTATAGATGTGTGTGTATGTGTGTGTGTGTGTGTGTGTGTGTGCGCGCGTGTGTGCCCTGCGTGTTTGTGGTCACCAACTGACGCAAATGAAGCAGAACTGTTTTGTTTGTGTGGTCTGAGTTCCAACAAGTTTATGCATATGTGTGTCTGTGTGTGTGTGTGTGTGTGTGTGTGTGTGTATGTTTTGCACAAAATGACACGTCCTAAATAAAAAACATATATCATAATGTACAGTTCCGTTTTTGAAAAAAAGCAAAGAGAAGCATAGAGACAACAACAATATGGTGCGTGTGTTTGTGTGTGTTTGTGTGTGTGTGTGCGTGCGTGCGTGCGTGCATTTGTGTGTGTTTGTGTGTGTCTGTGTGTGTGTGTTGTGTGGGTCTGTGTGTTGGTGTGTGTACCATGCGCGTGTGGTTTGTGTCGGTGTGTGTTGTGTGGGTGTGGGTGTTGTGTGTGTTTGTGTGTGCATGCGTAGGTACGTGTGTGTTGTGTGTGTGTGTGTGTGTGTGTTTGTGTTTGCGTGTGTTTTGTGTGTGTGTTGTGTGGATCTGTGTGTGGGTGTGTGTACCGTGCGTGTGTGTTTGTGTGTGTGTTGTGTGTGTGTGTGTGTGTGCGTGCGTGCATTTGTGTGTTTGTTGTGTGGGTCTGTGTGTGGGTGTGTGTACCGTGCATGTGTGTTCTGTGTGCGTGAGTGTGTGTTGTGTGGGTGTTGTGTGTGTTTGTGTGTGTGTGTGCATACGTAGGTACGTGTGTGTTGTGTGTGTGTGTTTGTGTTTCCGTGTGTTTTGTGTGTGTGTGTGTTGTGTGGGTCAGTGTGTGGGTGTGTGTACCATGCATATGTGTTTTGTGTGTGTGTGGGTGTTGTGTGTGTTTGTGTGTGCATGCGTAGGTACGTGTGTGTTGTGTTGTGTGTGTGTGTGTGTGTGTGTGTGTGTGTGTTTGCGTGTGTTTTGTGTGTGTGTGTGTTGTGTGGGTCTGTATGTGAGTGTGTGTACCGTGCGTGTGTGTGCATGAGTAGGTACGTGTGTGTGTGTGTGTGTGTGTGTTGTGTGTGTGTGACTGCATGTCCTCACATTTATTGTACTAGTGAAGCCATGGCAGTAACCGATGTCCTGTTGCGTGCAAAAGTTTGTGTCCCTAATAACCCACATGAAAAATATTTACATGAAACGAACTACTTCATGATCAAAACAGGAAATAAAACACATCCTCATTTAGGTTCATTTCATGTTGTGGAGCGTTTAAGAACCACACACACACACACACACACACACACACACACACACGCGCGCGTTACGCTGATGTTAATTATTATTCTAGTGTATTATATAACACATGTCCTCATTTTCCTTTTCAACACAGGATACAAAGTAAGTCATTTTCTGAATCAGGTATCATATCCAAGCCGGAAGACGCAGAGCAATTGATGAATGCTGAGAGAAAGAGAGAGAGAGAGAGAGAGAGAGAGAGAGAGAGAGAGAGAGAGAGAGAAAGGTCCATTGTTTGGACTTATTCAGTTACGAGAGAAAATCCTGCATTTCCAGCAATCTTTGATTTGCTAATGGACTGTTTGCACAGGCTACTGGTTGGTTAATGTGTGTGTGTGTGTGTGTGTGTGTGTGTGTGTGTGTGTGTGTGTGTGACAGCTGACTGTGGCTATAACACATAACGCATATAAGAGGACACACAGGTCTGACGCACTGCACTGCAATGACATCACTCCTCACACGTCACTGCCTCATTTACCCAGCTGTAAGTGGGAGCGAGGGGGGGGGATGGGACATGCACTGGCATATAGGATGCGGATTACCCCAAGGGTCTGCGACGATTCCTGTACTAGAATAATGATCGCTCAGCGTTCACATTAAAATTTGTCTCAGAGAGAGGATGGAGGAAATGAGGAAAAACATATGCCTCTCTCTCTCTCTCTCTCTCTCTCTCTATATATATATATATATATATATATATATATGTATATAATGCGTGTGTGTGTGTGTGTGTGTGTGTGTGTGTGTGTGTGTATATTTCCTCCAGAGATGACACTTGGCATTCAGGCCAAAGATTTCAGTCATGGTCTGAGAGTTCTTCTGGTGCCTTTTGGCAAAATCCAGGTGGACTATCATGTTCCTTTTACTAAGAAGTGGCTTACAGGCGACCATACAGGCGATATATGATCGATGCAGTGCTGCAGAGATGGTTCTTCTTCTTAAAGGTTCTCCTCTTTCTACAGAGAACTGCTGGAGTGACCATCGGGTTCACCTCCCTGACTAAGGCCCTTCACTCCCGATTGCTCAGTTTGGCCGTGGTTCTGCACTAGGAAGATATTTAGTAGTTTCAATTTATGCTTCTTCCATTTCTGGATGATGGAGGCCATCTGTGCCTTAATACAATCTTGCCTCTTGGGTCTACAGACAATTCCTTGGACCTCATCGCTTAGTTTGTGCTCTGACATGCACTGTTAACTGTGGGGCCTCATATAGACAGGTGTGTGCCTTTCCAAATAATCTCCAATTAACTGAATTTACCACAGTTCACCTCCAATCAAGTGGTATCTCAAGGAAATAAAAAAAAAAGATAAGTTGAGTGTCATCATCATAGCAGTAGTAGGAAAACTCATGTAAAAATATGACTTCACCAAAAGAGTAAGTATAAAGGGAGAAAACAAGAAGACCAAGTACCAAGCCTTGTGGGACACCAGAGAGTGTGTGGGGCAGATGTGGATCCCCTCCATGTAACCTGATATAAGCGACCTTCCAGGTATTAAGCAAACCATTCTCATGCTACTCCACGGATACCAAGGCTCCTAAGGGTAGACAAGAGAGTCTTTTGGTCGACTGTGTCAAATGCTGCTGGAAGGTCTAGGAGGATGAGATTTGGCTTATAGAGCAGCAAGCAGTTTCTCAGTGACGGCCAAAAGGCGCATCTCTGTGGAATGTGTCGCTTTAAAGCCAGACTGGTTTGGATCATGGAGGTTGTTCTGTAAAAGATAGACAGACATTTGTTAAAAAACAGTTTGTTCCAGAGTTTTAAAAATAAGAAGAGATGGGATACTGTAGTTGTTGATGTCCGATGTATCCAGAGCAGGTTTCTTCAAGATGGGAATAATCTTTGCTCATATGAAGGCAGTTGTCACATGGCTAGATGCTAAGGACCTGTTAATAATCATAGAGATGAATGGCAGGAGGTCTTGAAAGATGGTCTAATGCGTTGTTGAAGCGATTGCTCTTCTTCTGCTGACAACATTGACATAAAAAATTCGGGGATTTTTGTCATTCCTGTCCAGTTATTGTTGGGGAAGATGTGATGGTCTGGAGTGTCTTTATATCACAGAAGGAGGCAAAGACATTGGCAGTCACTTCATGAAGAAGGTGGAGCAGGGGGGTTAAGTAATGAAGAGATGTTGTGGAGCTTATGAGGATCTTGTGCAGAGGCTTCAAGCTTTTTCTTGAAGAAGGCAGTCTTAGCAGAAGTCACATCCGAAAATTTGGTCAGAAATTCACGATAAGATGTTTTACATCATTTGGAAGATCTCCTGCAATAGACCTCCAACCCTTTTGAACACCTTTGGAATGGATATGAATGCTGACTGCACCCCAGGTCTCCTCACCTCACTTACATCAGTACCTGACTTTAACACCCTTGTGTATGAATGAAATCTTACAAATCTCCACAAAATGTAGTGGAACATCTTCCCGGAATAAGAGCAAATGGGGAATAAATGTAAAATAGGATGTTCAAGAAGAAGCACCTAGCAATCTTCTGATCAGGTGTTAGCCATACATTGTATCACTTCGTCTATGACGGCAGATTAGTTTAAGATTACATGCCAATTTGTCATGGTCATAACAAGCGTTACATTTTTTTATATTATATTTAATGACTAGCCACCTCATTGTTTAGCCGTCCTGGAACTACTCATTGGTATTCATGGCGCTTGTCCTTAGTGGTACAGTGAGCATTAAACAGGACCACGACTGTCACGTGCTGCTTCGTTTCAGCCGCAGTCAAGCAGATAAAGAAGACTAATTCAGGCTTGAGGGAAAAAAAACACTGATAATATAACAGACGGTCTCACGCCCTCTCAGCTGTCCTGCGTCTTTGAACGTCTTTATCTGTCCATCTCTCTTTTCCCAGGCCTCATCCTGCTTTCTGGCACTCGTCCTCCCTCATTCCTCTTTCTCTTCCTCCCTTTTCTGTCTCTCTTTCAATGGCAGCAGAATTTACACACTGTAGTAGGAAACACTCGCGAAACAAAGCGACATTAAACCCGTCTAATCCGAGTATAAAGGTAAAATGTGCATTTTTTTAACATCCCGTTCCAAATTTAGTCCCTTTTTACTGTTACAATAAACTCCACTCTTCTGAGAAGATGTTCTACTAGATTCTGTGGAGATTTGTGTGGAGATTTATTCAGCCACAAGGTGGTTCGTAAAGACAGATCGTTTTAGTAAACTCAATAGTTTGCGGTAACAATTCGGGTTTGTAGCATATATGCATGGAAAAGTTAAGTGTCCCAATACTTTAGGTGGAATATTACCACATAAGAACTGAAGTGGAATCCTCAGCATGGAGAAATACATATATACAGTATCTATCAAAAGTAAGTGCACCCTTTACCTTTCAGCAACCATTTTATTTGAGCTTCTGAAGAGACATTAAAATAGAAATAAAACTTGGATATATTTTAGAGGAGTCATTGTTTGCCTTATACAGCAGTAAAGACTTTCTGCCATTATTGTCTAAATAACTGGCAACAAAAGTGAGTACGCCCTCACTGATAACCGCTATATGTGGTGCAAACATGCAAAGCCACACATCCTTTTCATCATGTTCATGTTTTTGTCTGCTTGTCAGAACCATACATATTTGTGTATCTTGTATTAGCAGTTGAAATTTGGTGCTTTAAATACAATTCTTTCATACTGACCACTAGATGTTTAACTAGATATGTCTCTGAGGATTGTTGCTCTACACAAAGAGGCCGAGGTGATAAGAAGATTAGTATCACCCTGAAACTGAGTTACAGTACAGTGGTCAGGGTAATACAGAGGTTTTCCTCTGAGAGGGGTTCCACTCAGAACAGACCTCACAAGGATTCATCTAAAACGTGCTGTGCGTCAGCTGCAGAAGCTGCTTCAAAAATCAGATGCGCGAGTGCTGCAGCATTTCTATAGAAGTTGCAGAAGTGGAAGGTTCTCTCGTCAATGTCAGACCGCACACCGCAACAAGTCGGTTGGAGGAGCCTCTTCTGAAGCTGCTCACAAGAAAGCCAGAAAACAGTTTGCTGAAGACGAGCTGTCCAAGAGTCGGAACCATGTCCTGTGGTCTGTTTGTTTGTTTGGCTTAGATGGTGTTTGGTTCAAATGATGTCCAGCATCTGTGGGGACACCCTGCTGAGGAGAACCCAAAAAATTGTGTCTTTGCATGGTGGTGGTTGCATCATGGTCTGGGGCGGCATGAGTGCTGCTTGTACTTTGGAGCTGCAGTTCATTGAGGGAAACATGGATTCCAACATCAACACACTGCCAAGATTATAACTGCCTTCCTGAGGAAGCTGAAGGTAAAGGTGATGGAGTGGCGAAGTATATCTCCAGACCTGAACTCTACTGATCAACTGTGGGCCTTAAGTGGAAGGTGAAACGTTCCATGTGTCTAACATCCAGCAGCTCTAGGATGTCATTATAGAGGAGTGGAAGAGGATCCCAGCAACAACCTGTGCAGCTCTGTGGTGAATTCCATACCCAGGAGGATAAAGGCAGTGCCTGATAACGGTGGTGTTCACACTAAATAATGACACTTTAAAAACTGAGGTTCACTGAGGGTGTACTCAGTTTTGTTGCCAGTTATTTAGACATGGCTGTATGTTGAGTCATTTTAAGAGAACAGTAAATCTGTACTGCTTTACAAGCTGCACATTGACTAATATATATCCAAGCGACATTTCTAAAGTATTGTCCCTTATAAAGATCCAAATAAATGTTTGCCAAAATGTGGGGGGTGCACTTACTTTTGTGAGATACTGTGTATATATATATTTTAGTGGCTTCTCAATCATTCAGATATTCCAGATAAATTGCTACAAAGCTATAAACTCAGATTTAGTAGTTTTTACTGTACACCTGCTAGCGTTGCTAATCTGACCACATGCTCTTACAGAAGGTAAGAAAATCTGACCTTTCGCTCTTTATAGAGCATTTTTCTGCAAATGTCTTGGTCATTGTGTGTGTGTGTGTGTGTGTGTGTGTGTGTGTGTGTGTGTGTGTGTGTGTGTGTGTGTGTGCGTGAAATGCCATAGCAGGCTCCAGCTGATCTCGGTCCCTTATCGTGTTACAGTCCTCTGTTGCAGCACTTCCCCTGAAACGCTGTAAATATCAGCCTGCTCTCATACCGAGCAAGGACAAAAGAGTTGCTGGAGATGGAGGGAATGAGGATGAAGGAGAAAAGTGTGTGTGTGAGAAAGAGAGAGAGAGAGAGAGAAAGAGAGAGAGAGAGGGAGTTAAATTAAACGTGGCCTTCTCCATTCATCTGCTTCTTTCTCTCTGGGTTTCAGGTCTGCAAGGTCACACTCTTCAGGTATCAAAACCTGTACACACCCACAACTCACGCAGTCTATTCGAGTGACAACACACACACACACACACACACACACACACACACACACACACACACACACACACACACACATGAACAGAGCATTTATCTTGAGATTATAATCCCCACTGTACATTTTAATTGCACTGTAATTATAATCTGAATGCAGGACTACAGTGTTTGCAATATTTTGAATATTTTGTTCTCCTTGATGTATTTCACATGACCCATTTACATATCAGCCAATTAAAAAATAAAAATAAAATCCTTTCCTAACAAAATAATTCATATGACTCCTTCTGAAACCTTAAGCCTGGAGAAAGAAATCAGGATCACAAATTTCATTTTCTGTGTGTGTGTGTGTGAGTGTGTGGTGTTTTTTAAGAGTATTCAAAAGCCTGAAACTTTATAAATAACATTTATTTATTACTTTTTTATTAGCTTTTATTTATTTAGTCTTACAAATTAATCTAATTCTTATATATGCATACACTTTGTGGACAAAAGTATTGGGAAACATCACTTTTCCACCCGTAGTTTGGAGGCACATAATTGTACAGAATGTCTTTGAATGCATGAAATTTTCCCTTTATTTGAACCAGTACCCCAAACCTGTTCAAGCACAACAATACACCTGTGCAGAATTCCAGCTCCATGTAGATCTGCTTTCCATGGGTTAGAGTAGAAGATCTCCTGCTATAGACCTCCAACTCTAATACAACCCCAATGGGATGAATTTATTCACACTCACTGTATTGCAAGCCTTCGCACCTCACCTACATCAGTACCTGACTTTACTAACACCCTAGTGGCTGAAAGAATCTTCACAAATCTTCACAAAATCAAGTGGAACATCTCAGAAAAGTGAAGGTTATTATGGGAGCAAATTGAGGACGCAATGTGGGATGTTCAAAAAGAAGTACATCCCAATCTTATGATCAGGTGTCCAAAAAACTTTTTTTGAATATATATTTTGTATATTGTTGTATATGTTGTGCTCAACCATTGGATCATTTGGTGGGATGGAATATAAAAAGGAAGCAAAAAATTGGAACAGAGAGTCTTCAGAGTAAATCTTTTTTCAGACCTGTAGAGAAGCTCCTTTCGGTGGTTGTGTGTTTCGAGTGAATTTCTCCAATCAGTCTCTTATTAAAGAGGTGAAGTGCTTCTCAGGGCTGATGATTGGCTGGTAACTGACTGGTGATTGACTTGTCCAGTCTAAAACCCACCACTTTTCCCCTCTGATGAAGTTCTGTATTGATTTAATTTGTGTTTCGGATCATTATATCAGTGCATGATGAAGTACCTCCTGATTAGATTAGATTAGATTAGATTGCATTACTCCTGACTCTATAGGCTCCTGAGTTCAAACTGCCCTATCATCATCATTGAAAATCATTAAGTCTGTTCCACAAGCAGGAACCTGAACGATGACGCTACCACCACTGTGCTTCAGCAATGAGCTGAGTGTTTTGGCATCATGAGCAGATCCTTGTGCTTTTCACACGCCTTCACATGTGTGCACTTTATAGAAAGAGAGTAGAGGCTCTACACTAGACAGCATCGGATGGTGGTCTGTAGGATGGTTTTGGAGATGAAGAAGTAGAGGAGGAGAGTGAAGACTGAAAGAAGAATAAGATGGTGGAAACTGAAGGAGGAAGAGTGTAGTGTGAGGTTCATGGAAGAGGTCAGACAGGAGCTCGGTGGTGGTGAAGAGGTGCTGGATGATTGGGAAACTACTGCAGAAGTGATAAGGGAGACAGCTAGAAAGTTACTAATCAGAGAGAGAGAAGGTTGGATGATGTGGAGATGGTGAAGCAGGAAGTGGATAGGATTAGTAAGGAGGAAGTGAGAGCAGCGATTAGGAGGATGAAGAGTGTAAAGTTGTTTGGACCAGATGACATACCGGTAGAAGCGTGGCAATGTTTAGGAGAGATGCAGTGGAGTTTTTAACCAGATTGTTCAACAAGATTCTGGAAAGTGAGAAGATGCCTGAGAAATGGAGAAGGAGTGTGCTGGTACCGATCTTTAAGCATAAGGCAAATGTGCAGACCTGCAGAACTACAGGGGAATTAAGTTGATCAGTCACACCATGAAGTTATGGGAAAGAGAAGTGGAAGCCAGGCTGAGGGAAGAGGTGACCATCTGTAAGCCTCAGTATGGTTTCATGCCGAGGAAGAGCAACACAGACGCCTTATTTGCTTTAAGAATGTTGATGGAGAAGTATAGAGAAGGACAGAAGGAATTGCTTGTGTGTTTGTGGATTTAGAGAAAGCGTACGACAGGGTGGAGAGAGGAGTTGTGGTATTGCCTGAGGAAGTCTGGTGTGTCAGAGAAGTATGTGAGGGTGGTGCAGGACATGTATGAGGACAGTGTGACAGCAGTGATGTGTGCAGTAGGAACGAGAGACTTTTTCAAGGTGGAGGTTGGACTGCATCAAGGATCGGCTCTTAGACCTTTTCTGTTTGCAGTGGTGATGGACAGGTTTACGGACGAGGTCAGGCAGGAGTCTCCGTGGACTATGATGTTTGATTAGAAATTAATTTATCAGGGGACAGCACATGCAGTGGTGGACAGTAACACAGTAAATGTATTCGTTACTGTACTTCTTTTTCTCAAGTATTCCATATTTCCTATTTAGGGCATAGGCTACATGGGAAGCTGTACAGGCATGTTTTTTGTACTTCTCATGTACAAGGTGACGTAAATGATTATATCATGTCACGGTCAATGAACTTAGTCAGGACTTGGAGTGTGCACCCACCGCCTGAAGCAGTTTTCTCACTAATGCACTCAGACAGGAAAGTCGAGGGGGTTGGGTGACGTCACGTCAGCAAGGAGCACTGAATAGAAATTAAATTATGGATGACAACAAAAGGTCTAAACCCTCAGGAGTCCAATTGAGAAAAAAGAGGAAAAAGTAAAGGGGAAACGTGCGAAAGATGAAGGTGTATGCAGCTCTATCACTCGTCTCGTTATGAGGAGAGTAAAGGCTAATGCATTGATTGTGATAGGCTAATAACAGTATAGCACTCAGGTCATGCCGTTGCCTGCTATGCTTTTATTCACATAGCGAGGACAGAAGGAATTGCTTGTGTGTTTGTGGATTTAGAGAAGGCGTACGACAGGGTGCCAAGAGAGGAGTTGTGGTATTGCCTGAGGAAGTCTGGTGTGTCAGAGAAGTATGTGAGGGTGGTGCAGGACATGTATGAGGACAGTGTGACAGCAGTGAAGTGTGCAGTAGGAACGAGAGACTGGTTCAAGGTGGAGGTTGGACTGCATCAAGGATTGGCTCTGAGACCTTTTCTGTTTGCAGTGGTGATGAACAGGTTTACGGACGAGGTCAGGCAGGAGTCTCCGTGGACTATGATGTTTGATTAGAAATTAATTTATCAGGGGACAGCACATGCAGTGGTGGACAGTAACACAGTAAATGTATTCGTTACTGTACTTCTTTTTCTCAAGTATTCCATATTTCCTATTTAGGGCATAGTCTACATGGGAAGCTGTACAGGCATGTTTTTTGTACTTCTCATGTACAAGGTGACGTAAATGATTATATCATGTCACGGTCAATGAACTTAGTCAGGACTTGGAGTGTGCACCCACCGCCTGAAGCAGTTTTCTCACTAATGCACTCAGACAGGAAAGTCGAGGGGGTTGGGTGACGTCACGTCAGCAAGGAGCACTGAATAGAAATTAAATTATGGATGACAACAAAAGGTCTAAACCCTCAAGAGTCCAATTGAGAAAAAAGAGGAAAAAGTAAAGGGGAAACGTGCGAAAGATGAAGGTGTATGCAGCTCTATCACTCGTCTCGTTATGAGGAGAGTAAAGGCTAATGCATTGATTGTGATAGGCTAATAACAGTATAGAACTCAGGTCATGCCGTTGCCTGCTATGCTTTTATTCACATAGCGACAATCTTTATTTAAGCTGCATAACATTATAATTTATAGTGTGTAGTTTATCATAATGTGTGTAGCAGCAAAATAATTACAGTCTGTAACAAGTCCAGCTGAATTCTAGTTAAACAGCACTTATTGATTTGTTCCCATTAAATAATGTGGTTAGGTAAAGGTTTTCTGTGATTATACTAAAAAGGTCCTGAGATCAGTATGAGGAGTTTTAATTGCAGCTTAAAAGACTAATTTAAAAGACAAATATTACAAGGATATAGATGTTGTATGTATCTTATGGCTACAATTAGCCGGAGTTTTCAGTGACGGTGGCCGAAGCAGAGACGAGCTTCTCATAACTGCAGGACATTTAAAGAGGAATAAATGATGGAGAAACTCCAGACTGGAACTCACCACAACACACATGACCTCATTTGTGTAGGACGTTTTTAAGACAAGGTGAGGAAGGTGCGATTGAGATGGTTTGGACATGTGCAGAGGAGGGACATGAGGTATATCAGTAGGAGAATGCTGAGGATGGAGCCACCAGGAAGGAGGAAAAGAGGAAGACCAAGGAGGAGGTTTATGGATGTGATGAGTGAAGACATGCAGGTAGTTGGTGAGAAAGAGGCAGATGTAGAGGACAGGGGGGTGAGGAGACGGATGATCCGCTGTGGCGCCCCCTAATGGAAGAAGCCGAAAGAAGAAGAAGAAGAAGAGGAAGATTACTGTATAAATATTTTTTTTTATTGTTTGTTGTTTTGATGAGCAGGTAAAGGCAGGGTGGATACAGACAGAGACAGTTTTTCCCTGTCACAGTCACCCCAGGCTTTAATTCTTTACAAATTAAATTGAAAGTATTAAAGCCTGGGGCGAGAGTGACAGGGAAAAAACTCCCTTAGATGAAATGAGGAAGAAACCTTGAGAGGAACCAGACTCAAAAAGGAACCCATCCTCATTTTAGTGACATCAAGAGTGTGATTATAGTCTTCAAACACTACAGAACACTGGAGAGTGAGAACTAACATGAGCACTGGAGTGTGTGATTATGAGTGATGTTCTTTCTACAGTCTTTTACAGTCATTTGACAGTCAGGAACCAGGAGCTACTGAGCGTCTCATAAAATAGCTGAACATTCGAGATCATCACAGATCCAACACCAGCTTCTCCATGCCAGTTTGTGTGTGTGTGTGTGTGTGT
>MU532980.1:532342-534842 GCA_024362625.1 Silurus asotus
TCCCTCCCCCCAATTAAAGTCATTCCAGCAAATTTGCCTTATTATTTATTATTATCTTTCTCACACCCACACACACACACACACACACACACACACACACACACACACACACACACACACACACACCCAACAGATATTTTAGTTGTTATTTTATAGATGATTGTATGCTGTGGTTATGATTCAGCTTTGAATTATTCACTTGTGCAGACTGAAGAATAAAAATGTTTTTTTTATCCATTTAGAGGTACATTTGATTTATTTATTTTTTTTCTCCACATACACTATACAGTCAAATGTTTGTAAACACCTGTGCACTGGATTGGGGTGTGTTTTGTGAGCATTATACATTTGTTTGATAACAACCTCCGATATACAGCAGCTGCGGTAACATACACGGTATGACCAAAAGTATTGGGACACCTGACTTTTCCACCCATATGTGGTTCTTCACCATACTGTTACACAGAGTTTAATTTCCCGTCCTGACAGTTTCCCGTCACTTGAACTAGGAGATCAAAACCAGTTCCAGCATGACAATGCTCCTGTGCACAAAGCCAGCTCCATGAAGATCTGCTTTCTTTGGAGTGGATATGGTGAAAGATCTCCTGCTTTAGAGGTCCAAACTCCTGACTTTACTAACACACATCCTTGTGGATGAAAGAGTCTCCACAAATCTCCACAAAATCTAGAAGAACATCTTCCCAGAAGTGTCTAGGTTATTATGAGAGCAAATGTGGAATGGGACGTTCAAACAGAAAAACATACCAATCGTTTGTTCAGGTGTCCACAAACTTTTGTTCATTTAGTGTATGTATTACACCAAATGCTGGATTCTGATTGGTCAGAAGGTGTTGGCTGTTGAACACTTCTGTTCTTCCGTGACCTCATATTTAAAATACATAACAACTAATTATCATATCAGCGCTAATTTCGGTGTGTGTGTGTATGTGTGTGTGTGTGTGTGTGTGTGTGTCTGTGTGTGTGTGTGTGTGTGTGTGTGTGTGTGGTCAGCTGTTAGTGTGACTTGTAAAAAGCCCACACACATGGGAAACTTTCTGCTCTGTAACACTTCACATTTCTGTCATTCCCACAGTCAGGCCTGTTGGGAGATAACGTGTGTGTGTGTGTGTGTGTGTGTGTGTGTGTGTGTGTGTGTGTGTGTGTGTGTGTGTGTGTGTGCGTGTGTGCGCATGAGTGTGTTATCATGCTTTGGCTTCAGATTAGATTAGATTACGATATGTTTAGATTAGATTTCCCAACCTTTATGAACGGAAATACATCGCCAAGCTTAGACTAAACAAAAGTATTGGCGCCCTCCTTGGAAATACGTTCTCTCTTAATAAACTCTACATGCGGTCATGTGACATTTTATTAGCAAGGTCAGAGACTAAAGTGATGTGCTATCCTGTTTAAAAGACAAATGTCTATCTGTGTACACAGACCACATCCTCGCTATTGTAACAGAAATTGTGTGTGCGTGTGTGCATGTGTGTGTGTGTGTGAGAGAGAGAAAGAGAGAGACCTTCCTCTCTGGCGTTCCTCAGGGTCGTACGCTGTTAGCGTTATTACTCTGTGAAGGACGACGCAAACAGGAAATCCATTCTTACGGTCAATGTCAACCTCGAACCATTAACTAAGAAATGTTTACAGGTTACAGGAAGAGACGTACCTCAGGCCTCATCGCTAATCATTAATGCCACTCCTGCATTACAGGATGTTGGCGTTTGATGTGAAGGTGGAGAACATCCAGAGGTGGAGCAGAGAGCATTATAATGATTTAAGGCCTTACACATAACAGCGGATTATCATCTTATACCATAGTCACATCCTAGTCTTGAGGAATTCAAATTGTTTTAGATGTTTGCAGAGCAAAGCTGAGTGAATAGAACCAAATGCTGCATCTGCACAATAAATCTAATCTAATCTAATCTAATCTAATCTAATCTAAATAGCGCTTCATTTCATTGATTGAGAAATGCAGTCTACTTGCAGTTTATCATATTTATTAATAAGCATTAATCAGTGTATGCTGAAACTTTACTCTCAAACTCATATATTGTCTTGTGCAGTAATTAATTTATGAATTTTGTCACTCTAATGTGCTGTAAATAAAACTTTCTCCTCAGACTAGTAAAACAGTTCCAGGCAAGACGACTACTTCACAGTCCCACAGGAGGATCTCTGGGCAGAAAGCTTGGGCAGAATCAGCAGTGCGGTCCATCTACTCCAACCTCTTCAGTTTCTACCGTCCTACAACAGTAGCCAGTAAGCCGAGGACATGGAGGTGGAGAACAGCCGGAGGTGGAGCATGAAAATGGTTTAACGCCTCACACCCAGCTGTGGATTATCACCTTATACCATGGTCACATCCTGGTGTTGAGGAGATTTACGTTTGCAGAGCGAAGCTGAGTGACTGGATCATAAATAGCGCTTCGATTTTACTCATTTTATATATTAGACTATTAGAGCTAAAATTCTACTTCTCCGAATGACACCCAGA
>MU532980.1:542342-550612 GCA_024362625.1 Silurus asotus
TGACTAACACTGAAGCAACTAGGACTTGGCTTCACAGCAGGATCTTCAGCAGGTCTCAGATCCTGAACCAACCGCCAAAGATTTAACAAAGTAAATATCTTGAAACAGCAACACAAATCCTTGAGAACATCAGAATGAAAAGATCCTTAACCCTGAGTGAGATACAGTGCATCCGGAAATTATTTACAGTGCTTCACATTATCCACGTGTCTCTGACATGCAACTGTGGGACCTGTGTATCTTTCCAAATCATGTCCAATCAACTGAATTTAACAAAGGTAAACTTTATTCAAAATGAATTCAATCCATTTAACGTAAAAAAAAAGTGAAAAAAGTGAAACGCTGTGTACTTTCCCTATGCACTGAACAACAGTTCTGTCAGGGGGAACAAGAGGAACCTGTGAGAAGCTTGTGGATAGAAACAAGTGTTTCATTCCAGCTCAAGCAGTTCAAAGGCAAAGATGTTTTAGTGTTTGTGAGTAAACATATGAGTTCCTGATCAGAGCTGGATTCATCCCTGCCCTCAGGTGAGTTCTGCAGAAGCAGGAGCTGAGATGTAAATGAGTGAGAAATGCAGCATGGCTGAGAGACACCTCCTCGTCAGACGGTGTGCGGTGTGAACGGCTCTGCCTCCGAGTCTGGGCTCCGTGGGCAGGTGAGAGGCGCTAACCTTTTGATCAAGCCTCCATTTTGCATCTCGTTTGCATCCTTTTAAACTGAACGAGGTGCCGTGAGTGGCGTGGGAAGAGTTCTGTTTTCCCCTCGCTTCATATCATAATTTACACAACTTTACACGTACGTGTGCTTACAGTGGGTACGGAAAGTATTCAGACCCCCTTACATTTTTCACTCTTTGTTATATTGTAGCCATTTGCTAAAATTAGTTTAAGTTCATTCTTCTTCCTCATTAATGAACACACAGCACCCCATATTGAAAGAAAAACTGAAATATCACATGGTCCTAAGTATTCAGACCCTTTGCTGTGACACTCATTTATTTAACTCAGGTGCTATCCATTTCTTGAGATGGTTCTACACCTTCATTTGAGTCCAGAAATGTTTGATTATACTGATTTGACTTGTTTAGGAAAGCCACACGCCTGTCTATATAAGACCTTACAGATTACAATGCATGTCAGAGCAATTGAGAATCATAAGGTCAAAGGAACTGCCCGAAGAGCTCAGAGACAGAATTGTGGCAAGGCACAGATCTGGCCAAGGTTACAAAAAATCTCTGCTGCATTTAAGGTTCCTAAGAGCACAATGGCCTCCATAATCTTTAAATGGAAGACTTTTGGGACGACCAGAACCCTTCCTGGAGCTGGCCGTCCGGCCAAACTGAGCTATCGGGGGAGAAGAGCCTTGGTGAGAGAGGTAAAGAAGAACCCAAAAATCACTGTGGCTGAGCTCCAGAGATGCAGTCAGGAGATGGGAGAGAGTTGTAGAAAGTCAACCATCACTGCACCCATTCACCAGTCGGGGCTTTATGGCAGAGTGGCTTGATGGAAGCCTCTCCTCAGTGCAAGACACATGAAAGCCCACGTAGAGTTCTCCAAGATGGTGAGTAATAAGATTCTCTGGTCTGATGAGACCAAGATAAAACTTTTTGTCCTTAATTCTAAGCGGTATGTGTGAAGAAACCAGATACTGCTCATCATCTGTCCAATACAGTTCCAACAGTGAAGCATGGTGGTGGCAGCATCATGTTGTGGGGGTGTTTTTCAGCTGCAGGATGACTGGTTGCATTCGAGGGAAAGATGAATGTGGCTAAGTACAGGGATATCCTGGACGAAAAACCTTCTCCTGAGTGCTCTGGACCTCAGACTGGGCCGAAGGTTTACCTTCCAACCAGACAATGACCCTAAGCACACAGCTAAAATAACGAAGGAGTGGCTTCACAAAAACTCCATGAATGTTCTTGAATGGCCCCGTCACAGCCCTGACTTAAACCCAATTGAGCATCTCTGGAGAGACCTAAAAATGGCTGTCCACCAATGTTTACCATCCAACCTAACAGAACCGTAGAGGATCTGCAATGAGGAATGGCAGAGGATCCCCAAATCCAGGTGTGAAAACTTGATGCATCTTTTCCCAAAAGACTCCTGGCTGTATTAGATCAAAAGACTGCTTCTTCTAAATACTGAGCAAAGAGTCTGAATACTTAGGACCATGTGATATTTCACATTTTCTTTTTTAATAAATCTGCAAAAATGTCAGCCATTCTGTGTTTTTCTGTCAATATGTGGTGCTGTGTGTACATTATTGAGGAAAAGAAATTAACTTAAATGATTTTAGCAAATGGCTGCAATATAACAGAGTGAAAAATTTAAGGGGGTCTAAATACTTTCCGTACCCATTGTATGTGTGCTTATATTATATACTATATCTTTCTTTCGGCTTCTCCCGTTAGGGGTCGCCACAGCGGATCCTCCGCACGTTTGATTTGGCACATGTTTTACGCTGGATGCCCTTCCTAACGCAACCCTCCCCAATTTATCCGGGCTTGGGACCAGCACTGAGAGTGGCTGGGGATGGTTCCCTGACCGGGAATCGAACACGGGTCGCAGCGGTGGGAGCGCTGCATCTTAACCACTAGACTACCAGGGGACCTTATATTATATTATATACTGTATATGCGCTTATATTATATACTGTATATATGATATACATAATATAGTATTAATTATGCATATATATATATTGTATTATATACTGTATATGCGCTTATATACTTTATATATGTTTATATTATATACTGTATATGTGTTTATATACTGTATGTGTTTATATTATTTACTTTGTGTTTGTTTTTCCCATGCAATTTTTAACACTTTCTTACTTTCGTTCTTTCTTCTAATAGCATTACTAATGTTCGTATCACCAGAACCAGTGTCAGTACTAGTATCAGTACCAGTACCAGTATTCGTACCAGTACCAGTACAATGCCAGTATCAGCACCACTGTCAGTATTAGTAATAGTATTAGAACCTGTGTCGGTATCAGTGCAGTACAATGATCAGTATCAGTATCTTGCCCTTGCGTAAGACCCTTTAACTCTAAGTTGTATAAATGAGGTCACTGTAGGTCAGTCTGGATAAGAGTGTCTGCCAAATGCTATGTAAATGTATCAGTATCACCCTTGATACCAGTATCAGTACTAGTATTAGTACTGTACCAGAAAGAGAACTAGAATTATTGTCAATAGCAGTATCAGTATTGGTACTAGTATTAGTTTCACCAGTGTCAGAACCAATATTATCCTTCTGGTATTGGTTGATGGGTCAGATGGGAAAAACATATCATTAATTACAAAACATGATTCTGATGATTTATAAGGATTCATTTATGATTTTTTTTTTCTCAAGTGAAATCACGCTTAGATCTCAGGTGATTTTTTTTTGCGTTTCTCGCTCCTCCTGACCTCTCAGGTCGTCCCCCTGCGAGACACCAGCTTCGTTTGTTGGGTTTGTTTGTTTTCTTCCATTCTGTATGAGATGTGACTAAGAAAAAATTCTCAGACTCTAGGAAATGCCTCAGTGGAAAGGAAGGTGCTTTGCGTCGTCAGCGCTGCTGGGTCGTGTGTTGCGTGGGCGCGTGTCCTCCTGAACTTCAGGGAGGTCCCACGATGAAGGTCAGAGATCTGTGATGTTCTTGTGGCTTCCCGTAAAAGCTTAAAATAAAGAACACACACAATTAAGCAGCGTCTCCCCCCCCCTAACATTATATTCCCCCGACGTTCCCCAGAGCCCCGGACACGCGGCCCACATGTGCGCTTTAAAAACCACTTCCCTCGCTCGTGTTGAAGTCATTTCCTGCTCTGAATGTCAGCCTAAACGCTGAAGGAAGACACAGCAAAGGCGCAGATGCTGAAAGGTCACCCTCCCAGAATTCGAGCTGAATCTGGCGTCCATCGCGCACCACACGTACACCAGGTGTGAATTATTTGGTGAGGAGAAGCGCAGTGGTGTTAAATGACCTTCGGAGCGCTGGAGCATGGGCCGAGAAGCTCGTTTTATTGCTCAGATGTTCAAAGCTCAGCAGATATCTTCACTAGAGTGTGTGTGCGTGAGAATGTGTGTGTGTTGCCTGATTACATGCCGATGTCTTATATCGTGTGTGCATCAGCCATTATACACTTCTGCTGCACTATCTGATGACAGATGTTTCATCCTGCAAGTGTGTGTAAGAGAAAATTGCACACACACACACACACACACACACACACAAACACACACACACACACACACACACACATGCCGTGCATGCCTCTGAGTGGGTGTGGATGCTGATTAATAAGCTGCATTTCTGTGGTTTCTGTGTTTGTGCTCAGGCAAGCTTGCAGAACACGTGCACATGCACACAACAACACACACACACACACACACACTCAGAGCCAAAGACCAGATTGCTCACAAACTTGACACTGAGAAGGTGAAGTAAACCTGGAGCTGCATGCAAATGGAGCAAAGAATACACACTGATAAGTGCATGCTAGTGCATAACCTGTCCCTTATGTGTGTGTGTGTGTGTGTGTGTGTGTGTGTTTGTGTAATTTATGCGATCTATTATTTCACGTGCATGCGAAAAAATCACGTGTTGTTAATTAGAGAATCAGGATTCAATTAATGAGTAATTAATTAGTAAGAAATCAATGTTGCATTGTTTCAATGGAATAGATAGCATTTTTATTTATTTATTTATTATGATCAAATCTTTGTCACGTTTTTAATTCAAAAAATAAAAAATTAAAATAAAAAAATCAAATAATATAATTTAACATTCATTCGATGAACGTGGAAAAAAAAAATCGAAACGCCTTTTTCGCATTCCGGCTCGGGAACGCTTTTCACTTTTTTGGTTCCTGCGGCTTTCCGTAACAGCTTCGTAACTGACCGGGGAGAATAGGAGCGAGCGAGAGGTCACGTGGTGTGTCTCACGCACGCTCGCGCGCGCACACACACACACACACACTGTCTCTCTCGCGCGCTTCAGGGCGCTGACGTCATCGACCTCGATCTCCGAAGCAACCACTCCATCAGCACGCGCGTCAGCCGGCGCGAGGAGCCGCGCCGTTGCCGGGCAACCCCCGTCCGGCGCGCTCGCGCGCTCCCGGCTCTGACGCGGGTGTGACGTCAATGAGGCGGAGGGAGGCGGGGCTTCAGTAAGATTGGAGGAAAAAAAAAAATAATTAAAAAACGGAAAAGAGGGAGGGGCGGTGGGGCGTGGCTCCGAGTCGACGGGGAACGCCGTCCAATCAGCGAGGCCGTGGCTTTTGCATTAGCGGCGCGAGTCGCGTTAGTGAGAGGGCCAGAAGCGTCACCGTGGTTACAGGATAGAGAGCAGCTCCTCATACAGGAGTGTGTGTGTGTGTGTGAGTGTGTGTATATGTATATATGTATATATGTGTATATGTGTGTGTGTGTGTGTGTGTGTGTGTGGGGCATTTAATCTGGACAACGCGATTCATTCATACAAATATACGGATAAAGAGCTGTAGCATGGCGGAGAGGGTCTGAGTCCCGGGACGAGGAGCTTTTCTCCCCCGGATGAGTGACACATGAGCCGGCCTGAGCTGAGAGCTGGCAGCCGGGGGACTGGAGTAGTGCGGGCCGGTGAGTCTACAGTCTCCAGTAACTTTCTCTCCACACACACACACACACACACACACACACACACAATCAGATACATATATACATACACATTTACATATTTGTCATCTATATACATTATTCATTTTATTTTGATCTTATACACAAACTTATAATATATAAACATTATTATTATTATTATTATTAAATAACAATAATAAATTATGATAACTGTATTTGAAATGGTAATATTTTTACTATTAATTAACAATAAAAATCTACCATTTAATGTCAGAATAAAAAAAAAAATATTTTTAAATGATTTATTTTAAAAATAAATGTTATTTATTAAAATATATATATTTTTAAAACTTTTATTGGATTATTTTTATGCTTGTTTTAAAAAGACATTTTTTTATGCTCATATTTAAATTAAGATCATTTGTTATTATTAAATTTTCCAGTGAATAATTTTTTCCCATATAACTTTACGCATAACTGCAAACTTAATACACTAATAATACACGTGTGTATATTTATCGTAAGTGATATTAGTGCAAAAAAAGTGCAATAAAGAATAAAAATGGAGATGTAGATGTTTATGGTTGGTGTGTTTGTGAGGTTGCGTGTTAGTTGTATGTCCTGTGGTTTATTTTTACAGTGTGTTATATAATGTGTGTGTGTGTGTGTGTGTGTGTGTGTGTGGGGGTGTGTTATTGATTCACGGTGCTGTGTGTTAAAGTTGAAGCTGCAGTGTAACACTCGGGGTTTGTCTTTGCTTCTCCTGCAGGCGTGACGCTGAAGTAAAAGCCCGAAGTCTCTTTGCTCGTACGCCGTCATCGATATGGTGATCATGCGAGAGGCGAGTGCAGGAAGTCCGGCCGCCGTTTCTGCCCAGGGTCGACCCCTGCAGGTGGGCTTCTACGAGATCATCCGCACGCTGGGCAAGGGCAACTTCGCCGTGGTCAAACTGGCCAGGCACAAAGTGACCAAAACCCAGGTATCATCATCATCATCATGATCTCACACACACACACACACACACACACACGCACATGCACACACCAAAATTCTTTAATTAATTAATTTATTTTTGAAAACAGGTCGCCATTAAAATTATCGACAAGACCCGGCTGAACTCGTCCAACCTGGAGAAGATCTACAGAGAGGTGCAGATCATGAAGCTGCTGAATCACCCGCACATCATCAAGCTTTACCAGGTAGCTTTTTTTTTATTATATTTTTTTGAGGTACTCGAAAATGTACAAAAAAAACTTTCATCGAACACAGATCATGTTCTGAATAGCTTTTTTTTAAGGGTGTTGAGAGAGTATTTTAATCGCGTGCACAGACACACACACACACACACACACACACACACACACACACACACACACATGCGTGCACACACTCAGAATGAAACCAGTGGTGATGTAAGGTGAAAATACCCTGTCAGGATACAGGAAGATGTGTGGCAATAACAAGATTAAAAACAATCAAATAAATGTGTATTCAAATAAAAGAATAAAACAAGCAATTTTTAGATGAACTACAAATCTTTTAAAATGTATTTACATTTCTCTGTTCTACAAAAACATTCGGTGCAAATGTTAACCATCGAAATACCAGCTTTTTATTTTCCAATGATTTAATATGTCACATTCAATCAACCCAAATATATCGTGATATCGCTAGACAATATATCGCGATGAAACAGTCAAATCGCCCCGACCGTTAATACCCATCGCACCTTTAAACCCGACTTTGTGATTATAATGTAGCTTTAAAACATATCTCATGGTAAAAGATGCACGTTAAAGGAACTAAATCCCCTGAAGTACCCTCGATGGTACCGAACCAGAACCCACATGGTACCTTTGTGTCCATTTTCTTTTTTATTTCTGAGAGTGCAATGCGTCAACTGACAGCTAACATACGGTCTGATTACAGAAATCCAAGCTGCTGAATCACTCGATTATAGATAGTGTGTGTGTGTGTGTGTGTGTGTGTGTGTGTGTGTGTGTTTGAGTGTGAGAGTGTCTGAGAGAGATTAATTCGACCCGGTCAAAGCACAATGTGTTTGCTCGGTCACGCGAAGCGATCTGCCTGTAAGTCTTTAAGACGCGTAAGCCTCTTTAGCCGGTAGAACAGGTTTTGACGCACATTCTCACACACACACACACACACACACACACACACACACACACACACACACACACACACACACACACACACACACACCGAGCCCTGTGGTTACCCAATGCCAGGTGTGTATTTTGTCAGCACATTTTTGTGCTCAGAACACGAACAAAGAGAGAGAGGGTGTGTCCCAGGAAGGGTTAAGACGATACGATATGTTATGATAGGATATGATTCGATGTGATGGCGATAAAGCGAACGAGGAAGCGAGGAACGCTCGGATATGATGCGAGGCGGGATTGGTGCATCACACGGCTCATCCGAGCCAATCGCGTCTCAGCATTGTTCCTCATTTGCATTAATTACGGAAAGTCTCGCCGAAAATCCAGGCCTGGTGCGGTTTGTGTGTTTAATGCAGACGACATGCAATCCTACTGTACAGTGTTAAAAAAGTGTGTGTGTGTGTGTGTGTGTGTGTGTGTGTGTGTGTGTGTGTGTGTGTGTGTGTGTGTGTGTGTGTGCATGTCTGTGTGTGCGAGAGAG
>MU532980.1:550716-621144 GCA_024362625.1 Silurus asotus
GAGAGAGAGAGTAAAACACACACACACACACACACACACACACACACACACACACACACACACACACACAAACGGACCCCTTGCTGATAAACCCCCATTTGCACACTGTTCTGCTTCGTGGCTGCAGATGTGACGACAAGTCAATCTGTCTCTCTTTAACACACACACACACACACACACACACACACACACACACACACACACACACACACACAGTTGTGTAACAGTAGTGTAACTGCAGAGTGTAGCAGGTGTTTGTGTGGTGTTTGTGTGCCAATTTTCCCATCTGGAAGCGTCATCACCGTATCACACTCCCTGAAGTCTGTGTGTGTGTGTGTGTGTGTGTGTGTGTGTGTGTGTGTGTGCGCGCGCGTGTGTGTGTGCGCACTAACGGACGTCACGAGATTCGATCCCATTGTGAAACCAGCCACCCTCGTGTTCCTTTAAGCTCTCCCGGGAACAGTTACGACGCAATCCTCCAGTCGTGACAGGACGACGCAATGCCCGCGCTTTCTTTCTTTTCTTTTTCCCCCTTTCATCTCTTCCAGGCGTAAAACAGTCGAACCCAAAGAACTCTGTATGTCCTCATTCGCTCTTATAATAACCTCCACTCTTCTGGGAAGATGTTCCACTACAGTCAGTGTTCACATTCATCCTAAAGATCTTTAAAAGGGTTGGAGCTTCTATAGCAGGAGATCTTCCACTCCATCCCAAGTGAAGAGTAACTTTTATACTACAGCATCCAAAGATCATAGACGCACTGTGTGCCTCTAAATTGGGTTGGAACAGTATGGAGAAGAAACACGTATGGGTGGGGAGAGGCCGGTGTCCCAATACTTTTGGCAATACTGTGTGTGTGTGTGTGTGTGTGTGTGTGTGTGTGTGTGTGTGTGTGTGTATAATATATGTATATATATGAGAGAGAGAGAAAGAGAGTGTCAGTGTGCAATTTTTGTGAGAATTTACATGCGTGTGTGTGTGTGTGTGTGTGTGTGTGTGTGTGTGTGTGTGTGTGTGTGTGTGTGTGTGTGAATCCTAATGCCAGCATTAAAGTTTAATAAGGTTGTAAAAGGAGATTTATTAGGCTGCTTAAACCCAGTAGCACCTTCCTCACTGATCTCCTGTGTGTGTGTGTGTGTGTGTGTGTGTGTTCACAGGTCATGGAGACCAAAGACATGCTGTACATCGTGACGGAGTATGCGAAAAACGGCGAGATGTTCGGTGAGTAAAAAGCCTCTTCTGATCCGCTAACACACTTTCAGTGCGATGAGTCAGACATGATGGGGGGTAAATCCGAGAGGGTGGGGGGAGAGAGCACCAGGTGGTGGAACAGGTGTGGGTTGTTTTGTGTTTTTGTTTTGAGCCTTTTATGTAAAACACACACACACACACACACACACACACACACAAACACACCTGGGATCACAGTATGTAGTGGCAGCACAGAGAGATGTACTGTATAACGACCGATCTTTCACATCCACTCGGAATTGACCTCGTCCTCTTTTTCCCGTCCTCAGACTACCTGACGTCTAACGGGCGCATGAGCGAAGCAGAGGCACGCAAGAAGTTCTGGCAGATCCTCACGGCCGTGGATTACTGCCATCGCCACCACATCGTCCACCGGGACCTCAAGACCGAGAACCTGCTGCTGGACGCCAACATGAACATCAAACTCGCAGGTGAGAAGAGAGGAGAGCCACCATACACAGGGTTCTTCAGCAGAACTCGCTCAGGAACCCTGCTGGACGTCCTGCACCGTGCACCTTGGCCAGATAGATCGTTATACGCATATATACATACACACACTGTGCATTTAACTGGATTAATAATCATTCAATCCTTATTCAGATTTCGGGTTCGGGAACTTCTACAATGCCGGAGAGCCTCTGTCGACGTGGTGCGGGAGTCCGCCGTACGCCGCCCCTGAGGTCTTCGAGGGAAAAGAGTATGAAGGACCACAGCTGGACATTTGGGTACGTGTCGTATGGTAGTTCACGCTCTGTGGGGGGGTAAAATAAC
The DNA here is from genome assembly GCA_024362625.1 of Silurus asotus. NCBI lineage: Eukaryota > Metazoa > Chordata > Actinopteri > Siluriformes > Siluridae > Silurus > Silurus asotus. The sequence goes on from MU532980.1 coordinate 552,739, forward strand.
AGGAAAGGTGTGTTAAATGTGTGTGTGTGTGTGTGTTACAGAGTCTGGGTGTAGTGCTGTATGTGTTGGTGTGTGGATCGCTGCCGTTCGATGGAGAAAGCCTGCCCACGCTGAGGCAGAGAGTAACGGAGGGGCGCTTCAGGATCCCCTTCTTCATGTCCGAAGGTAAATAACCGTAAAATACTATGAACTTTCTCGACCAATAAGAATCCAGAAGAAATCAGCCTCATAATCTGTATATCACAGCCCCATTTTTTTTCTCTTTTTCCTTCTCAGACTGTGAGAATCTGATCCGGAAGATGCTGGTGGTGGATCCGGCCAAGAGGATCAGCATCGCTCAGATCAAGCAGCACCGCTGGATGTTAGCGGACCCCAGCGCCCCCCACCAGACCCTCTCGCACTCCCTCACCGACTACAACTCCAACCTGGGCGACTACAGCGAGCCCGTCCTGAGCATCATGCACACGCTGGGCATCGACCGCCAGAGGACCGTCGAGGTGAGAGACGAGAAAACGAGCGATTAGCGCAGGGGGAGCGTTAGCGTAATCGCCGTCGTTTCAGGGTTTCTGAGAATCCGGTGTTTGTCTCAGCCTCGCGCCAACAGTGGAAACGCATTTCCCTGCTGGCAGAGAAAAGATAAACACGGCAGCATCTGTTCCGAAAATCTGCCACCTTCCGCAAGATGCTTGTAATCATAGCAAAAAAGAAACGTCGCTCAAACACACGCCGGATTCGCTTCTCCGTAGTGTTAGAAGCATCAATACGGATCAGTGTGCCAGGCAGGGTTTCCGCAGGGTCCTAAAGTCTGAAACCCGCTGTTAGGGGTCATAAATCAATTTAAACAAGTCTAATTTTTCCGACGTCCATGTACCTCTAATGCCCACGGAAATGCTCTAGTTTTTATATTCATATCTTTCTTTCTCTGGTCCAAATATAATTCGCTGTATTATGACTACAACATGTAACAGCCAATCAGCTTTCTGTAACTCTCTCTGGAGTAAACCAGATTTTATTTTTCATCTAGTTTAGCGATAGAAGACCAGCCTACATGTACATTTTTCGAAACATACACTAATATTTGTATTCGTTTTTTTTCTCTCTCTCGTTCAGTCCCTCCAGAGCAGCAGCTACAATCACTTCTCGGCCATCTACTACCTTCTGCTGGAGCGGGTTAAAGAGCACCGGAGCCAGCAGCTTACCCGGCAATGCGGCGGCGCTTGGACCCAGAGGAGCAGGAGCGGGTCCTCGTCCAGCCCCGAGGTCAGTGTCTCCTCACAATGCCTCTCACCTCCTCCTCCTGGTGTGACATTACATCCCTCCGCCTCACTCCGCTCTTCCTCCTCAAGGTGATGGTGGAGTCATCCGAAGGTTTCCGGCCCGCCCTTCCCGTCGCCGCGACGATGAACAGTGCTTTGCACTCGCAAATGGAGTGGGATCAGGGAGCGCTATTTCAGGTTAGCAATATATGTATTCATTTATTTTTTTGTCGTCGTTTATAATGGAGCTTCCGCTAACTTTTATTAACCCTGTCCTGTTATTTGTGCTCCAGAGGGTGGTGTGTCCGGTGGAGGCGAGTCTGAACGGCCTCCTGTGGAATCGCTCCATCTCCCCTAACAGTCTCCTGGAGACCACCATTAACGAAGAAGTGCGTCCCGGAGACCTGGAGGAGGAGGACGGGACTCTGCAAGGATCTGCGATCGTTCCTAACACCGCTTCACGTAGACACACTCTGGCCGAAGTCTCCGCCCGCTTCCATCTCTGCAACCCTCCCTGTGAGAAGAGAAAAAAAATATATATATATTATACAATATGTGTAAATTTACTTTCCGATTTTAATGAACACGTTTCTTCTCTCAGGCATCGTGATCAGTCCGTCGGACGGCGCATCATCGGACAGCTGTCTGAAGTCTTCGTCGAACCCGACTCCGCCCCTTTCCGCCACAGCCGTAGGAGATCTCTCTACGCTGTTGGCCCCCGGGTTCGGGACCGGGACATCGGGGCCCGTCAGAGCACCTTTGGCTCTGTCCTCCAACCGAATCCTGCAGAACCAGGGCAGTCTGCACTCGGCAAGCTTTCAGGAGGGACGGCGAGCCTCAGATACCTCCCTTACACAAGGTGTGTGTGTGTGTGTGTGTGTGTGTGTGTGTGTGTGTACTGAAGGTTTTAATTTAGGCCTGAATCCACAAAAACATGAAATTAGCCTCCTACTTATAAACACTTTGGGAAAGAAGCTGAAGGGCTATAATAATTTTAGGATGTGTGTGTGTGTGTGTGTGTGTGTCTTGTGAACATTGTGCTGATGTGCGCAGGACTGAAAGCCTTCCGTCAGCAGCTGAGGAAGAACTCTCGTACCAAAGGTCTTCTGGGCCTGAATAAGATCAAGGGCCTGGCAAGACAGGTGTGCACCCCGACCTCGTGCTCCAGGGGCAGCAGGGGGTCATTGGGGCCCACCCTGTGCCCCCCGTCCGGCTTGCAGGGCGCCACAGGACCTCGAGAGCGACGCAGCATGCTGGAGGAGGTGCTGCATCAGCAGAGGTGAGATGCTCGAGCCGTTCCAGGGAAATTCGTTTTCTGTTTTCTGGGCCTGAAATTAGCCCCGCCCACTGGTCGAAAATGTATCATTGTATTAACCTTGTGTTGTGTTTTTTTTTTATTTTAGGATGCTACAAATCCAGCACCAGCCCCAGCAACAAGCAAACACGCTCTTCCTCACGCAGCTGACCTCGTCCTCCTCTTCGTCCTCGTCTTCCCCCTGCTCTTCCCCTCCCTCCAACAGCCTGTTCGCTCCGGCTGCGCTTTTCTCCAACCCTCCACCGCAGACCTCCACCCAGATGATTCCTGCACAAAGCTCAGTTCCTCTTCTGTGGCATCACCCCGTAGACCCCCCGTCCTCCTCGTACTCGTCCCTCTCTCCGGTGGTGTCGGCGGCTCACCTACTGGAAGCCCGACTGCACATCAGCCAGCAACCTCACCTGCACGCACATCCTCGCTCGCAGCTCCAGCTCCAGAGCTACGCCCAGACACAGCACTCGCTCGTACCCCAGCAGGCGAGCTGGAGCCTGGGAGGAGGCGTCCGTGCCGGAGCCCCCGACACCCCCGAGCTCCAGGAGCAGCAGCTCAGCAGCTGTGTCATGGTCAAATAACGACTCTTTCACAATCCGGAGTGAAGCGAAACAGACTCTCAGCAGGAGGACGCTTCATTTCCGAAGCGTGTGTGTGTGTGTGTGTGTGTGTGTGTGAGAGAGCACGGACTCGAAAGAAGCAATAACCAAACTCTTTAGACGTCACACTCGTCCTTCTGCTTCACTCTTTATCTCTGGACTGCCTCCTTGAAAAAAGCAATAAATACAGAGGTGAAGTGCAACAACACACACACACACACAAACACACACAGACAGACACACACAGCATGGTTTCAGATCACGTCAGACCGCTGGATCTCGTATAGGACGTCTTCCTGACATTTATGGATATTTTTCGCTTTGTTCGCTGGAACTTTTTCACTTCACTGTAGACCAAAGTTTTTCTTAGCCTTTTTTTTTTTTTACACACTTTTAAACAGAATGCGGGGTCTAAGCAAACCTCGAGGGTCGACACAAGAAAGCGGTCCGACGGTACTTTAGTATTTAAATAGAAATAAACTGAATCTGATATGAGATCGGGAGGAGAAACTCCACATCTCACACACTTGATGCATCTTGATTTTTTTTTTTAGTTTCAGCCTGAAAAACATTTACCTGATTAAGAACTCGAGGCTGCCGGTATATGGTATTAATAATTATTAAATTATTTTTATAAAAAAATGTACAAAAATTAAATCCAGGCGTGTGAGTGCTCCTGATATTTTTTTTTTATATAGATATCTCATAACTTTGACGTAACAACATTTGGCTTTTTTTCCCCCGATTCCTGAATACCGACCGCCCCAACAACCGGCTGATAGAATCATTTTTGCGAGCGCCTGAGAATCACGATGCATCAACGTTGCTGGTTGATGAAACTGGAGACGGCCTTATAACCTCTCGCTTAGCACAGCGCCACCTCTGGCCATGTTTATGTATACTGGACGCACACACGCTGAGATCTTAGAAAGGAGCCGCCGTGAATTCAGTCCTGAGAAATAACGGGAAAAAAAATGCACAGCTCCTCCTCTGTCCTATCACTACCTCCTCCTCTTCCTCCTCTTCCTCCCCCTCAATGCAGCAAGTATCTCCCAGAACAAAGCTTACGGGATTAGTGCAATATTTCACACTCAGCTGTAGTACCTATAGTACTTGTAGTACCAGGTTAAGAAGCTTAAAGGAAATCCAGCAGGTACTCAGTGCACGATTTATTTATTTAATTTTTTCTTTTTTTCTCCACCAAGAAAATCTCTATCAGTGATCTGTATTATAGCTGTTTTTCTTTTTCTTTTTTTTTTTCCTTTCTTTTTTTTTTTAAATCAGCCATGCGATTTTATTCACGTTTATCCATTCACTTGTACGTAAAAATGTATTAAAATATTTATTTCCAATTATTATATTCCGCAATCTATGTATATATATATATTTTTTTCTTTTTAATTTGTGAACAAAATCGCAATCGCAATTGAAATACTTGTTGAAATTTACAACTGGAAAAAAAAAAAAAGATTCTGAAAACTTTTTGAATGAAACATTATAAAAAAATAAAAAATTGCGATATCTCAAAAAAAAAAGTTTTTAAACCAGGAGACAAAAAAACATGCGAATGTTCGATATTTGTTCCTCCACAACCTGATTATAAACCCACAGTGTTCCAAACAAAAAAGTACAGTTTTTTTTTTTTTCAATTTTTTGCACAAATTCCATTTTAAAAGCAATTTTTTTTCTTTTTTCATGTGGATCTTTGTGCTCTTTATTTCCCTTTTTTTTTTTTTTTTACACATTCTGTAGCAATACATAGCTGCCGAGACGTTGCAGGTCGGTGCTAGGAGTAGATTTCAAACAGTGTTTGTGTTCACATGTGTGTGTGTGTGTGTGTGTGTTTTTCTATACAGTTTGTAAACCACATCCACCCCCACCCCCCAGACTGCACGTCTTGTCTGGGGGTTTTTTTTGTAGCTGGAGAAACAGGGTTCGAGCGACGTGACTGAAACAGATAAGCTGAGGGACACGCCGACGTCAGGAACAGTGTTACTCGTTTATTTCTAGCGTTGGAATAAAGAAAGAAATAAAAAAGATTTGCTCTCACCAGCGACGCTTGTGCCTTTTTTTTTCTGAACAAATCTCACGGTGAGAAAGAAAAGCAAGTCTTTTTTGTTTGTTTGTTTGTTTCCTCAGTGCTGTTTAATAAAAAAAAATAAAAAAACGCGAATCAGACAATACATTTTTTTTTATTTTCACCCCTCCATTTTCCAGAATAATGCACTTTATATTGAATGTTTCTCCTTCTGAACGTAGTGTTCTCGCTCGGGTTCCTGCATTTTACAACAATAATAATCAACACTATTTTCATTTGATTTGATGTAGAATTTTCTTTTTCTTTTTTTTTTTAATTTTTTTTCTTCTTTTTTTTGGTGGGAAACATTTAGGATATATTCCCCTGATTTGCTTGCTGAATTGTACAATGTCTGGACTCTGTGTGTGTGTGTGTGTGTGTGTGTGTGTGTGTGTGTGTGTGTGTGTGTGTGTGTGTGTGTGAGTAGTTTATTTATGTGGCTATTTATTTTAAATAAAAGTAAAATTCCCTACAATTCACTGTTGATTGTCGTTTTTATTTCCCCATCAAACCTGCAGCTCGTCTCCTCCACCTGTGAGAGAGTGAGGCAGGAAGTGTGTGTGTGTGTATGTGTGTGTGTGTGTGTGTGTGTGTGTGTGTGTAGTTTATTTATGTGGCTATTTATTTTAAATAAAAGTAAAATTCCCTACAATTCACTGTTGATTGTCGTTTTTATTTCCCCATCAAACCTGCAGCTCGTCTCCTCCACCTGTGAGAGACTGAGGCAGGAAGTGTGTGTGTGTGTGTGTGTGTGTGTGTGTGTGTGTTGCAGTGTTGTTCTGCATGCTTGCTTGTGATTGGTCAGCGTTAGGTGCAGGGTGCAGGGTTTCCTCCTCGAGCAGGTTTTGGTGGGTTCAGCGGGTTTCCTCTTGAAGAGAGAGCGAGACTTCAATTTCCTGACTTCCTTTCAAATCGAAGAGATGAAAAGCCTTATTTTCTAACTCTCTTTCTCTTTCTGTCTCACTCTCTCAATGTCTCTCTGTCTCTTTGTCTTTCTATCTCACGCTCTTTGTTTCTCTGTCTTCTCTTTCTGTCTCGCCCTTTGCAATGTCTCACTGTCTTCTCTTTCTATCTTGCTCTCTCTATGTCTCTCTGTCTCTCTACCTCTTTGTCTTTCTATCTCACGCTCTTATGTCTCTCTGTATTCTCTTTCTGTCTCACTCTGTTTTTCTGTCTTCTTTTTCTGTCTCGCGCTCTCTATGTCTCTCTGTTTTCTCTCTGTCTCGCTCTCTGTCTCTCTCTTTGACTTTGTGTCTCATGCTCTCTGTTTCTCTCTCTCTCTCTCTCAATGTAACTCTTTCTCTCGCTCTCTGTCTCTCTCTGTGTCTCTCTGTCTATAAGACTTATAAAACTGATTGAGACAGAAAAACATTCAGTGACATTAAAAGGTGATTTGTATATAAAGGACCTTCACTACAGTATTTTCCACACAATATTTATTTAAATACATTATATGGCCTAAAGTTTGTGGACACCTGACCATACAATTGGCATGTGCTTTGATCATGATGATACAGCACCCCTGGAGCACAGATGTTTAGGGGCCTTGCTCAAGTGCCACAAAGAATGCAGACTGGTCATACTGGGTCTTGAACCCTCAACCTTCCAATCAGTAACCCAGAGCCTTAACCATTCAGCGATCACTTCCCCGGTTGAGGAGGAGGTTCCTCTCAAGGTTTCTTCCTCATGCTATCTCAGGGAGTTTTTCCTTGTTGACACGTGTTGTTCCACACAAAGAAATAGATGACAAATACAAATTTTAGCAACATAAGTTTGTCCCTATCAGCTGATGCCTATTGAGTCACTGGAAACTATGGTGAGGGAAAAAACTCTGAAATGGTATGAGGAAGAAACCTTGAGAGAAACCGGACTCAAAAGCGAACCCGTCCTCAACTGGGTGAAACCGAATGTCCATTCACTACAGTTTCATCATTGTTGAGGTCACTGATGGAAACTTGGATACAAAGCTGTTCATGGTAATTGCAGCTGTAATCCACTGTAGCAAACAAATTATATTAATCACGGTCCAAATCCATCTCCATTAGCTGATGTGTGAGGAGTATCAAGTGCACATGTTTTCATGAGGTGTTACAGATTCTCTGAGCATCAGATCTGTGTTGCAGCACTTTAAGTTGCGCTGGTTTTCTTGAAAACATGTCCAGGAGGAACATGCACACTGTCTGTCCTGGATCTGTGTGACGTGAATAAAAAATAACAAATATAAATGTGTATCGGCTAGAACTCTACGTCCTGAAAATGGCATGCGTCAGATACGCAGTGGCATCGCTGCCGTATGCGCTGATGCTTTCTGGGAAAGCGACGGTAAGCCAGACAAAGCTCCCTGATTGCTGTGCAGACCGTCGATACGTGATACATGAAATTGTGCGAGAAATGTTGTGAGTGTCTACACCTCAGCTGTGAGTGTAACTGTAACTTGGTTAGAGATCTATTCCGGCTAAGGGCAGATCACTTCCTCATTTAGGAACATGGTGTAACCGCTTGAGCATGCTGATCTGAGCATCTGCCGAATGGAGCCCGGGTCAGTGAGGGCAGACGCCGTTCATACAACCTTCAGCTGTTTCCAGGACCTGAAACATATGGTTTAAGGAATGGGAGGACTGAGAAAGGTCCAGCCGGAGGACAATGATTAAGGTTAATGAATGATTAGGAAATGGCAGGGATAAAGGCAGCACCAAGACAATAAATAATCTGGAATAAATTGGGGCAAAACCAGTATCAGCAGACTTTAAGCATTGGAATGGAACTGAAACCAAAGTAATTAACAGATTGGGACAGAACTGGAAACAAATCAGTATATATCGAAGGGCAATATAGAAAATATATTTGGAACTATAAAGGAGTTTATCAAATAGACCCCAATCAGCACCAAACCAGGAAGTTCTGGTAGAGAACCATTACACAGGATCCACACCCAGAGAGTGGTGGACTGGAAATGACCTGGAGTGTTCAAGAGTGTTGGTAATATACTTGCCAAATGATTGCACTTGAGATAGAAACAATAACACGTGGGCAGTGATAGAATTGGGATTGGAACATCGTCTGGACACTGCTGGAATTTGAACATGACTAACATCTGGACTGGGACAGAGATTGGGACAAGATCAATATCTGAACAGTGATGGTATTGGAACAGGATCAAAACCTAGACAGTAATGGGATTGGGACATGACCAACATCTGGGTTGTAATAGGATTGGAAAAGGACCAACATCTGGACAGTGACGGTATTAGAACAGGACCAATATCTGGACAGTGATGGGACTGAGACAGGACCAACAAATCAAAAGTGATTGGATTGGGACAGCACCAATATATGGACAGTGAAGGGAATGAAAAAAGATCCAACATCTAGACAGTAATAAAATCTGGACAGCGATGGTATTTGGACAGGACCAACATCTGGAAAGTGATGGTATTTGGACAGGACCAACATTTGGACAGTGATGGTATTGGAACAGGACCAACATCTGGACATTGACGGAATTGGGATAGGATCAAAATATAGACAGTAGTGAGATTGCGATGGGTCCAGCATCTGGACAGTGGTGGGATTGGGACAGCACAAATATATGGAGAGTGATGGAATTGGGACAGGGCCAACATCTGGACAGTGATGGGGTTGGGACTGGACCGATATCTGGGTAGTGATGGGATTGGGACAGGTCCAACATCTGGGTAGTGATGTGATTAGGAAAGGACTGACAGCTGGGCACTGATGGGATTGGGACATAATTAACATCTTGGCATTGATTGGGTTGGAACAGAAACAACACTTGGCCAGTAATGGGATTGGAACAGTGCCAGTAATAAACAAATAGGGAAAAAATGCATGTATAAAAAGGCATTATAACAGCAGGGAGAAACAGTTGAAGGGAAGATTAGAGCAGCGCAGCAGCATTCGCAGAGTTTTGAGTATAGCAGGTGTTTGATTTGGTCTGAAGTATTTGTCCATTTGAACAGTCGAATAACAGATTGGCTACAAAGTACAGATCATCTGAGGTCAAATGAGAGAGAGAGAGATAGAGAGATAGAGAGAGAGAGTGAGAGAGTATGGGAAAGTACCCTTGGGTGTTAGTGTTTCATGTTTCATGGTTGATGTATAGTGTAGGCTGTCTGTATGCAGGAATGTCAAAGAAGCCCAGAATGTACCCTGTGAACACTATATAGGTTTTAGTGTATATACCTGCTATACAGGGCCTATCACACGTTTGGAAACTTTAGTCTTTTATGGTTATTGAGAGACATGTGCATGTTCCTTCTATTCTATTCTTAGTTTGTTCTTATTGAAAAAATATTCCCTTAACATTAAGAACAGATCTACACACTTTGTTTCTTTGCTTGCTTTCTCGTCATGTTGTACAGTGAAGTCGGTTCCAATGAGCCGCAGTCCAGATGGAGTCGCATGGTGAGAGGTGAGGTATGGAATGGGGGCCATGTTGGTTCAGGATCCCTTTCATGTGTGACTGTGGGGGTGAGGAAGTCTGATCACATCTTCTCTCCTGTTCTCCATTTTAGAGAAGTTCCACTCATTCACTGTCCGATTCTTGTAAATCTTTTTGTACATCAATTACTTCCTGTATAAACATATGTACCTCAGGAGCATGGCTTTAACATTAAAGATATACAGCACGGTAATGAACCTTTAACGTAGAGTCTTTAGTAGACCTTCTTGCTCAGGAGTTTTAACTCCTATTAATTCTGCAGTATTCCTGGCTGATTATCAGAAACCTCCATGTGGTCCTCTGGCTTCAAATCACTTGGCCTCATTACACACGCTAGCAGTGGGAAGCTAATCCGAGGCAGCTTCTCATAAACGCAGTCCTTCATCCATGACACGAACAATTGTACGTAAAACTCTGCACCGTTTTCGGGGAAGTGAAATTTCTCGGTGGAGGTTATTTACTGTATTTATGGCCGCACTTGTATTGCTGTTGACGGGCCGTGTCAGCATTAGATCACTTGCACATCCTGATTGTGTGTGTTTACGAAGTAAACTTCAAATAGCGCCGAAATCTGGCAGACTCTTTTGTCGGGATTGTTAGTAAATGAAAGAAAAAGAATGAGCGCGAGAGCAAGCCAAATAAACGAGTGCACAGCTGCTGAGTGAACGCAGCATGCAGGCCTTGTAATGGAATGCTTAGTGCCTCCTGTACAATATTAACTGGGGCTCAATGTGCGTCATCAAGTAAACAGCTGACCCTGGGAGGGTTGGACATGAGACAAAGAGCATGTCTCTCTCTCTCTCTCTCTCTCTTTCTAACACTCTCACACACACTCCCTCTCGCGCTGCTAGACTTCCTGTCTCATGTTTACCTTTGCTCCTCGCTGTAATCCGAGAGCGTTTCAAATCCTTTCGAAATGTTGCGTTCATGAACGTTCGTTTTTGCACTGCCCTATTTAGGTCACTTTCAAAAACAAAAACAAACAAATAAGCTGCAGGATAACTCGAGGTCAGACCGAGGCACAGCAGGAAGTGCAGGATGGAAATACAGGAAGACGGTCCCGCTCTGGGTTTTTTTGGTTTGTATTGCGGTCGATCGGGTTTCCTGTCACGTTTCACAGCTGCTCGGAAGGCGTCACACACGTATGCCTGGCCTGCGTGACAGGCTGTGGAATGACTCGTGTCAAAGGCCAATGTTTTCCATCCGAGTCTTCAGCTCCTTTTTCCCATCACCCTTAATCCAGAGTTCTGTGACCGATTTTTGGTTTAGTGTGTGTTCAAGAACTTCACTTTGTTTTCCAAATATAAAAATAATATAAAACCTGTTTACTCTGAACTCACTCAGAAATCTGCCTAGAATGATCTTGGTGTCCACATATATATTGTAGCCAGTGGTGGGCAGTAATGAAGTTAATGTAAGTTGTTACTGTACTAAGGTATTCATTCTTGGTGAATCATGAAGGGTGAAGGTAGGTCCAACTTTTTGAAAGGTCATAGTCTGAATATAAAACTTTAGAGAAATACTATTCGTTGTATTGTATTGTATTGTGCCAATATGGTAGCTAGATAACCTTCGAAGAAAAGGTGACCTCAGAGACCTCGCGCTGCACCACGCTGTCTGAGATCCTCCAGCACTGCTCGACTGGTACCACCTTTAAGGCTCTTCTCTGTTCTGGCACCGAGGTGGTGGAATGAACTTCCCCTAGATGTCCGAACAGCGGAGTCCCTGGCTATATTTAAGCGATGAGTAAAGACCTTCCTCTTCCTGGAACACTTAAACTAACACTTTTCAAGTTTGCTTTGTTAAAAATTATATAGACCCCCAGAGTCGAAAGCTGATTTATCTTAAGTGTGTAATCTAATGTACCAGTGTAGATTTATTCATTGATAGACACTCAGAGCACTCTTGTACGTTGCTCTGGACATGAACGTCTGCTAAATGTCGCAAATGTAAACGTAAGGTATGATTCTAGGATTTGGGTAATACACCAACTCTAAACTATGAGATGCAGCTTCCACCTAAAACACCTTCTGTATTAGGTATTTATAATAGTTACAATTTCTCTTTCATTAAGAAATGTTTCCTAGACAGCTGTCGTAGTACTCAGCTGTTGGTTCATTCCATGAAGCCAAACACACAAGTACAAGTAGTCTGTCTAAGTGTATCAAGTCGCTCCATTCATTCATGGGATGGCATCTGGTTGAGAAGGAGTTCTTGCTTAGTTCAAATCAAATCAAATCAAATTTTATTTATCACATACACATACACACATTCCTCGCCCATCTTCTTAAGGAAAAAGTATCAAGTAGCTTTCTGAAGCATGCTGGTGGCAGCATCATGGTGTGGGATGCCCTTCATCAGCAAGATAGTGTCTGAAAATGAGACAAAGAAGTCTGCGGGAGACTTTTAGCAGCTTAGATCAGAACATGCTTCCTAAACTACACTAAATTGATTTAAATTCAAGTCCCAGAATTTGTAGAGCAGCCAGGTTAAAGCCCAGCCCTACAGAATACCTGTGAACACTCCAGTTTCTTTTTCTGGTAGTCTTCTGTATTTCATGCCCATCTTCTGCCTTTTATTTTGTTATTTCTTCCAGGAAACTCCCATAATTTATTTGGCCTAAACCTTGTTATTTGAATAATTACATCAAATTTTGATGTCAAGGTGCTCCAGTTGCCAGATCTTGTATGAAACTCATTTATCTCACACAATTGACACAATTTACACATTTCAAGCCATTTGTGACCTCAACCTGTCAACCTACAAGCCAGTTGCGCTGTTGATATTTACGCAGGTAGTAGGCACAGGAAGATGAATCAAGCATCAGTGGTAGAAATGAAAGGAGAAAAGTCACGTGGAGCTTTGGCAAACAAATAAATAAATAAACAAAATAAAATTATATATATACATAAAATGTAAATTTAACAACAGCTGGAAACCATATAAACAATGGCCATACCTTTTGCAAAACCATGGCCTTGGGGCAGAAATTTCATCCTAGGGTTAAATTTCACCTTAGACTCCATATTGTATTGTCTCATCTCCTGAATCATGGTTTTAACTTGAGACATCTCCACTGCCTAAAAAGGAATTCCGACTGCTTTCTAAACTTCTTGTTGTGCTTATCAGTCATTGCCGGATGTGAGTGTTGGGTTGATTAGCGAGCTGTTTAGACTGCAGTTTATGGGTGAGTTTCTCTGCCTAATTGCTGTTTAAATCTGCCAGCCAAACATGCTGTGTCAGCGTCAGCGCTGGGGATTTCCAAGACAGATGCTGTGGCCTTAAGATAAGGTCAATTTCCAAGACAGCGAGCATGTAGCATTGGCTTCCAGAGGATTTGGCCAATGGTTTCATGTGCACTCTACGTAAAAAGACAAAGGGTCCAGCTATAGAGCTGTGTTAGTGGAACTCCAGCTAACAGCAGACACAACAATGACTGAAATCATGCTAGCAGTACCCAACTATAGGGCAGCTAGTTGGCACAATGGGTGATGTGCCAGGATGAGCTCCAATAAAAGATATAGAAGTGAGAGAGAGAGAAAGAGAGAGAGAGAGAGAGAGAAGATGTGAGAGGAAAAGAAGGATGTGAATTATTATGTGCCCTTGCTGTTGTATGAAAGTTGGGGACTCCGGCAAGAGTCGCTCTGTCAGCATACCTAAAAGGGAGAACCAGAAGGTGACACAGACATGAAGGATCTCTGGGATACGAGACGACCCACCACACCACCGTCAACAAACCTGAGTGAACGTGTGAAAGTGAGGGGACGACAGCATACAAATATACCAGTTCACCAAACACTCTATATCCACGCTCCCTCCAGATCTGCACCTTTACCTCAGAAAAAAATCTACTCCTAAAAGACTCGACTAAATAAATACGTTTTCAACCTCGACTTAAACAATGAGTCTGTGTCTGAGTCCTGAACACTGATTGGAAGGTTGTTCCATAACTGTGGGGCTTTAGAAGAGAAAGATCTGCCCCCTGCTGTAGTCTTTATTATTTGAGGAACAAACAGATAGCCTGCACCTTTTGATCTAAGTAGGCGTGGAGGATCATACTGGTACAGAAGTTCACTCAGATACTGCGGTGTGAGAGCGTTAAGTGCTTTATACGTCAGTAGTAGTATTTTATAATCAGTGTGAGATGTAAATGGGAGCAGTGTGGACTGATTAAAACAGGAGTGATGTGGTCATATTTTCTAGATCTAGTGAGGACTTTTGCTGCTGAATTCTGAACTAACTGAAGCTTATTTCTGCACTTATTCAAACTTCCAGACAGTAAAGAGTTACAGTAGTCTAATCTAGATGTTACAAAAGCATGAACTCGTTTTTCTGCATCCTGTAATGACATCATATTTCTAAGGAAAGAAGGCGATCCTGCTCAAGAAATAAACAGTTTTTTTAAAGATGTTTCAAATGTATTTAATACCAGGAAATCAAATGGCAAAAAATGTTTCCAATCCTGAGGGGTTTTTTTTCCAGAGCTCTGCTATTTTGCAGTTTAATGACAAGCACAAAGAAGAGCCAGAATCATTTTATGCATTTGACATCCAACATCAGAGATTCCTAAGATAAGCACAAATCAACGTTGAATAGTTCCATTAGCAAATTCTACTGAACATGAGATCAGAAATGATGAGAAGAACAGGAAAGACCTCGTTGTTTATTGGAAATCCTGCATCATGCGTCAATTTGTGACTCTGATCCTGCGTGTTTCTGCATGAATGTGCACGTACATCAAGGTATGCAGGTGATAGTCACCACACCTGCTGGTTAGGAAGGGTAAAGGGTACATTTTTCTCCCCCCACAGTGTTTCAAATCGTGAACATGAACATTATAATTACGTACAGCAAAACTAATTGCAGGGCGTTTGGGGGGGTTTGGGGTTGTGCTCTGTGCCTGCGGGTGAAAGGGAGAATCGAGTGCTTATGACGTCAGCCTCTCTGGGGAGTCTGTCGGTTTTCCAAAAGCCGCCGCGGATGTCTGATTTCACGAGAAAGCCCTACAGTTGTGTACATGTCAGGAGACTCTGCGTGTGGACCGAAAGCCGGCCCACGTGGTGTCAACCGAAATACGAAACGTTGACAACTGCATTGTGCGACGTACGAAATCAGGGCGGCTCCCGTGATTCCCTCTCTCTTTCTGTCTCTCTTCGCTCACCGTGATGTCGAGGCGGCACAGGAACATGTCATGACGCATGGCGCTCGCTTTTGTGTCTATTGTGCGAACGCATAAAAGGCTTGAAGTACCTTTGTGTGTGGAACTGTGTGTAGTGAAAAACACTTTGGTGTAAGTGGTAACATGAATGGAGCTTGAGGCAAGCAGTGGTGCACAAAGTACACAAACCATGTAGCTGAGTTAAAGTAGCGATCCATTCAGTAAAATACGACTCCAGTAAAAGTCTGTCACTTGAGTAAAAGTACAAAAGTTTTTGCTTTCAAATCTACTTAAGTATCCAAAGTACTATGATTTTTTATAATGGTCCCATTATTATTTTTAGCACAAGACTCTTTACTTAATCACCTCAGTTTATGTGTAAAGACTCGAATGTGACTCGAATGTCACTGATCTATTAATAGAATGATATTAATGACTCAAACACTGATTGATTTCTATTACAATCATCATGAACCCAAAACCTTCTTTTCAACTACTTAAAAAAATCACGTTAATGAGGTCACGTGTTTAAGTATCCAAAGTACTATGATTTTTTATCAACGTTCCGATTATTATTTTTTGTCACAAGACTCTTTACTTAATCACCTCAGTTTATGTGTAAAGACTCGAATGTGACTCGAATGTCACTGATCTATTAATAGAATGATATTAATGACTCAAACACTGATTGATTTCTATTACAATCATCATGAACCCAAAACCTTCTTTTCAACTACTTAAAAAAATCACGTTAATGAGGTCACGTGTGTTGTGACAAATTCAAGTCTGGAGTTTCTTCATCATTTATTCGTCTCTAAATGTTCTGCTTGATGTTAAACGGATGCTGAACTGTATGTTGGTGATCAGTAGATGCACAAAGCGCCAATCAGAACACGTGTAAAACAGAGCGTGCGCTCGATCCTGATTGGTGACTCGCTGCGTGTTTCACAGGTTACATTTTCATCCTCGTGAATAAAAAGCAACGACTGATTTCACAAAATGTTGAGTGAAAAATTAATTTTTTGAAGTAGTGAAATTAAAAGTAAAGAATTAGGACACTTGACTTTCCCAACCATATGAAGTTCTTCCTTAAAACTTGACCACCAATTGTATAGGATGTCTTTGGATGAAGTAGCATGAACTTTTCCCAAAAGAGAAGGTGCACAAAGCCAGCTCTATGAAAATCTGCTTTTCATGGGTTGGATATGGTGGAAGATCTCCTGCTGTAGAGCTCAACCCCTATTAAAGACCTTTGGGACTAGTGCCAACGTTGACTGCACCACAGGCCTCCTCACCTCACCTCCATCAGTACCTGACTTTACTAACACACAGACTTGTGACTTGAATCTCAAACAGATCACAACAAAATCCAGTGGAACATCTTCCCAGAAGAGTGGAGTTTATTATAACAACATATGAGGACTTAATGTGGAATAGGATGTTCAAAAAGAAGCACATATCAATCTTAAGGTCAGGTGCCTACAAACGTTGGTCCATGTAGCGTATAAAGCCACTCTACAGGGTATCCTATATTATAATTGGTGCCAGATCATGACCTGCTCCAGAACATCTTAGCGTTTACTGGTACCCATAACTAATAACATGAATAATCATTGCTCACATTCAAAAATACGCTTGACTCATTTCTTCGATGACCAGTCGTCACGTTATCGTGCGTATGTCTTAAAGGAAGGAACTGCATGTGATAACAAGATGCTAAAAAAAAAAAAAAAAACAAGGGTGGTGCCGTTGCTTCTTCTGAAAATAGTTTGGAGCAATTTGTGATGTCAGGAGGAAAATGAGGGTCACGTGACTGCATCATTTCATGGTAGTTTCGTGTTGTGTTGGTTAAAGGCCATAATGCACTTTATTTTGTGCAGTACATCATTTTTAGCCAAAGCGTCGCTATGATCCTCATAAAATGCTTTTTAGTGCATTTCTGGGGATTTAAAATGAAGGTGTTTTTTTGTGCAGATTCTACAAGAAGGAAGACGCGAACGTTTTGAAATGGCGACATGTTCCGATACCTGTGAGCAGGCCTCAGAGTGACCAAGTCCGATTGGTTGAAGCTACAGCTCCAGTCAACATGGAACTTATTGGCGCACCCAAGAGAAACACCATCAAATAAAGAGAATATACTATTGGGAATAATTTAATACATTTATTTATATATAAAAATATATACCGTAATTTCCGGACTATGAAACACACCCAAATATAAGCCGCACCCACTGAATTTGACTAAGATGTTTATTTTGAACATAAATAAGCCGCACCTGTCTATAAGCCGCACTACACTGAAACTAATGAACTTTACACAGGCTTTAATGAAAGACAGTGTTTGTTACACGGTTACACGTCTCTGTTACAAAAATCACCATCGGTAAAGCTTTTCTCTCGATGCCGTGCAGCTCAGAACACAGGTGAAGTGTGTTTTCATGCCAGGTTGTTTTCAGCGTGACGAATGATTCGCATTTCCTGTAGACAGTCCGAGTGAGCGGCAGGTCAAACGTCAGAGGAACATCATCCATATTTATGATGTGGTGCGGCCCGATTCAGTGGGAGCGCATCTGATTTAATATGAAGAGTTTCATTGGTTCACTTTAAACCGTTCAGAAATTTCATTGGTCTAATGTTATGGGGTTCAGTTTTTTTCATGAAGTTTGTGAAACCGGGAAAACCCCAGGAAAAATCCATAAATTAGCCGCTTCATTGTTTAAGCTGCGGGGTTCAAAGCGTAGGAAAAAAGTAGCGGCTTATAGTCCAGAAAATACGGTAAATAGAAATAAAATAAATATTAAATCATATGTCAGTAATACTTAGTTTAGGCCTGCAGTGAAGGCCTTGCTGGTCCTTACAGCCCCCACTGCCCATACTCCTATATATATAACACACATACAGTGATTAAAAATGTCATGAACTCAAATCCTGACGATTTCTCCGTCTCTTTTCATCTAACCACAATACATAATAAAGGAAAATCTCTCGGGATCTTTACTAGAAGAAATGCTGAGGACAAGATTGGTGATGAGGAGAGAAAAATAAACATGCATGACCAGTGCACAATGAGACGGATTGTCCCAGGCGCAAAATAATCCGTGGGAATGAAAGAAAAACCAGAGAGAAAAACGCTGGAAAGGCAGCGAACAACTCGAGTCTATTTCCCGCTGAACAATAGCAGCCTAACCCAATTAGCCCGGCCCCGCTCCGAGGGCAAACCGCCTGATAATCCTTTTGCGTCAGCTGCTTTTGAGAACTGCTTTTGCCCTGAATCTCAGACATTAGGTAATGCAGCACAACGCTGGCTCTCGCTGAATAGAAAGCGCTTTATTATTGTTATGATTGTTGCACTGCTGTCATCGGCCTGGCTGAGGGGAAAAAAGCCTCGCAGAAAGAGGATCGGCTCCTTTATGCTCCACATGTAAACGCTGCTCTTTGAAGGGCATTCTGTGGAGTCGGTGTTCACGTTCTAAAATTATACACGTTTTTATGAGGAGTTTCGAAGCAAAGCGCCTTGAATTAATTAGTGCCTGTTTGTCTTGGATTCTTCTGATTAATACAGCTAAGGGTTAAACGTCTATCAGGAGGGTGCCGTGTACAGCACCATGGCAGTGCTGGGACTTGAACTCACAACCTTCTTCTTACAGGTCCTCGTATCCACGGAGCTGCCACTTCGTATTAAGGATGGTAAGATTCAGAGATTCGCATTGGTGCGAATTTTTTCCATTAGTCTAACGCAAAGTCAGAGGTCCCTGGTGGTCTAGTGGTTAGGATGCAGCGCTCTCTCTGCTGCGGCCCGGGTTTGATTCCAGGTCCAGTGCCGGTTCCAAGCCCGGATAAATGGGGAGGGTTGCGTTAGGAAGGGCATCCAGCGTAAAAGCATGTGCCAAATCAAACATGTGAATGATACGCTGTGGCGACCCCTAATGGGGGGAAGCCGAAAGAAAGTTTTAGTCCAATGCAAAGTCCATGCGTTTCAAGTCAAAAGGCACTTTGCTGTCTGTCTGAACCAAAGAAATAAAAGGAACTGTCTGTACCATATTGAATTGCAGAGCATCGTATTGTGTTGAATCAAAATCTTATTTAAGCCTCTTCTGCATTGAGAAACAGCTCTGAGACTCTTCCCGTGTTAATAAGGTTAATAGTTTTATAATAATACAATAATTGTATTGTTGTATCTGTGTCGATTTGACATATATTATATATATATGTGTGTGCACGTGTGTGTGATCCAGCTTTCCAGCTTTGGGTTCATGAGATGCTCGAATAAGAAGATGCTCATACAAAACATGGGAATTAGTGGATTTCCTGGAAATAATAATTTTAGGGGTGCCAATATAATTGGTATTTTTTTAATGTAGAGGTGCAAAAACTCTGCCACTGCCATTCTGAACTGAAGGCAAAGACGTTGGTAAAAATGTTCTGTAATTCTGTAGTGTATTCTCTCTCTCTTTCTCTCTCTCTCTCTCTCTCTCTCTCTCTCTTTTTTTTCGTCTCCCCCCCACCTCTCTATTTCTCTCCAGCTGTATCTTTCGGTCTCCATTCTTTCATCCTCTATTCCACTCGTTCATAACCTCACCTTTTCTTTTTTCGTTCTCTCTGCATGAATGCCCCTCATTTTCTTTCAATCCCTCTCTCTCCCTCTCCCTTTTTTCTCACTCCCTCTCTCATCCCCTTTCTTCTCTCTCTTTCTCTGTGGTGACTCCAATTTCAAAATGAAGCTACAGACTCAGGGAAGGAAGAGTTGAGGAGAGAAAGAGAAAAGGGGATAAGGAGAAAAAAAGAGGAGAAAATAAAGAGAGGAGACGAACACATAAAGACAGCAGAGGAGGACACAAAGAATGGAGGAAGAGGAGAGAAAGAGAAAAAAAAGAGAGAGGAGAGGAGGGGTGAGATAAAAAGAGGAGGGTGAGAGTAAAGGAGGAGGGGAAGAGAAAAATAGAGAGATTGATAGAGGTAAAAAGAGTGTAATAGAGGGAGAGAGAGAGTGATAGACAGAGTGATAGAGGAAGAGAGAGAAGTGCTGAATTAGAGTAATAGTAGTAAAGTCTGGTAGTGATGCAGGTGAAGTGAGGAGGTCTGGGCTGCAGTCCGTGTGCAATAGGGTTGAAGCTCTATAGCAGGAGATCCTCCACACAGGGACAGGCATTAACCTGCCTCCAGCACCTCTTCACCACCACCGAGCCCCTGTCTGACCTCTTCCTTGAACCTCACACTAAACTCTTCCTCCTTCCTGACCTTGTCTGACCTTGTCTGACCTGTCTAGCTACACTGTCCCCTGCCAACACATTATAGTCTCCAATCTCCTTCAGGTTGCATTTCCTACATAGAACATAGAACCTCCACTCCGCTCCTCCTCCTTCCTAAAATAAGTGTTCACCACTGCCATTTCCATCCTTTTAGCAAAATCTAACACCATCTGCCCTTCCACATTCAACTTATCAAAGCCATACCTACCCATCAACTCCTCATCACCTCTGTTCCCTTCACCAATATTGCCATTGCAATCTGCCCCAATCTTTTTTGGTAGAAGGTACACTTTCCCCTACTTCATCTAACTCCAGAATTTTCCTTTCTCCTCCATCTCACAGCCAACTTGTGGAGCACAGGCACTGAAGACATTTATCATCACCCCTTCAGCTTACAGCTAATCGATCATCAATCTATCAGAAACTCTCTTCACCTCCACTACACTCTTACTGTACTCTATCTTCAGAATCACCCCTACACCATTTCTCTCTCCATCCACACAATGATAGAACAGTTTAAACACCTCCAATGTTCCTGGTCTTACTCCTTTTTAACACACAACATATCTACCTTTCTCCTCTCCATCATATCAGCTCCCTCTCTCCCTTTACCAGTCATAGTACCAACATTTAAAGTACCAACCTAAACCTCCACTTCTCCTTTCCCTGCCATTTCTGTAGACATCTTCCTCCTTTCCTTCTCCTCCTTCCAACAGTAGCCCAATTTTCACCTGTACCCTGTTGGCTAACGATACCTGTGGCGGTCTTTGGTAACCCGGGCCTCGACTGATCAGGAATGAAATTCAGGTTTGTGATGCACATATTTGATCTGGCACATGTTTTGCACTGGATTCCCTTCCTAACACAACCCTCTACATTTATCCAGGCTTGGGACCAGCACTAAGAGTGCACTGGCTTAAGCAAAACTAATGGCTGGGTTTTTGGAATAAAACTGTAACATAACAAAATGTGGAAAAGCGATGCACTGTGAATACTTTCCCGGTGCACTGTAGCTAAAAACTAGCCGCTAGCTTTGCCTGCTCTAACTGTTTAGAACTTTATCTACATGTACGAAACGAAAACATAAACAAGCAGGGTTGAAGATAAACTACTAGTTGACTAGTGTTGGAGCAACGAGACTACACTACCCATTATCCCTTGCATGTCACATTACTTTGTCAATGATAAATTATTTCCTTTCAGCTTTGATTAGCACACGTATTTTGATTAGCAAACCTCACAGATTGTCGCTCATGTCTGTTGTTCTTGATGTACATGCTTGTGAATACCATGTGTGTGTGTGTTCGAAATAGAGACAGAAATCTAGTCATTTACTCATTATTTCTCTCTCTATAAACTCTGTACACAGCTTGATTTTGCCGTTTGACGTTAGTAGCATAGTGCAGTGTTGGTGATGGTGTGTGAGGACTCTGTGAAATAATGATGTAATTAATTAATTTCTGGCAACATGGTCAGAACGAATGACGCACTACGTGACACGTGTGCGAGAAAGCCTGGACTTTTGCCAGCCCTGAACGTGTGTGTGTGTGTGTGTGTAGCAGCATGAGTCTGGAAGGAAAAGTGATGACCGTGGCGACTGTGAAAGTGTCAGCGTTAAATCGAGCCTCAGCTCCCTCTGTGCGTCTCCTTATCAGCGTTTCAGCTCTGTCAGGATGCTAGCTGCGCAGCACAGCACTAGCCTGGCTAATGATTTAACGCAATGCTGTAAGGTGCTACACTGACTAATGAAGGCTGTGGCACACCACCATGATGGGAAACGTCTGAAAAAAAAAAAAAAGTCAAAAACCCGGTAATATAATTTGGTATCACCATCAATTTCTAGAATTGTATTCCTCTTTCACTGACGTTTATTTATTTAGAGTTCAGATATTTTTAGCTGGGTTTTATGTGAATTTTCTTTAGTACATTTGGGTAAATGGTTTTAGCATTGTTTTTGGGACTGTCCTTCCTGCTACTGTCCTCCCATTACCATCCATTTTGTTACTGTACTCTCTGTTACTGTCCAACCTGTTACTGCCCTCCATGATTCTGTCCTCCTAGTTACTGTCCATCCTGTTACAGTCTTTTTTGTTACTATTTTCCCAGTTACTGTCCAATCTGTTACTATCCTCCCTGGTATCTTTCATCCTGTTACTGTCCTCTCTGTTACTGTTACTGTCCTCCCAGTTACCATCCATCTGTTAGATGTGAAGACGGGCCTCCACCTCAGGTACCAAAAGAGGCAAGCGCTCCAAATCCAACCATCAGCAGGGTGTGGAAGCCAACGAGGAGGCGTGACGTCCTTACAAGACATGGTTTGAGCTTAATTGGAGTGGTGGCTTCTCACTATCTTCAAGCCCGGAAAGGCTTATAAAAGGCAGCTGGAAGGACAGTGAGTTGGAGAACCTTGGGCTCCCGACTAACCGTGGCTCTCTCCCCGTTTTCTTTCACTACAGGCTAAAGGTGGCAGATGCAGAGGCAGAGGAATTCCCGCCGGAACCGCGCAACGCCTTGTAAGTGAGTAATGACTCATCCACCACGCGGCAGGAAGACCCTGACCCCCTACGAGCCAATAGTGACTGGGGCAGAGTCAGCCTGCCTGTTGGGACCTGAGGCATCAGAGCGTGGTGAACGCCCTGCTCCTCCTCCCTCTCCAGCCACTCCTCACACCCTTTCCTGGGCACCAGAACACTATTTACCTTCCTTTACCTTTCATTTCTGGTCCCTAATAAAGACATTTTAACCCTAAATTAACTCTCCCGTGTCTGTGTTCAGCCCGACGCAGCCGTGAGACGCCACATGCTGTTCTCCCTGATACTATTAATCCTGTAACTGTCCTCCCAGTTCGATCCATCCTGTTACTGCCCAACCTGTTGCTGTCCTCCCAGTTGATAAATATTCTTGTAATGTCATCCCTGATGCTATTAATCCTGTTATTGTCTGCCCTGTTGATAACCACCCTATGACTAACCACCCTGTTACTTTCCATCCTGTTACTGTTCCTCCTGTTAATATTAATCCTGTTACTGCCCTTCCTGTTGCTAACCACCAAATTACTGTCCTCCCTGTTACTCTTCACCTGATGACTTTCCACCTTGTGACTGTCCTCCCTGTTATGTTCCTTACTGTTAAGGTTCACTCTGTTAATATCCATCCTGTTACAACACACTTTGTTACTGTCTTTTCTGCTACTTTCCTCCCTGTTGCAGTCTTGTCAGGCTTCTGCATCCTAACTCATGTTCTTCTCACATCTGTCACTGTAACGTTTAACTACCACATACAAGATACATTCTGTATAAGTTAATTATGGCTTTGAGTGCTTTAAACCTAATAGAATAAAAATCTTTTGTACTTCCAAACTCATTTGGGATGAAAGTATAAATTCTGTAATTAATTCATCAGATAAAAGTAAATGGAAATGGAACATTTTTCAGAGAAGATCTGCATAGTGTATGGGTTCCACAAAGCCTTCGGGAAAATGTAAATGAACAGGAACTACTTCTGCTGCGTTGAACAGCTTCACTCGTCTGTGACTTTTCACAACACCTTTCATATTTCTCAGCTGCCCTTAGGCTTTCACTGTAAGCAGGAGCAGCAGATACTTGAGTCATTGTACTTTAGAAAAGTTCTTCTTTACTGCAGTAATAATAAAAATCAACACTTAAATAATTCCCCAAAGCAAACCAACATTTCTGCATTTTCGATTCATCCTTCAGAGTTTTCTTCCTTTCCTTTCCTCTTTGCTTACCTCAGCAAAATCTCCTGCATGTACAACAGCATGTACAAACAAAGATTGCTTCTGAATATCGTAGTCCACATTCATCTCTATTTGTTGTTATATAATGAACTACACTCTTCTGGAAAGATGTGCCACTAAATATTGTGAAGGTTCTTTCAGCCACAAGGGTGTTATTAAAGTCAGCTACGGAAGTAAGTGGGAGTGGTAGATCAGTGGTTAAGGTCCTGGGTTACTGATCAGAAGGTTGCAGTATAAGCCCTGGTATCGCCAAGCTGACACTCTTGGGCCCTTAAGCGAGGCCCTTAACCCTCTGTGCTCTAGGGGTGCCCCATCATGGCCAACCCTGTGCTCTGACCCCAGCTTCTGAGCAAGCTGGAATATGTGAAGAATACATTTCACTGTGCTGTAATATATATGTGACAAATACAGTTATTCTATAAGTGAGGTGAGGAGGCCTGGGGTGCAGTCAGCATTAACATTTATCCCAAATGTGTTTAAAAGAGTTTAGAGCTCTATAACAGGAGACATGTCAGGTGTCCTAATATTTTTTCTCATATTGTAAAACATGCATTTCTGCTAAGCTTGTTGGATTAGCTAGTAGCTAGTTTACAGTATTTGGTAGCGGCATTTATCGAGAGAAACTATTACCTCATTTTATACAATGGAGCAGTTCACAGTTAAGGGCCTTGCATAGTCAATTTGGTGGTGCCATGATCTGAACTTATGAACATCCGAACCAAAGAACAATACCTTAACCACATTACTTCCATTTAGCTCATTAGATGTACCGATGTATCGAATTTCCAAAATGCTAATTTGTCAAAACTTACTTACAAATCTTACTCTATATCCTAGCTTGGCCTTCAAACATGCCCCCCAACCACACACACCTACTTACACACTCTTTTAGACTATGTTTCTTTAATTTCATCTTGAAGCATATATACTCAGCACTATTTTTTTTGCCTCTGCTATTACCAAGCTTTTTTTTTTTTTGCTTTTTTTGGTGGCCTTGATGATTTGATTTGTGTTTCTTTCTCTTTGCCTGCTCGATTTTATCCTCTGAATTTGGCCTGTTTTTTTGACCTTGTCTGACCTTGCTTCATGTTTGGGATTCGAGCCAGATCTGGCTTCAAAATCCGCCATCTGTCGCCCCGTGCATATTGATGGATTCTTGTTGATCTTGATACCCAGCTGTACATCTGCAGCAGCTAAAAAAGTCTAAGAGGCATTAGAATATTACAAATATGTCAAAAACTAAAATCTTAAATTTACTAAAAACACAAATATGAGAGAAAAATTTCCCTCAGATGCTAGTTCTTGTGGTCAATTCTCCTGGCAGATGATAAATGCGGGATTTCCCAAAAAAGACACTGAGACAGGAAGCTGGAAAGAGGAAGAACAGATGACGGTGGTGAGGGGGACACATACCGCCCATTATGAAACGTTTCCTAAACACACACACACACACACACACACACACACACACACACACACACACACATACACATACACATACACGCACACACACTGCACCGTGTCCCCAGTGTGTTCGGGCTTTTTTTCTGCTGCAGCACAGTTACATCACTTCATTCCTTTCTCCTGACCTGCTAACCGTAAGTGCAGCTGTGTGTGTGTCTGTGTGTGTGTGTGTGTGTGTGTGTGTGTGTGTGTGTGTGTGTGTGTGTGTGTGTGTGTGTGTGGGTGTCTGTGTTCAGGCCAGTAAGAAATCAGGCAAGCCAGGAGACAAATCAATAACAATTAAAGCTCCAACAACACACTCAACCGCTGGTTTAGGTAAATCCCGAAGGGATTTGTTGCTGCAGATCATCTGTAGAGAATCACTTAATGGTACCACGTAAAAAAAAATAATGAGGGTTTTTATGAGGCGTGATGATAACGTGTAAATGGGAGAACTAAAATGTCTGGATTTGGATATTAGATAAATCTCCATCTTTTGCAAATCAAAACGTTCCATGATGAAGAGTGATTCCCTGAAGATAAGGAGAATGCACCTTTTGATAGATTCTATAAATATTTTAAAAAACGCAGAGAAAAACAAAGCAGTGGTGATGAGGAGTCTGGAAATATTCAGAGAAGGAACTGTTACATGACCAACTGACTTTTATTCAAGCAGATTTTGTGAAGGAGAGAATTTAAAACAAATGTGATCAGTGATTACTGAATAGGATAAGTGGTGATTAGTAAATGGGAACAGTAGTGATCTGTAAATTGTGCATGGGAACAATGGTGATTTTTTGATTGGGAACAGTGATTTTTATTAATTGGGAACAGTGGTGTTTAGGAATTGGAAACAGTGGTGTTTAGGAATTGGGAACAGTGCGGTTTAGTGATTGGGAACAGTGGTGTTTAGTGATTGGGAACAGTGGCGATTAGTGATTGGGAACAGTGGTGTTTAGTGATTGGGAACAGTGCGGTTTAGTGATTGGGAACAGTGCGGTTTAGTGATTCGGAACAGTGGTGTTTAGTGATTGGGAACAGTGGTGTTTAGTGATTGGGAACAGTGCGGTTTAGTGATTGGGAACAGTGGTGTTTAGTGATTGGGAACAGTGCGGTTTAGTGATTGGGAACATTGGTGTCTAGTGATTGGGAACAGTGATGTTTAGGAATTGGGAACATTGGTGTTTAGTAATTGGGAACAGTGACGATTAGTGATTGGGAACAGTGGTGTTTAGTGATTGGAAAAAGTGGTGTTTAGTGATTGGGAACAGTGGCAATTAGTGATTGGGAACAGTGATGATTAGTGATTGGGAACAGTGGTGTTTAGTGATTGGGAACAGTGGTGTTTAGTGATTGGGAACAGTGGTGTTTAGTAATTGGGAACAGTGACGATTAGTGATTGGAAACAGTGGTGTTTAGTGATTGGGAACAGTGGTGTTTAGTGATTGGGAACAGTGCGGTTTAGTGATTGGGAACAGTGGGGTTTAGTGATTGGGAACAGTGGTGTTTAGTAATTGGGAACAGTGACGTTTAGTGATTGGGAACAGTGGTGTTTAGTGATTGGGAACAGTGCGGTTTAGTGATTGGGAACAGTGGTGTCTAGTGATTGGGAACAGTGATGTTTAGGAATTGGGAACAGTGGCGATTAGTAATTGGGAACAGTGGCGATTAGTGATTGGGAACAGTGGTGTTTAGTAATTGGGAACAATGCGGTTTAGTGATTGGGAACAGTGGCGATTAGTGATTGGGAACAGTGGCGATTAGTGATTGGGAACAGTGGTGTTTAGTGATTGGGAACAGTGGTGTTTAGTGATTGGGAACAGTGCGGTTTAGTGATTGGGAACAGTGGTGTTTAGAAATTGGGAACAGTGGCGATTAGTGATTGGGAACAGTGGTGTTTAGTAATTGGGAACAGTGGTGTTTAGTGATTGGGAACAGTGGTGTTTAGTGATTGGGAACAGTGGTGTTTAGTAATTGGGAACAGTGCGGTTTAGTGATTGGGAACAGTGGTGTTTAGTGATTGGGAACAGTGCGGTTTAGTGATTGGGAACAGTGGTGTCTAGTGATTGGGAACAGTGATGTTTAGGAATTGGGAACAGTGGCGATTAGTGATTGGGAACAGTGGTGTTTAGTGATTGGAAAAAGTGGTGTTTAGTGATTGGGAACAGTGGCGATTAGTGATTGGGAACAGTGATGATTAGTGATTGGGAACAGTGCGGTTTAGTGATTGGGAACAGTGGTGTCTAGTGATTGGGAACAGTGATGTTTAGGAATTGGGAACAGTGGCGATTAGTGATTGGGAAAAGTGGTGTTTAGTGATTGGAAAAAGTGGTGTTTAGTGATTGGGAACAGTGGCGATTAGTGATTGGGAACAGTGATGATTAGTGATTGGGAACAGTGGTGTTTAGTCATTGGGAACAGTGACGATTAGTGATTGGAAACAGTGGTGTTTAGTGATTGGGAACAGTGGTGTTTAGTGATTGGGAACAGTGCGGTTTAGTGATTGGGAACAGTGGTGTCTAGTAAATGGGAACAGTGCGGTTTAGTGATTGAGAACAGTGGGGTTTAGTGATTGGGAACAGTGGCAATTAGTGATTGGGAACAGTGATGTGGAATGTGATGTGGAATGGCCATACATATTTATTGGTTATTGAATACAGTAGTGATTAGTGACTGGTGCTGGGAACAGTGGGAACAGTAGTGCCTAGTGTTTGGTTTTGGGGAACAGCAATGGAAAGTGATTGGTGTTGAGAACATCAGTGTTCAGTAATTGTAATTTTGTATTTTTTTAGTAGTGATCAGTAATTGGTTTTGGAGAACAGGAAAGATCAGTGATTGGGGAGAGCAATAATAAGTCATTGTTTTTTGTGAACAGTAGTGATTAGTGAAGGCTAAAGATTCATGAAGCCGCTGAGCCCCAAGAACTTTGAGGATTGTTTCAGACTGTAATTATTATCAACATATTACTACAATGGCTCAGGACCTCAGGTTGCATGAATAGTTCAACAATGGGACTGCAATGAATAGCAATTCAATGCCACCCAGATCAGGATATGTTCCCTTTTGAGTCTGGTTCCACTGCAGGTTTTTTCCTCATACCATCTCAGGGAGTTTTTCTTAACCACAGTCTACACTGGTTCACTCATTATGAATAAACAATTATAAGGAATAACCGTTTATGCAGGTAAAAGAAAGGGACACATTCTTTTATATAACCGTATTACTGCTTTTTTATTGAATTATATTGATTGGGAACAGTAGTGAGTAAATGGTTTTAGGAAACACTGGGGGGCCAGTAATGATTAGGGATTGGTTGTTGAAAACAGTAGTGATGAGTGCTTGGGAACAGTAGTGATGAGTGCTTGGGAACATTAGTGATCAGTGCTTGGCAACAGTAGTGATCAGTGCTTGGGAACAGTAGTGATCAGTGATTGGGAACAGTAGTGATCAGTGCTTGGGAAAAGTAGTGATCAGTGATTGGGAACAGTAGTGATCAGTGCTTGGGAACAGTAGTGATTGGTTGTTGGGAATACTAGTGATTAGTGATTGGGAACAGTAGTGATTGGTTGTTGGGAATAGTAGTGATCAGTGCTTGGGAACAGTAGTGATTGGTTGTTGGGAATAGTAGTGATTAGTGATTGGGAACAGTAGTGATTGGTTGTTGGGAATAGTAGTGATCAGTGCTTGGGAACAGTAGTGATTGGTTGTGGGGAATAGTAGTGATCAGTGCTTGGGAACAGTAGTGATTGGTTGTTGGGAATAGTGGTGATCAGTGATTAAATAGTGATCAGTGATGTTTGACTTTGCACACTGGAGGTGACTTTTATACACAGCGGCTGTAATGTGGGCTTGGGCGCTGGACCTTACCATTGCTACTCTGTTGTATAAAGAAACATTCTGAACCATTTTTGCTGTGTGGCAGGATGCATTATCCTGCTAAAGCCACAGCTATCATGGAATACCGTATCTATGAAAGGATGTACTGTACATGGTCTGCAACAATGCTTAGGTAGGTGGTACGTTTAAAAGTAACATCCACATGGACAGTAGACCCAAGTTTCTTGGTGCCATGACCCTGTCGCTGGCATCTTTGAGTCTTGCCATCACAATTTGTCAAATGTACTCAAATCCTGTTGTTTGGCCATTTTTCCTGCTTCTATCAACATTGAGTAAAAATGTTCACTGGCTGCCTAATAAATAAATCCACCTCCTAACAGGTGCCATGATGGAGATCATCAGTGTTCTTGACTTCACCATTCAGTGGTCATAACGTTATGAACGATCAATGTATTTTTTCTATACTTCACACCATTAAAACTGTTTTGAACACACACACACACACACACACACACACACACACACACACACACACACACACACACACACAGAAACATGACCACATTGACCTGATTACATTAAGCTCAATTCCAAATCCCTTGACACAGGGTCAAAGCTCTGATGTGTGTAATGCAGCAGGGGATAAACTGTATTAATACTGTAAAATACCAGGCCACATACTGTAATACATTCATATACTGTACATACACTTATATGTTTCAAAACTCAGACTCACCTCTATACTTCTGCTTTTTGCCTGAATGGAGCGTTACGGTGCGTTAATGCTGGTTCCCTCTGCTGGTTGTACTGGGAACTGCATGTGTTTTTATTTTTATTTTTTATCTATAGATGTTTTGAATGTATTTCCCTCATGTGTTAATCAGAAAATTTCCAGAATTTCTGCTCATAAAAAAGCCCTCAAAAGTTTTTTCTGGCTCTAAATGTAATAAATATGCAGATCTATACAGACATCTACCGTGCATGTTCTTAATGGGGGAATTTGGCATTGAATAAGCGTTCTGTTGCTCATTTCCCTGTTTCTTCCACCTTAAAAGCACATTAAAGCATTGAGCCTGCTTTATATTTACACGTGACTCTCTGTGTGTGTGTGTGTGTGTGTGTGTGTGTGTGTGGGCTGTTGATTATAAAATTCTCGGCTGATGTTGTTGTGATTGTTGTGATCCGAGTCTCAAAAAAAGAATATCTAATAATCCATGTCCTGTCTTTTACTTACTCTCTATATCGAGGTACACATGATTCTAAAGGAGTTACCTGTGATCATGTCAACATCTGCTCTCTGATGCTTTACCTCTGGATGGAGTTCTCTTCAGATGGAGACCACTTTGTACTCTCGCTGAGGAAGTTGTCCACACGAACGGTCTAAAAATTCTCCTTATTTTTTCTGGTGCTCCCATTAGGGGTCTTCACAGCGGATTTGGATCCGTCTCCATACCCCCCTGTCTTCTACATCTGCCTCTTTCAAACCAACTACCTGCATGTCTTCTTTTACCACATCCATAAACCTCCTACTTGGTCTTCCTCTTTTCCTCATTCCTGGCCACTCCATCCTCAGCATTCTCCTACTGATATATCACATGTCCAAACCATCTCAATCTCTCCTCCCCCACTTTGTCTACAAAACATCCTACATGCGCTGTCCCTCTAATAAACTTATTTCTAATCCTGTCCATAGTCATCACTCCGAACAAACATCTTAACATCTTCAGCTCTGCTACCTCTAGCTCCACCTCCTGTGTTTTACTCCATGCCACTGTCTCTAAACTATACAACATCTCAGGTCTCACCACAGTCCTATAAACTTTCCCTTTCACTCTCACAGATACTCTTCTATCACAAATCACTCCTGCTATCACTCTTCTCCACCCACTCCACCCTGCCTGCACTCTTTTCTTCACTTCTCTAACACTGTCTAACACTTTCTAACATTACTCTACACTGTTGACCCTGAACTCCTCCACCTTCTCCACCTCTTCTCCCTGCAACCGCATCACTCCACTGCTCTCCCTCTCATTCACACACATGTACTCTGTCTTACTCCTACTGACTTTCATTCCCCTTCTCTCCAGCGCATATCTCCACCTCTCTAGGCTCTTCTCCACCTGCTCACTACTCTCACCGCAAATCACAATATCATCCGCAAACACCATAGTCCACGGAGACTCCTGTCTGACTTCGTTCATCAACCTGTCCATTACCACTGTAAATGGGAATGGTCTCAGAGTCGATCCTTGATGAAGTTCCGCCTCCACCTTGAACCAGTCTATCGTTCCTACTGCACACTTCACTGGTGTCACACTGTCCTCATAAATGTCCTGCACCACCCTCACATACTTCTCTGCCACACCCGACTTACTCATACAATAGACACAACAATACAATACACAATTCCTCTCTTCACCCTGTCGTACACTTTCTCTAAATCCAGGGCTGCAATTGCCATGAACACAATTTCAATTTAAGCATCCATTAGTGAACAGCTGATAACCGTAACAATGATGGAAGTATAATAAATAGACATTCAATGATGAGGATGAGATTCCTTTTTGAGTCTGGTTAATCTCAAGGTTTCTTCCTCATACCATCTCAGGAGCTTTTCCTTGCCACTGTCAGCACTGGCCTGCATATATGTAATTTATTTATTGCTGTAAAACTGCTTTGGGAAAATGTCCATTATTGTGCTGGACAAATTCAGTTGAACTGAATTGAACTGAATTAAATTAGTTAATTACATTTAACTAATCTACAGGCTCTAGAGGATTAGTATTGAAATGTTCTGCTTATTGATTAAGTTGATATTAAACCACAAGGATCAAGTCAAGTCAAGTCAAGTTTATTTCTATAGCGTTTTTTCACAACAGACATTGTTTTAAAAGCAGCTTTACAGAATTTATTAGTGAAGGCGAATGATGTGCATTTATCCCTGATGAGCAGCCGTGGCGACTGTGACGAGGAAAAACTTCCTTAGATGTTATGAGGAAGAAACCTTGAGAGGAACCAGACTCAAAAGAGGAACCCATCCTCATTTGGGTGATATGAAGAGTGTGGTTATAGTTTTTAAACAATACAGAACACTGGAGCGTGAGAACTAACATGAGCACTGGAGTGTGTGATTATATGTAATCAGTCTTTACAGTCATTATGGTTATTAAACTAGGAGCTACTGAGCAACTCATAAAATAGCTCAACATTTGTGATCATCACAGATCCAGCATCAGCTTCTCCATTCCAGAGCCTTTAAACACTCCAGGAGGTCCAATTTCAAAACTCCACACATGAAGTGGAATCCAATTGGCACTGGTACGTCTCAAGATGGTTTAGGATGTTTTTGAGTTTGGCATCTACTTCTTTAAAGGTCCACAATCTTCATGAGGTGACTGGAGCTGGAGCAACTTTAGGATGTCTCGTGATGGGGAGAGAAAGAGAAGCAGTGGAGAGGAATAAGTGTAGCTACTGTTCATGATATTAACAGCACAAGTTGATAATAAGCATGTGATCAAATGTTCTGGAGCACAAGGTTATGATGTGATGTGTGTTATGCGTCTTATGTCAAGGCCATGTTTTATAGCATCAACACTGAATAGAAAATCTCTTTACTGAGATTAAATGAGCACCTCATTCCCTCTTATTCCCTGAGTATTTCATGCAGTTCAATAAACATTTGGATTCAGTTTATAAAGTAAATACATCAACTCATGGTCAATAATGTTTGTAATTTCATGCTATGCTTTGTACTTTAAATGAAAAATACACAGATCAGACTTCCGATTTAAGTGGAAGGAATTGTTTATGGAAATGTCTGGGGGTGAAGCTAAATTCAGCGTGAGAACAAAAAGCCTGAAATGAAGAGAGAGCAGTGATGGAAACTTTCCAGTGTTTTTTGGTTAACGTGCAAAATACCGGCCTCTAGTGGCGAAAAGATATACATACCGCAGATACATAAGTGGGCTTTTGCTCATCAGTCAATTAATGATCATCATCTAATCACTACACTACTCTCAACAACCAATCACTGATATTTACTTTGTTTAAAATCAATAAATGATCACTTATATTGCAAAAAAATGTATCTCTGATCACTACTGTTCCCAAAGAAACATCACGGATCACTAACATTTTCAATACAATCAAATGGAACATATTGGGAGCAAAAAGAAATAAAAAGAAATAGAAATATGTGTGTGTGAGAATAAGACAAGAGTGAGACTGATAAACAGAGAGGAAAGGAAGGAGAAAGAAAGAGAGAGAGAGAGAGAGAGAGAGAGAGAGAGAGAGAGAGAGAGAGAGAGAGAGAGAAAATAAGAAGAAAGTGGGAGGTAGACAGAGAGCTGAAGAAGTAGGGAGACAGAGAGTAGGAGAATCAGAAAGGAGAGAGAGTAAGAAGAGATAGACAGATAGATGGAGAGGAGAAAGAGAGCGAGAGAGGGAAAACAGAGACAGAAGTTCAGACAGAGACAAAGAGAGAGTGAAAGAGAGAGAGAGAGAGTGAGAGAGAGAGAGAGAGAGTGAGAGAGAGAGAGAGAGTGAGAGAGAGAGAGAGAGAGAGAGAGAGAGAGAGAGAGACTTCAGGACAGCCTGTATCTTCTGGAGGATAATTGTCAGTCCTGGACCCTGACAGACAACCCCCAAAAACACTAAAGAGATAATAATAATAATAACAACAATAATAATAATTTCAACAATTTTTAATAATAATAATTTTTATTTTAGTATTCGCCGCATGACTTCTGTGGAGTTTTTTGCTTTAGATGTTCTTTAGATGTTCTACATCATTTTCTGTGTTGATCCTGATGCTTAGGTGATTTTTTTTTTGTCATGCCAATAAAGCAATCTGTACTGAATTAACTGAGAGTGGGAGAGAGAGAGAGGAAGAGAGAGACTGATAGACAAAAAGCAGTAACACAACGCACACCTGTCTTAAAGAAGAAAAAAAACTTTATTTAATGTGTGAAATCAAATGTAGAATAAAAAATAAAAATCAAATAAAGCCTGAAAAGAAACATGGTGGAGGATGTAACGAGCCTCACAACTGCACTTATTCACAGCCTACATCTCACACACAGGTTTCATTTACAATCAACCAACAAGAATAAAGAAAGATAAAGAAAGAAGAAAAATGATCAAGTATTCTAGAGACTAAAGCATCAACAATCAATAATCATTCACAATCCTAGAACAGTAAATCAGCTTCTGCAGTGACCCGATGGGGCCACGAGGGGGCAGGCTTATACAACACCTCATACAGAAGGCTAAATCAGTCCTCAGATCAGCGGGATTCATTTAAACTCTCAAAAACACAGTAGACGCACTTCTCAGAGAGAAATAAACAAAGAGCAGTGGTTTCATCTTTATTGCATTGTGAATAAAGCGTGTGAAATGCAGCGATCGTCGCTACGCTATCGATATTTGGCAAGAAACAGTAAATGGCTGTCGAGTGTGGATTCCTCCTTCCACTGGGCTGAAAACACTGACCGATATTCAGTGTTCCGATGTGGAGATCAGAAAGCACGGTTGCCTAGCAACGCAGCCATGACCAGTGGTGTGAATTATCATTACACCTGTAAAGGTGTAGAATGATGTTCACGTTAAATATACTGCAGAGAACACAAGCACTTGCATTAGAAAGAAAACTAATCTTCTGTGTGTGTGTGTGTGTGTGTGTGTGTGTGTTAGAGATCAGCTACAAGTCATCAGGGAGTGAACACTCGGACTGCGTGCGCTCTCTTCTCTCTCGAGTGGTCACTAAGTTCAGAAGGTCGATGGCTGTGACGATCCCGAACACCATCTTCTTCAGGATAGACGAGCCGTCGGTCAGGTCTGCAGAACACAGAGAGACAAACAGAGCCAGTTAGACAGGAGACAGAATCCGAGACAGAGTAAATAGAGAAGAGCAGATGGACAGTCAGAGAGGAGAGAGAAAGAAGAGAAAGAGAAAAACAGAGAGAGAAGGAGGAGAGAGAGAGTGAAAGGAGAGAGATAGGGAGAATTAAAGGTAGTGTTACAGGGATTTTAGAAAATTACGACCTATTTAAGACATGGAACAGCGAATTTATGACTTATTAAGGTGTAACATTTAGATTTTTAATTGTAGACATTTTTAGATATTTTAAGACCCTGTGAAACTCTGAAAATAGGTTCTATAGCCAAGGCGATGGAGCTTCCCTGCCTAATTCCTTCTGAAACCTGCATTAGAACAATTAGTCGTCCATTCACTTTGACCATGACTGATATAAATACAGTAATCAGTTCACGTTCATCAGCATGACCAATGTCAAGAGCATCTGGAATTAAGAACTGATTATTCATAAATGACCTTTCTGGGATACAATACTTTTGGGTTCTTTTTGAATGAATAAACTTTAAGTTAACTCTATTTTAATACAATCTCGTAGTCCACACAGAGCGACAAGAGTGGAAAGAGTCTGGAGGACCTTTTTTTGGCTGTGGTTAAAGAACTGCACACCAAAAACTGATCGGAAACATCGATTCCTGGAGAGCGACCTGCATGTAGTTGTTTCATTGCTTCTGTTACACACTGAAGTGTGATTTTCTTGTCTAGCGTCTCTCGTTGCTCAGATCCCAGCCGCAGTAAATTCTCAAGTACAACCCCAATTCAAAAAAAAAGTTGGGATGCTGTGCACAATGTAAATAAACTAAACTAAATGCAAATATGATAAATCCCAAAATACTATTTTTGAAGAAAGAAATCTCATTTTTGGTCATTTTGTATTTGATGGCTGCAACACGTGGATGTGATGCTACACAGTGGTAATCGTGGGCGTGTCCCAACTTTTCTGTCAGTATACACCTGAAAACCGAGGAGACCAGTTGCTGGAGTTTTGGGAGAGGAATATTGTTCCATAGGTGTCTGATACAGGATTCTTGCCGCAAGGCCTTTTCTAAAAAAATACGTTTTCTAGATGAAAGCATTTGTTGCTCTAAAACCTGTGTATAAAGTTCAGCATTGATGGAGCCTTTCCACATGTGCTAATTAAATCCCATACCATCAGAGATGTGGCTTTATGAACTGAGTGCTAATAACAGGCCAGGTGGTCCCTTTCCTCTTTAGTCCAGAGGACGTGGTGTCCATGGTTTCCAAAAAGAAACTAACATTTCTATTCTTCTGAGCACAGAAGAGTTTTTTCACTTTGCCTCAGCTTGTGTACGGATATTTCTACAGATTCTTTGAAACATTTAATAAGATAATCCACTGTAAAATGATGAGAATTTTTAACTGCAATTTGATGTTGAGGAACATTAATCTGAAACTGGTCCACAATCCATCTTTAATTCTAAGAGAATCGTCCTCTCGAAGATGCACTATTTATACCCAATCATCTTATTGACCTGTTGGGAATGAACCTCATTAGTTATTTTCCAACTCCAATGTTTCTCCAGCTGTTTCATTTTAATAACACTTAGTTTTTCCAGATGTTTTTTTTTTGTGTTGCAGCCATCAAACTTAAAATGACTTTATTTTTACCTTCAAATTTGTTCTTTTACATTTGAAATGTTCTTATGTAAAAAAAAAAAATATGGGTTGATGAGATTTTATTATTGCATTCTGGTAATATTTACATTTTACTCAAATGACTCAACTTTTTGGGATTGGAGTTGTAGATCAGATGTACTTTCAGGGTCAGAGTTCTCTGCACTGTAATCTCCATCCACGAGAGAGAGAGAGAGAGAGAGATTACTCGTTTCCACGTTTTCTATATATAATTATTACATTTTTCCCCCCAATATGTTTATTGTTTTATTTCTATATCTGTGCCTGGATCAACTCTGAGTTTTTGATAACAGAAACACATTTTTTTTAGGTATAAAATGTATTAAAGGTACTGTTGTCACTTTATCTAGGAATTTTGGGAAATCCGTAAAGTTTTTATCTTAAAAAAGGTTCAATATGATGCAAACATTCCAGTATAATTGCTAGGATAAAGGGTTTGTTGATATTTATCAATATATTCATTGGAATTCTTGTTAAAAGATTGTAGCAGTTGCACATCAAACATCACTGTGATTCAGTTTGAAAAAGTATTTGAAGGTTGAATTAATGCCATGTTTTTTTGCATGATGATATTTTCTGTGCCTGGCCCCCCGTATGTAAACCCAGGCTCTGCTTCTGTCTTCAGGAGTGGTCAGGAGTGTTTAATGCCTGAGCATCAGGAACACTGATCTGTCTCTGTGTTCTAGAACGCTGCACTGATGTACACTATTTAGTAAGTGAACAGGGAAGTGTTTGGATTCACCCTCAGAGTAAAATCCAATAGAGTTCACTTACACTGGATCTGATTGTGTACCACCAGGGCGAAGTGATCCGTCTCCAGGATCCGGGAGATTTTACCCAGGTTATCTGTGAGATGAACCTACACACACACACAAACACACACACACACACACACAGATATATATATATATATACATACATACATACATACATACATACATCCGATCACCATCACTGCATATCTCAAAATTGTTTATCTGTAATAAATGGACATTCGGTGCAACCCAGATGAGGAGGGGTTCCCTATTGAGTCTGGTTCCTCTCAAGGTTTCTTCCTTATGCCATCACCACATTATCTGTGTAAAGCTGCTTTGAGACAATGTTCATTGTTAAAAGCGCAATACAAATAAACATGAATTGAATTTAATAATTTGGTCCTCGAGAGGAACCATACTGAAGTGATTGTGTGTACTGAATTGAAAGTGCAATACAAATAAATATGAATTGAATTGGATTAAATTGAAATAAAGAAATTCTGAAGTCCTTGTAAAGTATGTAATGGAGTGTGTGTGTGTGTGTAAGAGATCATATCTGGTGCTGTGTGTGTGTGTGTGTGTGTGTGTGTGTGTGTGTGTGTATGGACAAGCAGGCTGCACAAATCTCTAATGTTATGTGTGTCACGTCCTGCCAAAGTATGTATAAGGAACTCTATCTTGATCTGCAGTCAAGGCCGTGTGTGTGTGTGTGAGTATATGTGTGTTACCTGTTTGAACTGCTTATACAGGACTTTGATGACAGGGTCGGATTGATTGACCTTCCCAGCGAGTACAGAGGACAGCATGTTTCCCAGTGTCACCATCCCCACAATCATGCTACACACACACACACACACACAGACACAGACACACAAATTTGCTGCAATTAGGATTTCAAACTTGCACCAAGCATAGTGTGTGATGCAGGTGCAGCAGTCTGTGTTTATGGCTTACAAATAATGTGTATTAAACACACACACAAAAAATACAGTGTTGCATCAGGTTTGAGATCTACAAAAAGCTTGGTTGGAGCTTTGGGAAACATTTTGGGTATGTTTTAAGTTTTTGAAGCTGTTTGAGTTAGGAGGTATTTCAAGTGTAGGTGGGGGATTGTCAATAAAAAACCTGGCAACCCCGGAATCAACCAGGGTTAAAAAACTTTAAATATTTTCTTTAGAAGGACGAGCATGACTACTGGAAAAAACAGCCACAGCTCTGTGTATAGGAGACAATCCAGCCGAGAAACCTGTAGGAACCAAAGTGTGTCTCTGAGCGAGGTGCTACCACCACCATGTTCCACAGTGCATAGGCTGTGACATTGACTATGTTTAATAAGAGTGGGTTGAAAGGCACTGTACCCTTCGCTGCAGTACGTAAGTCAGTGCACACTGTAGGTGTGTATCAGTGTATGTGTCGTATATGTAGACGTACCCGGCCTCGTCCACTACAGGAGCCTGGTCGAACGCCCTGTCCTTCAGCATCTTGATAGTATTTTTAACGCTGACAGACGGCAAAACCGTTAGTGGGGCAGAGAGTTGCAGCTCCTGAAGGGTCAGATTCCACCACCTGCATCGCCAAGATGAGACGTGACGAGACCAAAAAGAGACACATGATGAATCGGATACACTGAACCGACCAGACCACGGTACTAACATTCCTTATGTTCTTTACGTTCCCAACTAGAAATGTAACTGCAAGTTAATAGATTATTACAGACAATGTGTATTCTATAAACACAGAAAATACAATGTTGCCAGAAATGAACACTAAAGATCAGATGCATCTGGTCTGAGATCTACCAGAAAAAAAGAAAAATACAAATGTTGTGACAATTTCTAATAATAATTTAATAAATTAAAGGACATTTGTTTACATTGTACAGGAATATGGTCTAAATATAGTTTTGTATTCGGAGCTCGGATGTGCAATGTGGACTAAATGTCAGGTTAATGTAACAAAAAAAGGTTGCCAGATTCTGTTTTGTATAAGGCAGTGCAAATAAAAAATGCGTGTGCACCAATGACAAAAAGACGAGGTGGAAATGGGTGCCTGTAGCTCACCATGGCTTGTGGATCATCAGGTCCTCTTCTCTCAGAAAACCTTTTTCACACATCCACTTATCACTCAGGAATTTGGACCTGCGATGGGATACGGTACAGAGAATAAATAAAGCAAAGGTTTTCTGGCTCTTTCTCAAGATTTTCTCAAGAATTGCTGTAATTCTTATTTATTTCTAGCTACATCTTGTGGAATGTCTACAGCACAGAGCAGTTCCTGTTCTCACTTATGTTACAGCAGCTGTAAACAGTCGCTCCCTGTTTTGATTTATTAGAACTAATGCATTGATCAAATCCTGCGTTTTTTATTGTTCTTGAGAATTCGCCAATCAGAAGGCAGAATTCGAGTCAGCTGATGCTTACATGTAGTTCCGTAGCGAGTCGGGGAGGACAACCACACAGCGCTGATCTTCGTTTAGCTCCTTGGCCATCTTCATTGCTGCAGCCATGGCTGATCCTGAACTGCCACCTACACACACACACACACACACACACACACACACACACACACACACACACACCATATATACATTATAATGCATCGTAGATCTGTCGAATACTAGAGTGATTAGCGAACCTACCGCAGAGTAGCCCCTCCTGTCGGATGAGCATGCGTGACATGCTGAAGGACTCCTTGTCGTTGGTCTTACACCAGTGGTCAACTACCTAACATTCAGCGATCACATGTTTAATGTTGACTTCATTTTTGACACGATACAACAATTTTTCCAGCAGTGACGTGAAACACAGTGGCCACTCACAGATCTGTCAATTACTGTGGGGATGAAGTCGTGTCCGATTCCCTCCATCTCATACTGAGTCTTATCTGTCTGATTGAGACCCTCTGGTTCTGCTATTATCGAGCCCTCGGGGTCCACACCAACAATCTTAAACACACACAAAATGTAAACAATTGATCAAAAAAAATCAATCAGGAAAAAACTATCTAGTAATTTTAAAATAATCATCGAAAAATATATAATCAAATAACAGAAATACTAAAACTGGAAGAAAGAAACAGTCTTCTACAGTATCTGCATACACGCCAGTTTAGTATCTGGACTATTACACCTACTATGAAACTATGGGCTGAGTGATGCAGTATGCAGTTTGGTTTGGCTGCGGTTTGCAGCCTTTAAATTGAAAAGTAACTTGTTTTTTTTCTCTCCCTAAAACGGTACATTTCTGTAGTTCCAGCATGTTTTCTCAGTTCTATTAGGAATAAAATATGGGTTTATGCGATAGATAAATGCATTCTGTTTTTGCACAGTGTCCCAATGTTTTGGAATTGCAACTTTAATGAGCAATTAATGAAACGAGAAATAAAAGAAAGCAAATAAAAAAAGTAAAAAAGTACATTTATGATTATGAACAAATAATTTTTTGAGGTGAAAAAAAGGGGGAAAAATACAAAAAGAAAAAAATGATAAGTGGAAGAAGAATCAAATAAATGATGAATAAATAAAGATTAAGTGAGAATAAACGAGTGTGAGTAATACAGACGAGGTGTGATAGGGTGAGTTTTTAGACGAGGTGTAATTAAATGGAGGTCGTGATCAGATAAGGGGTGATCGTGTGAGGGGTGATCAGGGGTGATCAAGTGAGGGGTGACCGGGGTGATCGTGTGAGGGGGTGATCGGGGGTGATTGTGTGAGGGGGGTGATCGGGGGTGATCAAGTGAGGGGTGATTGGGAGTGATCGTGTGAGGGGTGATCAGGGGTGATCGTGTGAGGGGTGATCAGGGGTGATCGTGTGAGGGGTGATCAGGGGTGATCGTGTGAGTTGTGATTAGACTGTTGATCTGGTCACGTCTGGTGGAATGAGGTATATTATGTGTATTGTATAAGTGTGACGGGGGATAAACAGAGCTGACCTTGACATTGGGGCATTTCTCCTTCAGCTTGCGTGCGATGCCGGTGATAGTCCCACCTGTTCCAGCTCCGGCCACCAGCATGTCTATTTTGCCTGCAGACACACAGCCAGAACGTCACCACCCCTGAAACACTACACACACCTCCACACCCGGCGCAATCGTGCATGAGTTACCGTCGCACTGCTCCAGGATCTCCTCAGCCGTTTTGTCGTAGTGAGCCAGCGGGTTGCTGGGGTTGCGGTACTGATCCAGAATGTGCGAGTTGGGGATCTCGTTCTTCAGACGCCAGGCCACGCCCACGTGAGACTCCGGAGAATCAAAACGGGCGGCAGTTGGGGTTCGGATGATCTCGGCGCCGAGAGCTCGCAGCACGTCCACCTGGGTTAAAAAAACACAATGACTGATTTGAAAAATGTGAGGATACATACATGTCCTTCATTTGCATACTAAAACATAATAGGCTGGTTAAGTTTATGATGCAATAACACTTGCTCAGCATTAAATCGAATTTTTGTTCAACTTTTTGATTTAAGTTTATAAAACAATAATCACCTTTTCCATGCTCATTTTCTCCGGCATGACGATGATGCATCGATAACCCTTTACTGCTGCAACCAGGGCCAGGCCGATACCTGAGAGCACACACACGCACACACACACACACACACACACACACACACACACACACACACAGCCAGAAAATAATAAACACATACACACAATATAAGGAACATAAAGACAAACACACAGGTAGGATAAGGAACAAACATTTACACGTACACAAGCACACAAACTCAGAACAAGAAACAGAAAATACACTCACACACAAAGAAAAGAATAACACACAGTCAGAACAGGAAACAGACACACAAACAAAAATAAACACACAAACTCACAAAATAATAAAAAATTCAAATTTATTAAAATAAAAATGTATTAAAATAAAATTAAAATAAAAACACTACACACACACACACACACACACACACACACACACACACACACACACACACACACACACACACACACACACAAACACACACACATGCACCTGTGTTTCCAGATGTTGGTTCGATGATGGTGTCTCCGGGTTTGAGGACGCCGTCTCTCTCCGCGTCCTCCACCATGCGAATGGCGATGCGGTCCTTTACACTGCCTCCAGCGTTGAAGAACTCACACTTACCCACTGCAAACACACATTTACATTAACGGCATTTTGCCAGACGCTCATATTCAGAGATTTACAATTATCTCCTTTATACAACTTAGTACTTGAGGGTTAAGGGCCTTGCTCAAGGGCCCAGAGGTGGAATTTGATGGTGCTGGAATTTGAACTAATGTCTTAACCACTGAGCTACTGCACAGCAAAATTCTTGCTTTTGCATCTCCACTGCAAATTGCAGTGATGTGAGGAAGCTTGGGTCAGAGTGCACACACACACACACACGCACACACACACACACACACACACACGAACAGGTCGATTACAACAGTTTCATTAAAGATCGATGCAGTATAAAGGAAATGTAAAATGGTAAAGAATAAACACCTATAAAATAAACACTCATTTAATAATCAAATAACATATATAATATCAATATATATTATGTATTATACCAGTATCATACTTTTTGAGTTACAGATCACATTGTTACAGCTTTAGCTCTGACACCGGAGACGACTCCTATAGATGTCTCCTTCAAGAAAACGTCACAGTATCGATGTTTACCCGTGTTTATTATCCTGCGCAGACACTGCTTTGTTTCTATACCTTGTTGGAAAAAAGCAGTGTCTGCGCAGATTAATAAACACGGGTAAACATTCATACTTTAAAGTTTTCTTATCAATACTGTGACGTTTAATAGAACCGCCTGAAGGAGCTGCTGTATATCATAAATCTAAGAATTATACTGCACACATATACGAGCTGTTGTGTCATGAGTGTGAATGTTTATGAGTGCTTGTGCAGCAGGTCTGACATGTTTAACTGCAAGGTCACAACTTTCTCACAATTATCTAACAAACGCACATGTGAAAACACCACAATAATGAAGCCGAATCCAGGTTCCTGTGAACACACACCAGGCCTCAGGCTCTTTGCATTTATAAAGTTGGTCCAGAGGTCAGAGAAGTCATGGGTGCAGTAGATAGAGGGTCAGATTAACGCACAAAGAAGCCCTAAGTGGCAGTAAAAGGACGATTGTGTGGAGGCTAAGCAGCCTGGATTGGGAAACATGCGCTAAGGTTACACATCAAACAAGATCTGTTTTGTGAAAGTTAATAGATCAGATGTGGTTCAGTACTAACAAGGAATATTCTAGAACATAGTTCAGTTTATAATTTATTCAAAAAGTATTTTCAGTATGTACTAATACTAGAACAGTGCTGCAGGTTAAACAATTAAATACAAAATTAATAATCAATTGAACGATTGTATCAGTATCATCTAAAGAAGTTATGAGTTTTATATGCATATCTTACTTTATACAGAAAAAGAGATCAGGTGTAAAAGTATCTGTGGCACATGAGCAGTCAGGCTGAATACTCGGCTATTTACTTAAAATATATTGAGTCATACATAGAGTATTGCGTTCTCTATTGATAAAGCAATCAATGCAGCTCTGGACGCCCCAACTAATATAAAGCCCGGTTGGCCAGGGCACTCGGAGGAGGGCCCCTTCAATCATCCAGGGTTAAAGGGGACCCAGCTGGGACCGCCCCGGAACCGGGGAAAGCCGAGAAGAACCCAAGGCGGAGCGACCACCATTGCAGAGAGCTGGAACGGGACACCAGGGACAGAGGGGTCCCGGAACGAAGCACAGCCCTCAGCGAAGACTGGAGGCAGAGAGACTTCACCCACGGAGACCAGGAGCGGAACGATGCCCACCACGGAAATCTGGAGCTTAGGGACTGCAACCACAGAGACCCAAAATGGAGGGACGCCCACAGCGGAGGCTGGATGTGGAGAGATGTCCACCATGGAGGCCTGGAACTGAAAGACAACCCTGGTGACTACCAGAGCCGGGATAGAGCTCTCAACGGGGCTTAGCGGCCAGAAGATCCCCTGGATGGAGGCCAGAAATGGAGCGACGCCCCTGACTGAGAACAGAGGCC
The DNA here is from genome assembly GCA_024362625.1 of Silurus asotus. Taxonomy (NCBI): domain Eukaryota; kingdom Metazoa; phylum Chordata; class Actinopteri; order Siluriformes; family Siluridae; genus Silurus; species Silurus asotus. The sequence goes on from MU532980.1 coordinate 597,210, forward strand.
GAGTAATGACCTCAGCAGGGTTCATCGGTGCGGCATCACCCTCCAGGGGGCTCAGGGGGCGACTAATCATTTTCAAGGGAACTTGGAGGCGGGACGTCGCCATGAGAGGGGCTCTGAGGCAAGACGTCACAGAGGGAGGAGCTCGGGAGCGAGACGTCACCGATGGAGAAGTTCATAAGTGAGACATTGTTTTTGGAGGAGCTCAGGAGTGAGACATCTTTTTTGAAGGAGCTCGGGAGCGAGACGTCGCCATGGGACGAGCTCGGAAGCAAAACGTCACTCTCAGAGGAGCTCAGGGGCAAAATGTCGCTTTCAGCGAAACTCTATGATGCGGCTTTTTCTTCAGGAAGTCAGTGGGCCAAACCCTCGCCATCGGTGGAGCCCGGGGGCAGCGGTTCGACTTCTCTTTCACAGTCCTGGTGCAGAGTTGAGTGCTCTGGTGCCCTCTTGGGCAGAGAGGAGCTCTCAGGGATGTGCTTGAGCTGAAATGAGCTCTCAGGGACATGCTTGAGCTGGACTGAGCTCTCCTGGGAGTTCTGGAGTTGAGCTGAGCTCTCCTGGAAGCTCTGGAGCTGAACTGAGCTCTCATCGAAGCTCTGGAGCTGAACTGAGCTTTCCTGGAAGCTCTGGAGCTGAAATGAGCTCTCGTGGAAGCCTAGGAGCTGAGAGGGGCTCGCCTGGAAGCCTAGAAGCTCTCCTCAGGATGCTGCAGCAGGACCAAGCTCACAGGGACGCTCTGGGACAGAGAGGAGCTCACAGGGATGCTCTGGGACAGAGAGGAGCTCTCTGTGGAGACCTGGAGCAGAGTGGAGCTCTCCTGGAGGGCCTGGAGTGGAGTGGAGCTATCCTGGAGAGCCTGGAGCAGAGTGGAGCTTTACTGGAGATCTCCAGGAGGTCCTGGGGCAGAGCCGAGCTCTCCTTGAGGTCCTGGGATGGAGCCAACTCTCCAGGAGGTCCCGGAGTGAAGCCGAGCTCTCCTGGAGATCCTGGAGCGAAGCCGAGCTCTCCTCAGGAATCTGGAGTAAAAGGGAACCATCCCGGCAGTACTGGAGCAGGGTGGAGAGCTCCTGGAGGTCCTCAAGCGGAACGGAGTCGTCCAGGATGGCCTGGAGCACGGTGGAGATCCTCTGGAGAACCTGAGGCGGAGCAGAGCTTTCTTGAAGGGCCTGAAGCAGGTCGGAGAGCTCCAGGAAACTCTGGTGCGGAACAGCGCACTCGGAGGAGGGGGAGAGGAGATGGAGATCAGCCGTGATCATCCCGAGTTCCCTGGTGAGAAGCTGGAGGAACCGAGCGCATGAGCCGAACTCACCTCCAGTCGCGTCCCACAACTCCCTGGCGAGAGAGAGGGTCAGTAGAGAAATGTGAAATGCGATCCTTGCTCTCTCAGTCGAGGAGCTGGACAGATTCGACTCCATATAACCTTCCACACGCCATAAAAACAGGCTCCACTCAGCTCTGTTGCCGGAGAAGCAAGCCGGGAGTCCCGTGACATCATTGAGGGGGGTGTGGCGCTGCCGAGCATGACCGAGAAAGGTTTTCCCGGAGGCGGAGCTTGGCTGCCGCTTGATCGCAGCCGAGCGAACCCGACCTCCGAGGTTTGGTTTGCGCCGGAACCACAGCGTTAATCTGATCATGTTCTTTTTTCTTTCTTTTTTTTGTCCCCCTTTTCTTTTCTTTCCTTTTTTTTTTGTCGGTATATTCCTTTTTTAGGGGTCCGTTATACTGTTATGCTGCGGATATGGAGATGGAACCCATTATATAAGCAAACGTATTTATTAAACAAAAAGGCAGAGCCAACACAAAATACCCGCAGAGATCGGAATAATCCGGCAAAAGGCAGTCGGTAAATAATATCCTCGGTGCGTTATTAAGGAAGGGCGGCGTGGAGGCAGCAACAGGGAATTGTCTGTATTTGCGGGGTGCGTTTGGAAAGGTAGACACAGCCGTGGAGAGAGCGAGGAGTCCGGGAGGAGAAGGTACGTAGCGAGAAACGCATACACAAACACACATTCCACCATAAACCTACACCGACATGTATGAACATACAATAACGGACCAAGACAAGGAAGGCTCCCGGCCCAGACGGTGTCTCCCCCTCCTGTCTCAAAGCATGTGCTGACCAACTGGCTCCCATTTTCACCTCTATCTTCAACAGATCACTGGAGTTGTCTGAGGTCCCCTCCTGCTTTAAACTCTCCACAAACATCCCAGTCCCCAAGAAACCCTCCATTACTGGACTGAATGACTACAGGCCTGTCGCTCTAACCTCTGTCGTCATGAAGACCTTTGAAAAGCTGGTATTGGCCCATTTAAAGAAGGTGACAGAACAGCTGCTGGATCCCCTACAGTTTGCATACCAAGCAAACAGATCGTCAGTCAACATGGTGCTAAGCTACATTCTGCAACACCTTGACTGCCCAGGAGCATATGCCCGGATTTTGTTTGTTGACTTTAGTTCGGCTTTCAATACGATAATTCCGGGAATCCTCCACTCCAAACTCTTGAACCTTACTATACCCCCTGCCATCTGTCAATGGATCACCAGCTTCCTGACAGGCAGGAAACAACAGGTGAGACTGGGAGGTAACAGTCAGCACTGGTGCTCCTCAGGGGTGTGTCCTTTCCCCACTGCTATTCTCCCTTTATACGAATATCAAGTGACCCACCTGTCAAACTCCTGAAATTTGCAGATGACACCACGCTCATTGGACTAATCCAAGATGGTGACGAGTCTGCATATAAGCAGGAGGTGAAGCAGCTGGTGCTATGGTGCAGTCAGAACAACCTTGAGCTAAACACGCTCAAAACTGTGGAGATAATAGTGGACTTTAGAAAACATCCTTCAACACTACTCCCCCTCACAATATCCAACATGTTGTCTGTATTGTCTGTATTGTCTTGTATAGTCTGTTTTTGTCTTGTTGTGTCTGTTTTGTCATGTATAGGTTTTTATTTATGTCTGTACTTTTGAGAGTAACAAACAGCTGGAACAAAATTCCTTGTGTGTGTCAACACACTTGGCCAATAAACCTGATTCTGATTCTGATGAAGAGTGTGGGTGATTGTGGGTTTTTTATAGGCAGTGTGATGAGTGTTTGGAATAAGTCTCAGGTGTTCTAAATAAAGCCCGATTGCGATAAGCTCCATGTGGGCGGGGTACGTAGTACTCTACTGACCTTTAATTCTCAATCATCTCGGCAATGTCGAGCTTAAACTGTGATGTGGGATAAATTTCGATTTGAAGCCTGATACCTGCTCAGGCTGGATTACACATGAAATCGAGGTTGAGGCTTTTACCTAACATTTACATTTACATTTTTCATTTGTGGCATTTAGCAGACACCCTTATCCAGAGCGACGTACAAAAGTGCTTTGAGTCTCTAGTAATGAATAAATCTACACTGGTAGGCAAGATTACAAACTTAATATAAACATAACCCTTGAATTCTACAAGGAAGAGGTGGGTCTTCAGTCATTGCTTGAAGATAGTCAGGGACTCTGCTGTACGGACATCTAGGGGATGTTCATTCCACCACCTCGGTGCCAGAACAGAGAAAATCCTTGGAGTGTACTTACCTCTCATTCTGAGAGAAGGAGGTACCAGTCAAACAGTGCTGTAGGATCTCGAACAACGTGGTGCAGTGCGAGATGTGATAAGGTCACTGAGGTAAGATGGTGCTGGTCCATTTTTGGCTTTGTAGGCAAGCATCAGTGTTTTAAAACTGATACATGCAGCTACTGGAAGCCAGTGAAGAAGCAGCAGTGGGGTGGTGTGGGAGAACTTGGGCTGATTGAACACAAGTCGTGCAGCTGCATTTTGGATCATTTGATTGCATTGCATTAAATTAACTAATTCCAGGTAGTGTACAGCAGATCTCAGACTATTTCCATGCTGGGAAAATATTGTTTTATCCTATAGGAGAAGTGCTCAATGTGTTCCAAATTAACGGCAGAACTCCCAGGTGCTTAAAGCAAGTTCTGTTCTGAGGTTCTTAGGAAATCAGGGAATATTTTTTTATTGCAGGAACCTTTTCAGGAACTTGCTTTACCCACTGATATTGATAGCACAAGAATGTTTTAGGATTTTTTTTTTTTTACCTACTTGAACCTTTTCAGGAATTTCCATTTGAGACACTACATAGACTACATGGAACTTATCAAGAGGTCTGGTAAACTGTCACCTCAGGACACTTTTTTTTTTTTTTCTTCATTCTGAATAATTTTCAATAAATTAAGCATTTGTAAATGTTTTTACCAAAAGGTATGTGGGAACCTCTTTTTATTTTACTTCAGGAACATTTCCAAGGCCTGGTTAAAGTTTTCAATGCAGGAACTTTCTACTAAAAGACTTGGAAAAATGTCTAATGAAGAACTTGGGAAAGTGATGACCATTAATGCACTAAATGCACACCCTTCACCTTGACTGTTGATTTCTGTAAAGCTGCTGTGAAGATCTCTGCTGTGAAAAGTGCTATAGAAATAAACTTGACTTCACTTCACTACGGAGAAACTGAAAATTTTAAGCTGAAGGGACCTTTTTGTGGAATGCCAGGCAAGCTTAATTTAGAAAGATCTTTATGAATTTAGGAATGTTTCCAATGCAGATTTTAGGTATGTATTTTATACAGTAACCTGTTCAGATCAAATGATCATGTGGCAGCATTTAATCTTTCGTTACAGCAGGAAACAGAAGTTCAGAGATTAGAAACACATCTCACCCCTATACTCATACACGGATTAGCATTACCAATTACAAATCTCACACTCAACCACTCACTAGCACTCATACTCACAGATCTCACACTTCACCCCAAACACTTTGGGAATCTTGTTGATGCGGACCAGCGGCGTGTCTTCAGTCTGACTCAGGATGTTGGGTAGGATGCTGGGAGCCGCTGTCCTGCAGGGAAAACGAGCGTGCTATAATGTCACAACAAATACATTATGGTTTCTATTCTAACCACACACACACACACACACAATACAAAAAATCTTCCACGATATTTTTTATCACTCACTATATTGCCCAAAGTATTGGGACACTCAACCCATTATGGTGTGATCACATTCCACATTTAGTCCCAATACGCTCTTATAATTCCCGCCACTCTTCTGGGAAGATGTTACACTAGATTTTGGGGTGTGCTTATGGATATTTGTCTTCTTCAGCCGCAAGTGTAATATGAAAGGCAGGTACTGATGAAGGTGAGGAGCCCTGGGGTGCAGTCAGCGTCCACATTCATCCCAAAGGTGTTCAGTAGAGATAAGATCAGAGCTCTATAGCAGACCACTCAAAATCTCCCTTCTCAAACATGTAAACCAGATCTTCAAGGAGCTTACTTTGGCCATCCTGGAACAGGTTTTAGGTTTCCAAGTTTAAGCGAATGCAACATTTTATTATCTAAAGAAAAATTGAGTACCACCAGCTTGGAAGTGGAGAACCACATATAGCAGGAGAGGTCAGGTGACCCAATACTTTTGGCAATATAGTTAATTGACAAAATTCTTCACAAAATCCAAAGAAATTTTGCAGAAAAAAATCCCATAAAAATGAGATCTAATTTTTTTTTAATTACATTATTATTATTATTGTTATTATTATTATTATTGTTATTATTATTATTATTATTATTATTATTATTATTATTATTATTATTGTTCTTTTTTTTTTTATAATTTATGCTATGCAGGCAATTCTTTGCACATGTATTTATTATATAGCATTGATATTTATTTATTTTAATTACAAAAAGAAAATATATATAATTTTTCATATATAACTTTCGTTTATTCTTGAGAAAATGCAAAAAACACTGGAGACAATAGGGAAAATGAATAATTACAAAAAACTAAACAAACAAACAAAAAAAATTAAACTAAAATGTATTAAATGGACACAAGCCATTGCAATTGAGCTATAAAAAATGTAGGCCAATTCAGCAGCACTGCAGAAGAGATATAGAACGTAGTGTAATATAGAACATGGTGTGTCTTTCTGTTGTACTTTCTGGTATGGTGATGTTTAGCTGAACCTCATGCTGCAGGACATTACCATCACACACCATCTAAAGAGATGATAATAGTGTGTAGATGATAAAGAGTTCCTCACCGTTTAGCGTGGATGTGAGGAGATTCCTTGGTCAGATCCCCGAGCTGCCATGTGCACCTGTTGGGGAGATCAGGACGGATCCAGTTCCTCTCCATGATGCCCTCCTTCTCCTTCACCACCTCCTCCATCTCCTCTACTTTGTAGTGCACCTGGTTTTTATCTTTAAGCTTGTAGTCTCCGTTCAGAGCAGATGATTTGTTCAGGGCATGAGGGCAGGGCTATTCAGAGACAGACAAAGGCATGGCTCTGCTAAAGGGTGGAGAACACAACAAAATTCTTGAGATAGGTGAAGGAGGTGTGTCACATGAAGTATTACGTTTATCTGCCTCAGAGCTGCACATGTGTGATCTTATGCATGTTCACATGACAAGAATTCTTCGCAGGATTCCAGTCACATCAACGTGGTTAAGTGATCTTGGATTTTCTACTGTGCACAACGAAGAACACAATGCATATTTCATCATCACACATCATTACACAGACACATACCTAGAGTAAGGCTATTCCACTGACATCTGTGATTTAAAAGTTAGTTTAGAGTCAATTATGATACCTAAGTATTTGAATTCTGACACACTTTTTATTCTTTCCCCTGTCACATAAATATCTGCCTGATTATTTGCAATGTTTGATTTAGAAAAAAACATGGAAACCGTTTTTATTTTCATTAAGTTTTAAGCACGATTGATTTAACCATTCAGAAACTTGGACCATCGACTGTGTAAGTTTTTTAGCTACTTGTTTCGTGTTTTTACCATGGGTATAAATGACTGTGTCATCTGCATACATCTGAATATAGACATCTGCACAAACTGAAAAGAGATTGTTTATATAACGTGAAAATAGCAGTGGCCCTAAAATAGAACCTTGAGGAACCCCTGTGGACATGACAAGGGGTGGTGAGTGGTAATCACTGATCCTAACTGACTGTAAGCGATTCGGTAGATATGATTCTATCCATTTTATTGCATCTGAGGAGAAGTTAAATTTGCTTAAGTCAAAAGCTTTTTTTAAATCGAGAAACACAGCTCCAACTACACCACCTTTATCCAGTTAATGCTTAATAATTTCAATAAAAAGTTTCTGTGGAGTGTTGAGTTCTGAAACCAAATTGCATTGGATGAAAAGAAAATTTAGTAGTATTTAAATGTTATTATTTGTTGTGAAATTAGTTTCTCTGCAACTTTTGACACTCTAGATATAATGCTAATTGGTCTGTAATTGTCCACTGACTGAGAAAGAAAGATGATCGCTGCTGTGAATCATGGAAGATGCTCAATAAAGTTTTGGTTCTGCTTTGCTGTGACAAGAGCAGCATTGAATCTTTGCAGAACACAATGAAATCTCAAGACTGCGAGGCTCTGAATAAAACCAGGGACAGATCTGAGTTGGGTTTCAATGAGCTCTGATCTGAATCCAACATCTATAGGAGGAGAAGAGAATCATTCAGTCTGGAGAAAGCAGGAGCAGTTCGGCCATGAAAAGCAGAACAAACTACCTGTGGACATGTCCGAAGGATTGTTTAAAAAAATACTTTTGCTCAATGGATACGTAATTATGAAAATAGTATGTGCTTCTTTTTGAACATCCTATTCCACGTTTAGTTCTGATTCGATGTAATAAAAAGCTCCACTCTTCTGTTTCACCAGATTTTGAAGTGTGCTTGTGAAGACTTTATTTTGTGCTTGTAGAGATTTTATTCAGATACACAAGTGTTGTAAGTGAGGTGAGGAGGTCAGCATTCACATTCATCTCATAGGTGTTCCAGATTTGGAGCTCTATACCAGGAGCTCTTTCACTCTAACCCATGCAATTGTAGCAGTATGGTCTAATGTTATTTAGTCAGCTGAGGCTGATTATGCTCATTTACCTGCCTATAAAGACGTTCCGATTCGTGTTGTGTGTGCGTTTGCTCTTTCTCCGTGAGCGAGCTGCCATACTTCCGGGTTTACGTGCGGACAGTGGCAAGGTAGGAGCTGTAGGCAGTGAATGTTTTGTAATGGGTATGGTCTATCACACTGGGTTTTTATGAAATTATTTTGGACTGAGGAGCTTTGTGGGGAAGCCGCTAATTGTTCAGGAAGACGTGCTTATTAAACGCCTGCATCCATTCCTCGTGAGTCACCGTACAGGTTACAGTGGGCTGCTGTAGTGGGCTTTTCGCTTGCTGTGTGGCTTTCCTGTGCTATGTGCATCGTTTACACCGCTTTGATGTTGACTTGACTGTCTGCTTTATCCGACTGCAGCAGCTTCGTGCTACATCAGCTGTGCTCTGCTTTGCCTGATTCACTCTGCATTGTCTGCTTCGCTGGGTTGAGCTGGGCATTTTTAATCTACTTTTCTGTTTTCTGGAGCTCCATGTTACTTCTATTTGGCACCCGCTGATTAACATTTTGCTGCTCCCGTATGCTACCAGGGGCATGGTGCTTATTTCCAACGGTAGTGTGAATTAGATAGATAGATAGATAGATAGATAGATAGATAGATAGATAGATAGACTTTAACGATCCCGAAGGAAATTTTAAGTGGCCAGCTGCCCACACATAAAAACACAATCATTCCTAAACCAAAATAAAACACAATAAATAGATAAAAGGATAAAAAGGTACAAGCAAATATGAACAATCACTCAAAATCAAGCCAAGTTTCCCAGAATTCCAGGCTAATCAAAAGATAAAGTAAAAGCTCTCAACACAGAGTGTTGTGCAGTCTGATGGCTTGTGGGACAAAAGACTTCCTAAGTCTGTCTGTGGTGCAGCGTTTGGATAAAAGTCTGCTGCTGAAGCTGCTCTTCCTCTTACTGAAGGCCTCATGCATAGGGTGTGTCACATTGTCCACGATTTTTTGCTGAGCAGGGTGGTGTTCTCGTTCCAGTCCAGTTTCTTGTCCAACACCACTCCCAGGTATTTATAAGACGTGACCGTCTCCACCAGGTCACCGTCAATGCATATTGGCTGGGAGAGGGGGGGTTGTCTTTTGAAGTCCAGAATTAGTTCTTTCGTTTTTCAAATATTTAGCAGTAGCTGGTTCTGCTTGGACCAAAGAAGAAAATCCTGCACCAGCTGCCTGTACTCCACCTCCTTATCTTCCTTAATGCAGGCCACAATGACGGTATCATCTGAGAATTTTTGTATGTGGCAAGCCTCTGTGTTGTGTTGGAAGTCGGTCGTGTACAGAGCAAACAACATCGGAGAAAGAACTGTACCTTGAGGTACTCCCACACTGCTGCAAAGTGTTCTGGAAAGGCTGGCCCCCATTCTGACAAACTGGGGTCTGTCCTTCAGATAGTCCATGATCCAGGATATTAAGTATGGCTCGACTGCCATACTCCTGAGTTTTTTCTTCAGAATTGGGGGGTGGATTGTGTCAAATGCGCTGGAGAAATCAAAAAACAACATTCTCACTGCACATCCCCCTTCATCAAGGTAAGACAAAGTGCGGTGGAGGAGATGCAGGACAGCATCCTCCACTCCCACCCTCTCCCTATACGCAAACTGCAGTGGATCCTGGGCATGTTGCACCTGGGGCTTCAGCAACTGCAGCACTAACCTCTCCAAAGTTTTTATTATGTGAGAGGTCAGTGCAATTGGTCTGTAATCTTTATTGTCCCCAGGCTGCTTGGCCTTGGGCAAAGGAATGATGGATGAGGTCTTTCAGAGTGTTGGTATTATACCAAGGCACAGGCTCAGGTTAAAGAGGTGCTGGAGAGGACCTCCTAGCTCATCTGCACATGTCTTCAGGAGCCTGGGGCACAACCCATCTGGGCCTGCTGCTTTCTTGGTCTTCAGTTTCTTCAGCTCTCTCCTTACCTGATGTTCAGTAAGAGAGATGTAATGAGGAAGAGCTGATTCCATCAGTGCAGGTTCATTTGTAGAATAAGGAGGAAATAGAGGGGAATGAGATGAGGTGAGTGGGGGCTTTGCAGATGAATTAAACCTATTGAAATGATCATTTAGATCATTGGCTCGCTCCACACTGTCTCCTCCCGATGCAGCCCCTTTTTTACACCCAGTAATTGTTTTCATTCCATCCCACACTTCTTTTACATTGTTTGTTTTCAATTTTTCCTCTATCTTAGCTTTGTAGTTTTCTCTAGAGCTTCTCAGACAGCACCTCAACTCAGCTTGAACAGCTTTTTTCATTTCCAGATTCTTTTCTTTGTAGGCTCTTTTTTTCCTGTTCAGGACCTCCTTCATCTCTCTGGTGATCCAAGGTTTGTTATTTACATAACAGCACACAGCCCTTGTGGACATCACAATATCTAAACAGAAATGGATATAGTCTGTCAGACACTGTGACGCTTGCTCGATGTCCTCACCGTGGTGGTCCAATAGCACGCTCCAGTCTGTGCTGTCAAAACAGTCTCTAAGCTCCTCCTCCGCCTCTGGTGTCCACCTCCTTTCTATTCTGGTTGATGGAGGCTCTCTCCTCACCAGGGGTCTGTACCTGGGATGTAGAGAGATCAGTATGTGATCTGATTTGCCGAGAGGGGGAAGGGGCGTAACTTTGTATGCATCCTCGATGTTGGCATAGAGTAGGTCGATTGTGTTGTTGCCGCGTGTAGTACAATCCACGTATTGACACATGGATGGCAGTGATGAGTCCAAAGTGATGTGAATAAAGTCCCCTGAAATCACCACAACTGCCTGAGGATGCCGGGATTGAAGGTCTGTTACTGCCCCGATCACAGTCTCCAGCGTTGTTTCCACGTGCGCTCCTGGTGGGATGTAAACACAGACAGCCAGGACCTGCGTAAACTCCCAAGGTAGGTAGTAAGGCCGGATGCTAACGGCTAGCAGCTCACAGTCTTTGGAGCAGAATGTTGTTTTTACTGTCAAATGTCCGGGGTTGCACCACCTATTGTATATGTACAATATGAGGCCACCTTTACTCTTGCCACATGCTGCAGTGTTTTTGTCCGCATGCACTGTGGAGAAGCCGGGTAAATCCACATTGCAATCCGGTATGTTAGCTGTTAGCCACATCTCCGTTAGCATGATTAGGCAGCTCTCCGGGTAGATTCGTTGGCTCCTCACCAATGCGAAGAGTTCATCTGACTTGTTGGACAGTGAATTAACGTTCCCCATAATCACAGATGGAATAGGTGGCTTGTATTTCTGCCGACGTTCCCGATTGGCTTTAGCTCTCGCCTTTAGTTTTGCTCCAGCACGGGTGCCCTTGTATCGCTTTTTTACTTCAGGAGGAATGTTGTGTTTTAATCCAGCACCATTCTTCCTTAGAGCCAAAAGTTTAGTTTTTGAATAAACCAGTCTCTGGGGGTAAATGTCCTTATGTACGTACTTCCATTCATAACATTCATTCTATACATTCCAAACAGCAGCTGACCGGCCGCCATGCTGCTGCACCGGCGCCCCCATGACTTTTAGTGCTTTTTTACATTGATTTATACACATTGGTGTGTGTTGTGAGGATTATTTGGTTTGTATATATTATTTCAATGTAAGAGTACATTCTTATATATGCATTACCTGATTGAGGATACGTTGGATTCATTGACGGGTGCCCACTGGTTTTCCACTTTAGATCTGGCCAGTGGGTATAACCAAGTTCCCGTTTCTGAATCCGACCGTCCCAAGACTGCCTTTTGCACGCCATTCGGGGTATTTAAATGGAATCGGATGCCATTTGGTTTGTGCAATGCGACAAGTACATTCCAGCGCCTGATGGAGTGGCTCTTTGTTGACCAGCGTAACCAGTCTGTTTTGTTGTACTTGGATAATATCATTGTGTTTTCATCATCAGTGCAACAGCATTTAGAGAGGTTAAGGATGGTGCTGAGTCACTTAAGGGCCAAAGGACTCAAAGTGCACTCAAAGTGCACATTCTTTCATGAAAAGGTTACATATTTGGGGCATGAAATCTCTGCCTCGGCAGTAGCAACAGACCCGGGTAAGGTTGCGGCCGTGGCTCAGTGGCCTTGTCCTGGGACAGTGGCCGAGCTGCGGACCTTTCTGGGGTTTGCCAGTTACTATAGGCATTTTGTTGAGGGGTTCACCAAGTTGGTGGCTCCATTACATTAAATAGTGGCAGGGCTAACACGAAGTAAGGTAGGTAAGCACAGTCTAGAGTTGTCAGCGGTGTGGTCTCCACAATGTGAGGAGTCATTTCAAACTTTGAAGCGAAAGCTTAACACTGCGCAAATGTTGGCGTATGCAGACTTTACACTGCCTTTTATATTGGAGGTTGATGCCAGTTATGCAGGGCTCGAAATTGTGTTGTTGCAAGAAGTTGAAGGGAAGGTTAGACCCGTTGCATACGCTAGACACTGTCTTTGGCCTGCAGAATGGAATACGGCAACTTATAGTTTGAGGTCTTTCAGAGTGTTGGTATTATACCAAGGCGCAGGCTCAGGTTAAAGGGGTGCTGGAGAGGACCTCCTAGCTCATCTGCACATGTCTTCAGGAGCCTGGGGCACAACCCATCTGGGCCTGCTGCTTTCCTGGTCTTCAGTTTCTTCAGCTCTCACCTTACCTGATGTTCAGTAAGAGAGATGTAATGAGGAAGAGCTGATTCCATCAGTGCAGGTTCATTTGTAGAATAAGGAGGAAATAGAGGGGAATGAGATGAGGTGAGTGGGGGCTTTGCAGATGAATTAAACCTATTGAAATGATCATTTAGATCATTGGCTCGCTCCACACTGTCTCCTCCCGATGCAGCCCCTTTTTTACACCCAGTAATTGTTTTCATTCCATCCCACACTTCTTTTACATTGTTTGTTTTCAATTTCCCCTCTATCTTAGCTTTGTAGTTTTCTCTAGAGCTTCTCAGACAGCACCTCAACTCAGCTTGAACAGCTTTTTTCATTTCCAGATTCTTTCTTTGTAGGCTCTTTTTTTCCTGTTCAGGACCTCCTTCATCTCTCTGGTGATCCAAGGTTTGTTATTTACATAACAGCACACAGCCCTTGCGGACATCACAATATCTAAACAGAAATGGATATCACCGTATTGGTCCTCACCGTGGTGGTCCAATAGCACGCTCCAGTCTGTGCTGTCAAAACAGTCTCTAAGCTCCTCCTCCGCCTCTGGTGTCCACCTCCTTTCTATTCTGGTTGATGAAGGCTATCTCCTCACCAGGGGTGTGTACCTGGGATGTAGAGAGATCAGTATGTGATCTGATTTGCCGAGAGGGGGAAGGGGCGTGGCTTTGTATGCATCCTCGATGTTGGCATAGAGTAGGTCGATTGTGTTGTTGCCGCGTGTAGTACAATCCACGTATTGACACATGGATGGCAGTGATGAGTCCAAAGTGATGTGATTAAAGTCCCCTGAAATCACCACAACTGCCTGAGGATGCCGGGATTGAAGGTCTGTTACTGCCGCGACCACAGTCTCCAGCGTTGTTTCCACGTGCGCTCCTGGTGGGATGTAAACACAGACAGCCAGGACCTGCGTAAACTCCCGAGGTAGGTAGTAAGGCCGGATGCTAACGGCTAGCAGCTCACAGTCTTTGGAGCAAAATGTTGTTTTTACTGTCAAATGTCCGGGGTTGCACCACCTATTGTATATGTACAATATGAGGCCACCTTTACTCTTGCCACATGCTGCAGTGTTTCTGTCCGCATGCACTGTGGAGAAGCCAGGTAAATCCACAATGCAATCCGGTATGTTAGCTGTTAGCCACGTCTCCGTTAGCATGATTAGGCAGCTCTCCCGGTAGATTCGTTGGCTCCTCACCAATGCGAAGAGTACATCCGACTTGTTGGACAGTGAATTAACGTTCCCCATAATCACAGATGGAATAGGTGGCTTGTATTTCTGCCGACGTTCCCGATTGGCTTTAGCTCTCGCCTTTAGTTTTGCTCCAGCACGGGTGCCCTTGTATCGCTTTTTTACTTCAGGAGGAATGTTGTGTTTTAATCCAGCACCATTCTTCCTTAGAGCCAAAAGTTTAGTTTTTGAATAAACCAGTCTCTGGGGGTAAATGTCCTTATTTACGTACTTCCATTCATTACATTCATTCCATACATTCCAAACAGCAGCTGACCGGCCGCCATGCTGCTGCACCGGCGCCCCCGGCTTGATTTAGAAGTGGCGTGTAAAAGGGTAGTCATTACCTGATTGAGGATACGTTGGATTCATTGACGGGTGCCCACTGGTTTTCCACTTTAGATCTGGCCAGTGGGTATAACCAAGTTCCCGTTTCTGAATCCGACCGTCCCAAGACTGCCTTTTGCACGCCATTCGGGGTATTTAAATGGAATCGGATGCCGTTTGGTTTGTGCAATGCGACAAGTACATTCCAGCGCCTGATGGAGTGGCTCTTTGTTGACCAGCGTAACCAGTCTGTTTTGTTGTACTTGGATAATATCATTGTGTTTTCATCATCAGTGCAACAGCATTTAGAGAGGTTAAGGATGGTGCTGAGTCACTTAAGGGCCAAAGGACTCAAAGTGCACTCAAAGTGCACATTCTTTCATGAAAAGGTTACATATTTGGGGCATGAAATCTCTGCCTCGGCAGTAGCAACAGACCCGGGTAAGGTTGCGGCCGTGGCTCAGTGGCCTTGTCCTGGGACAGTGGCCGAGCTGCGGACCTTTCTGGGGTTTGCCAGTTACTATAGGCATTTTGTTGAGGGGTTCACCAAGTTGGTGGATCCGTTACATTAAATAGTGGCAGGGCTAACACGAAGTAAGGTAGGTAAGCACAGTCTAGAGTTGTCAGCGGTGTGGTCTCCACAATGTGAGGAGTCATTTCAAACTTTGAAGCGAAAGCTTAACACTGCGCAAATGTTGGCGTATGCAGACTTTACACTGCCTTTTATATTGGAGGTTGATGCCAGTTATGCAGGGCTCGAAATTGTGTTGTTGCAAGAAGTTGAAGGGAAGGTTAGACCTGTTGCATACGCTAGACGCTGTCTTTGGCCTGCAGAATGGAATACGGCAACTTATAGTTCTATGAGGCTTGAATTCTTGGCCCTTAAGTGGGCCATGGCTGAGAAATTTCGTGAATACCTGTTGGGACATAAGTGTGTCGCACGCACGGATAGCAACCAAGCTAGGCACTACCGAGCAAAGGTGGGCTGCTGAGTTGGCTGCCTTTGATTTCGTGATTCAGTACCGGGCGGGCAGAACCAACCAAAATAGCGATGCATTTTCACCAGTTAGAGGCTGTGGTGCCTGAGCTTTTGCGGCAAGCAGTGATTGTAGGGTCAGTGGAGGTTACGACTTTGAATGCAATGCAGGCTTGGCCCAGTCACTCGGCACCTGATATTAGCACTTTACAGCAGGACCCAGTGGTAGGGGAAACCGTGAGGTTTTGGTTAAAGTTTGGGCAAGAGCCAAGGTTGCCTATAGATTTCCTGCTCGGTCAGGTACGAGAGCCAGTCGAGTCCACAAGTGGATGGAGGAGCATCAGGCACAGCTGCAGGGGGCAGTTGATGGTGCCCGAGAGCGGCTGCAGGCTGCGGCAAGCCGGCATAAACAGGCCATGATCAACAGGTAAAAGAGCTGCCGTTGTGGGCGGGCCAGTTGGTTTATTTGAGAGACTATGGGGTCCGGGGTCGACATAAGATACATGATCAATGGAGCTCCACTGTATATCAGGTGGTTAAAGCCCCTCTGTCTGGTGGTTCAGTGTATACAGTAGCTCTGGTAAGTGACCTGAGTCGAGTTTGGCACGTTCATCGGTCTGCAATGAAACCTTCAGCCCAAGCGAAGGTGGTATCAGATGACCTCTCTGAGGGTCCAGATGAATCACCAGTGCCTTTGGAGCCCGAGATAGAATTAGAAGATGGGGACCTGGCATATGTGGTTTCTGAGGCCCACTATTAGCTCACAGGGGGAGCATTGCAAGGCCAGACCCATCAGGGATGGTGCTTGCCGATAATCCTCCGGGATCTATAGACACGTCCAATGTTGAGTTGGTACCCTTAGTCAAAGGTCTCCCTCCCTAAACCCTCCTAATCCGTTAGGGGTGGTTCCACGTCAGACAGGACGAGTAGGGGCAGGTCAACATTCTAACATGCACCATTTACCACGAATGGTAGGAGCTGGAAATGTAAGTGCTCAAGATCATTTCGCTTGTGGGGCTAATGCATTCATGGCATTTTTTAGGCCCTGGAATTAGGGTCTTGTGTTTAAATACTCAACCCTTGAGACGACGATGATGAATGGGGGGGTAGAATGTAGCAGTATGGTCTAATGTTATCTAGTCAGCTAAGGCTGATTATGCTCATTTACCTACCTATAAAGTCATTTCGGTTCATGTTGTGTGTGCGTTTGCTCTTTGTCTGCGAGTGAGCCACGTACTTTTGGGTTTACGTGCGGATAGTGGCAAGGAAGGAGCTGTAGGCAGTGAATGTTTTGTAATGGTTATGGTCTATCACACTGGCTTTTTATGAAATTATTTCATTTAAGGGTGGACTGAGGAGCTTTGTGGGAAAGCCGCTAATTGTTCAGGAAGACGTGCTTATTAAACGTCTGCATCTGTGCCATGTTTGCTTGACTGTCTGCTTTATCCGACTGCAGCGGCTTCACACTACATCATCTGTGCTCTGCTTTGCCTGCTTCGCTCTGCATTGCATTGCATCTCTGGAGCTCCATGTTACTTCCATTTGTCACCAGCTAATTAACATTTTGCTGCGCCCGTATGCTAACAGTTGCATACGTTGCAGCATTTAAATACCTGCAAGATCAGCTGGACCGGGGGCATGGTGCTTATTTCCAACGGTAGTGTGAGTAACTGATTTAGAAGTGGCATGCAACAGGGTTGTCATTACCTGGTTCTTTTTGTTGTGATTTAATCATTCATTTTTGCATTATTTTTTATATTTATTTTGTTTATTATTTTCATAACCTTTTTGGGTTGAGCTTTTCCTACTTTAAGGGAAATCCATTTCTTTTACTTTCTATTTATTGGTTTGAATTTGTGGTATAATGTCTTTTTGTTTTCCAATTAATGAAGTGTAGTTATTTTCAATTTTTTTTTGCGAACTGTGAAGTGCCTCTCCTCTGTTCATGCACCTCTGTAAGAATTTTTACTGGTTTTCTGCCTATTTCAGCCTGCTTGTAATCTGGTAGCTGGGGTGACCGGACCCGGCGCCCTAAGTAACAAGCAGTTTTTGGGCAGTTGACTTTGTCAAGAGCCAGGCTGTTGTATGCGATGCTTGTTTCAAGTTATGTGTTTTAAATTACTTTTCCGTCTTCTCTTTTGCCTTCAGGAGAGGGGTGGCCCGTGGCAGAAGATTAGCATCTTGTGGTGGTGGGTTCCTTACCTGATTGCAGTGCAGTGTTCACAGTGAGGTGTGGTGTGCTGTGATGCGTGTGTGAACGTGTGAGTGTTCTCTCTGCTTAGGACCCTGTGTGCTCTCTGCTTAGGACATCAGGCCGTCTCCCACCCTGAAGTGTTGTTTGTCTTTTTCTGTTTTTATTATTTGATGTAGTGAATGAATCTGAATTCATTTTAAAAAAAGTTTTTTGTTATTCACTCAACTCTGGTCTGATACCTGACCCAGTCGTGACGAACCTGTGTGTCTTACGGTTGAGGGCAGTCCCGGAAATAGCCCCCAGGTGGCGTAGTCGGTACAAATTATTAGTTGGTAACGCCACAGTTGGCGTAGCCGGTACAAATTACAAGTTGGTACCGCCACACAATGCATATGTTCATGACGCTGGCTTTGTGCAAAAAGGGAAAATCTCATCTTACTGCATCCAAAAATGTGCAAAACAATTGTGTGACGACAACCGCAAGCTAACGGTTTACTGAGAAGAACGTAAAGTCAGGTGTCCCAATACTTTTGTCTACATTGTTATTAATTTTTCTTCATTTGTTTCTATCAGTCAAAATTTTCTGTTTTGGTCAAAAATTCAGAGAATTTCTGTTGGACGATTTCAGACAGGATCGTGAGCTCTTCTCTTTCATTATATCTGTCCACATCTGTAGATCTCATCACAGCTGCACAAAGTGTGCTATTTTAATAATAATGTAAATACACTGAGAGTATGCACAGGTTTTAGAAGATACTCTGCCCTCATTGTGCTGAATGGTGCAGTTTGCTCCTGTGTGGTTGATGCAAGACTCACGTTGAGGAAGTTACAGTGAAACTGAGGCGTCTGCCCTGTTTTTCAGCCATAATGAGAAATGAATCGTCTGTGCGGTACAGAGCTATTAATACCCCAGAGGTCAATGTTGGGTGACACTCTGTTTCTTCATGTTCGGGAAAATTTAGACAAAAATTATGCTATTTACACTGTATGGATCACCTGACTTTACAATCCTGCTGCTCCGAATCACACACATGGAGAAAGTAGTGCCAGAGAAAGAAAGAAAGAACAAGAATACATGGAGAGAATGAGAGAGAAACATGAGACCAGAGAGAGCTAGAAAGAGAAAGACCAGAATGAGAAAGACAGGATAGAGAAAGACCAGAAAAGAGACAGAATAAGAAATACGGGAGAGAAAAAGACCAGAGAGAGATGGAAGGAGAAAGACGGGGCAGAGAAAAAACAGATATATAGAAAACAAAATAGAGACGAGTGAAAAACAAGAGAACGGAAGTCAGCGGAAGAGAGAAAAACAGAAAAGACAGTAGGAGCTATGGCAGTTGAGAAAAAGAGAGAAGAGAGAAACAAAAGAGAAAGAAAGAATAGATGCCAAATAAGTATGAAATATACAGTGGAACCCGATTATGTTGCCGGCCTAGGGGACGCCAAAAAGCGTCGAGAAAACCGATGATCAAGATAAACAAAAATCAATATCAAATCAGTATATTAACGTGCTTGAAATTTCTTTATGTACATGATGTGCATTACTAAATGAAAATGTGCATGCACGTGTTTTTTGGAGGTTTTTTACACAACAGCGTTGCCGCGATTTGTTTGATTGGTCATGCCGATCGAGATAACCTGTAATGCGGATAAGGAGGCGGACACTGAAGTAAACGCAAACAAAGTTTATTGAGAATACTCACGAGATAATCCAACAATACTTGTAGCGAAGCAGTAATATCCAGTGGTCCACGAAGTTCTGTGAAAGCAATGACAGTTTGTGTAGAGAATCCACGGATCCGCGCTATGGAAAGCGCAGGGCTGGGCAGCAACGGAAAAGCGTGGTGCAGACAGCGTAAACATGGAAAACAGCAGGATCGGGGTAATCCGGGGTGCCGTTGAGAGAATGCGGAGTCTGACAACGGTACAAAGCGGGATACGTATACGACCCAATACATACGATCATGCACAAACAATAACGGACCGCGAGTGTGTGGAGGTGAGGGGCTAAACTAGGAGATGGGATGAGTGAGTAAATGAGAGTCAGGTGTGTGTGATCAGCGTGACTGCGAGGAGCTCCGTGTGGGCGGGGCAAGCATGGGAGAAGAAGCAGGGTGCTTCGGGGAATGCCGCCGCCAAATGTGGCTTGGCAGGGAGATTCCTGTCATAACCGATGTTAAGTGGCAAATTTGCCCCCCTTTGTACCTGAGATATTAGGGTTCAGTGACATAAAAAAATCGACATAACCGATTAAAAAATGCTTAGACAAAGGGAGAATTTGTCGGTTCCACTTTAAAAACGTCGACTTAGTAGGGTTGGCGAGTTAACCGATTTCGAGATAAGTGGGTTTGACTGTAGTAGAAGTTGAACAGTTTTAGTGGAAACATTTCTCTCTATCTGTTCCTACTTTGTTTTTTACTTGAACTAAGTAATGGACCATTTCTAGATGCCCTCACACTCCTTCCCGTTGAGTTAGGAGACGGCGTGTGGTTGTACAGCGAGCGGAGGCAAAAACCGTTTTACTTGTTTACATGGTAGAGATGCTTTAATACGCCAATGTTCTGTTTTTCTACAAAGCTTGAAGATTATAAAACATCCTGAAGGTCACCTTAAAACCAGCCTAGTTGAACCAGGGCTCCGTCCCAAACGCCTTTAGGTCACATAGTACGCAGTCTACACCCTATGCCAGGGCCTTAACATATTGTTTACTACACAAACTACACAATATTAAAGATAATCACAATATTTAATACGATTATATTTTAAAGAATGTAAAGATTTAGAATATATGGAAATTCTATTGATAAATTCTAATTTAGCATCTAAATTAGTATTGATATGTAATTAGATTTTATATATACAGGGAGTGCAGAATTATTAGGCAAGTTGTATTTTTGAGGATTAATTTTATTTGAGGATTTAATTTGAACAACAACCATGTTCTCAATGAACACAAAAAATTCATTAATATCAAAGCTAAATATTTTTGGAAGTAGTTTTTAGTTTTAGCTATTTTAGGGGGATATCTGTGTGTGCAGGTGACTATTACTGTGCATAATTATTAGGCAACTTAACAAAAAACAAATTTATACCCATTTCAATTATTTATTTTTACCAGTGAAACCAATATAACATCTCAACATTCACAAATATACATTTCTGACATTCAAAAACCAAACAAAAACAAATCAGTGACCAATATAGCCACCTTTCTTTGCAAGGACACTCAAAAGCCTGCCATCCATGGATTCTGTCAGTGTTTTGATCTGTTCACCATCAACATTGCGTGCAGCAGCAACCACAGCCTCCCAGACACTGTTCAGAGAGGTGTACTGTTTTCCCTCCTTGTAAATCGCACATTTGATGATGGACCACAGGTTCTCAATGGGGTTCAGATCAGGTGAACAAGGAGGCCATATCATTAGATTTTCTTCTTTTATACCCTTTCTTGCCAGCCACGCTGTGGAGTACTTGGACGTGTGTGATGGAGCATTGTCCTGCATGAAAATCATGTTTTTCTTGAAGGATGCAGACTTCTTCCTGTACCACTGCTTGAAGAAGGTGTCTTCCAGAAACTGGCAGTAGGACTGGGAGTTCAGCTTGACTCCATCCTCAACCCGAAAAGGCCCCACAAGCTCATCTTTGATGATACCAGCCCAAACCAGTACTCCACCTCCACCTTGCTGGCGTCTGAGTCGGACTGGAGCTCTCTGCCCTTTACCAATCCAGCCACGGGCCCATCCATCTGGCCCATCAAGACTCACTCTCATTTCATCAGTCCATAAAACCTTAGAAAAATCAGTCTTGAGATATTTCTTGGCCCAGTCTTGACATTTCAGCTTGTGTGTCTTGTTCAGTGGTGGTCGACTTTCTGCCTTTCTTACCTTGGCCATGTCTCTGAGTATTGCACACCTTGTGCTTTTGGGCACTCCAGTGATGTTGCAGCTCTGAAATATGGCCAAACTGGTGGCAAGTGGCATCTTGGCAGCTGCACGCTTGACTTTTCTCAGTTCACGGGCAGTTATTTTGCACCTTGGTTTTTCCACACGCTTCTTGCGACCCTGTTGACTATTTTGAATGAAACGCTTGATTGTTCGATGATCACGCTTCAGAAGCTTGGCTATTTTAAGACTGCTGCATCCCTCTGCAATATATCTCACTATTTTTGACTTTTCTGAGCCTGTCAAGTCCTTCTTTTGACCCATTTTGCCAAAGGAAAGGAAGTTGCCTAATAATTATGCACACCTGATATAGGGTGTTGATGTCATTAGACCACACCCCTTCTCATTACAGAGATGCACATCACCTAATATGCTTAATTGGTAGTAGGCTTTCCAGCCTATACAGCTTGGAGTAAGACAACATGCATAACGAGGATGATGTGGTCAAAATACTCATTTGCCTAATAATTCTGCACTCCCTGTAGAGACAGGTTGGAGAAAGCTTTATCTTTATATTAAAATTTTGATATTAACTGTATGCTTTTAGTTTGTAATGTGAAAAATCCAGGCAGTGTTAGATGAGACCCGTATTGCACAGACTGTATGAACATGTATTTTGCAACAACAAAGGTCCCATCTTACACATACTGCTAAACCCTGAAGTCGTCCAGCATCTACAGTATCTAAAGATCCTTCCCCCCTTTTCCCTCCATTGAATTCCCACTTCCTGTTTACTTCAGTGCTTTGAGTGCTGAGTGGCATCCGGGTCAGGGGGGGTCCTGTGTGGTGGTGAGACCGAAATGATAACTCTTTTTTGGATTACCTAATTCAGTTTGGCACAACAGAAAAACATGAAACAACGGTTGTGTAAACATACAGACACGGTAAAGTGGTTCAATATACAGTGTATGGGCAAGAGTATGTGCATAACATTTTGTGTTCGGTCTCACAGTCACTGAATGCAGAGTCAGCCATGTTACAGCGCCCCCTGGAGCACAGAGGGTTAAGGGCCTTGCAGAAGGGCCCTAAAAGTGGCAGCTTACCAGGGTTTGAACCCCTGACCTAGTAGCCCAGAGCTGTAACCACTTAGCTTTAATAGCTTTCTTTTTATCCCCTCACTATATATTGAATATGGAACCACTGTACTGTCTCTGTTTGTTCACGTAAGTGTTTTCTTTTTTGTTTTTTTTTTGTTTTTTCAGGCTCTGTGCCAAACAGAATTGGAGAATCAAATTAGACAAAAGTTTGCTTTTTAAATATCCATTCCACATTTAGTCCACATCTGTAATAACTTTCACTCTTCTGGGGAGATTTGCTTTATTTATGATAGTTAATGGAAAGGATAATTTTGTGTGTGTGAACAAGCAAATGGTGGATTCCTGATCCACCAAACTAAACACTCTTACTTTCTGCCAGTATGTGTGTGAGAGAGAGAGAGAGAAACAGAAACAATTATCTCTGCTACCTCTTAATCGTCAGGGTCATCAGGATCCACCCTTTAATTTTCTCCTGTGGATGGTTCTAATTGCACAAGACAATCACCTCATCTCAGGGCAGAGTTGCGTGGGCGAAGGCAGGCACACAGTTAGTTGCCATTCTCGTTCACCGCACGCATTCTTGATTGCAGGGTGACACCTGCGGGTGTGTGATGACCAACCCACAACCACCAAGCAGTGTGGGGCAATAATCCAGTGCTTTCATGGTGCAAAGGATCACTGTTTTAGCTTTCCAACCATAAATTTCCTTCATAATGTCTCTGAGAGGTGTTCTGTGGCTAAATAAGACACATTGTGTATATACAGTAAAGGAGGGATGTAGGTGTGCAGGAGGAAACTTGGTTTCCATTTACGTAAAAGTTTCAAATTTAAAAATCTAAATTATAGGTCTTAAGTTTTTGCTGTTTTAGGTCTTAAAATCATTTTAAAAAGGTCTTATTTTTTCATTGTCTGTTTAACTGTACCTCAAATGCTCATTGAAATTCTCCCACAGCACTTAAGAATGTTTTTTTGTGTTTCCTTTCCAACACGCAGCAGCCAATCAGCTTTCTGTTTTTCAATTTTTTCTTTTGTATGGTGTGAATCTCTCCTGGATTGTACCACAGATGTGAGCGAGTCAAAGTCCTGCGCGAATTTCACGTTCTTGAAAAGGCTTTTGCACACGAAAGTTATGTAAGAATCAGTACATATCGTGCTCTTGGTGCCTATTTTCTACATGTTCTCCGTAGCAGGAGAGGAGAGCAGAATAGGAAGAACCAATGATGATGGAGAAAAGGGTACCTCGAAGTGTATTTGTGTGTGCGAGGGTATATGCATGTGGGTGTGTCGGTCCTTAAGGGGGGTAGGGCTGGATGTTTGCCAGCTTCTGAAGAATCTGAGAAATGGTGTGTGTGTGTGTTGTGTGTATGAGTCTGAATGCCAATTTTCCTGTGGGAACCAGTTGGTTTTAGGTTCTTTTGGGCGTTCACTCAAACGAACTGTGACAAACCAGCTTATATAACCATCATTTAAATGGGTGGTTCAGGATCGTTAATGGTTTTTCATGTGTGTGCTTGTAATGGAGTGTCCCTGCTTTTGGTTTTACATTGAAAACATTTCATTAAGCCCTGAAGAACAACCGAATTATATTTAAGCGTTTCCAAGATAAACAATAACATTCCAC
>MU532980.1:621733-633030 GCA_024362625.1 Silurus asotus
TATATATATATATATATATATATATGTGGCAAGTGTAATGGTGTCACACTAAATTATTGGAGTTACAATTGATCAGTGGCATTAAGGTGTGTGCTTTCTTTATTTATTAAAACATTTAGATTGATGATTGCATGAATGATGCATTTTCACGTGCTCATAGGTAGAATAAGTGCTTTTATGCAAGCTCTCACGTATATGAGCGAAGGTAGAGATGACATAATTTCTGTGCGCCCTCTCTCTTTTGCCGAATGTGATAGCGATCAGAGGTGTGATTTATTAGCTCTTCGGGAAAAAGTTTTAGAATAATAATAAAAATAATAATCGGTTAAGGAATTCTTGTGGTAAACATGATTATTTGTTCATTTTTCTCTTGATTTACGGTTAGTAATTCAATTGATGAATGTAATAACGTGTATAGTTATTTTTATAATTATTTCAGGTTATGCCTGCCATTACCCGTGCGGCATTCTTTATTTAAATGAGTTAAAATAATAATTTCATTACTATAAATTTGATTAAATGAAAAGGAATTTTATTTTTATTGTTCCATGAGAAGTCCATGTATCTAATGTATTTTTTGATAAATAAATATATACATTGAGAGAATATGTAATAATTGACAGGCATGGCTAAACCAGAGATTCACCATTTATTATCTGATGGTGTCTGTTTCAATACAGTGATGAGAGAACACAGAAGCTGGAAGTAAATGATACAACAATTGTACCAATGTGTGGTGTCTTTTCATTTAAAAACATACACAACGCAGAGCGAACCCACTATATATATACACTATATTATATAACACTATAATGTTGTTAAAGAATCACGGAGTGGAATAACAGCTGAGAGGGGCCACAAGTTGGTTGACTCCATGGCACACAGATGTAAAGCAAGTTTAACATACTGTGGTCATACAACTAAATATTAGTTGAGTGATTCACAGGATTACTAAATCCTAGAAACAAAAATGTTTGTACAAAATAGTTTTGAGTTTGTACAGTCAACGGCACACACTGCTATTTTTTATAACACACCCCTTTCAACTAATTGCCCAATTTCACAGCCTTACGAGCGTGCATATCATAAATGCTGGGTCTTGTTTGTTTTCTGAGAATCTACTGCACCAACTGGTAACTTGTTTGCCACGTAGCAATAAAAACAAACAAAAAAAAACTAAAAACCTGGATTATTCTAGTTAGTCACATTGTACTGCTATTATTTTGAACAATACTATATATATATATATAAAATACAGTGAGGAAAATAAGTATTTGAACACGCTGCTATTTTGCAAGTTCTCCAAACAAACAAAAAAAACCTAAAAACCTGGATTATTCTAGTTAGTCACATTGTACTGCTATTATTTTGAACAATACTATATATATATATATAAAATACAGTGAGGAAAATAAGTATTTGAACACGCTGCTATTTTGCAAGTTCTCCCACTTAGCAATCATGGAGGGTCTGAAATTGTCATCGTAGGTGCATGTCCACTGTAAGAGACATAATCTAAAAAAAAAATCCAGAAATCACAATCTATGATCTTTTAAAATATTTATTTGTATGATACAGCTGCAAAAAAGTATTTGAACACCTGAGAAAGTCAATGTTAATATTTGGTACAGGAGCCTTTGTTTGCAATTACAGAGGTCAAATGTGTACTGTAGTTTTTCATCAGGTTTGCACACACTGCAGGAGGGATTTTGGCCACTCCTCCACACAGATCTTATTTAGATCAGTCAGGTTTCTGGCCTGTCGCTCAGAAACATGGAGTTTGAGCTCCATCCAAAAATTCTCTATTGGGTTTAGGTCTGGAGCCTGGCTAGGCCATGCCAGAACCTTGATATGTTGGAAGACCCAGCCTCGACCCATCTTCAATGCTCTAACTGAGGAGGTTGTTCCCCAAAATCTCACAAAACATGGCCCCGGTCATCCTCTCCTTAAAACAGTGTCCTGTATCGCCCTGTCCTATGTGCAGAAAAACACACCCAAAGCATGATGCTACCACCCCCATGCTTCACAGTCAGGATGGTACTCATCATTCTTCTTCCTCCAAACACATTTAGTGGATTTATGACCCAAAAGTTTTATTTTGGTCTCATCTGACCACATGGCATTCTCCCATGACTCCTCAGGATCATCCAAATGGTCATTGGCAAACTTAAGACGTGCCTGGACATGTGCTGGTTTAAGCAGGGGAACCTTCTGTGCCATGCATGATTTCAAACCATGACGTCTTAGTGTATTACCAACAGTAACCTTGGGAACGGTGGTCCCAGCTCTTTTCAGGTCATTGACCAGCTCCTCCTGTGTAGTTCTGGGCTGATTTTTCACCTTCCTTAGGATCATTGAGACCCCACGAGGTGAGATCCTGCATGGAGCCCCAGTCCGAGGGAGATTGACAGTCATGTTTAGCTTCTTCCATTTTCTAATGATTGCTCCAACAGTGGACCTTTTTTCACCAAGCTGCTTGGCAATTTCCCCGTAGCCCTTTCCAGCCTTGTGGAAGTGTACAATTTTGTATCTAGTGTCTTTGGACAGCTCTTTGGTCTTGGCCATATTAGTAGTTGGATTCTTACTGATTGTATGGGGTGGACAGGTGTCTTTATGGAGCTAACGACCTCAAACAGTTGCATCTAATTTAGGATAATAAATATACAGTGGGTACGGAAAGTATTCAGACCACCTTAAATTTTTCAATCTTTGTTATATTGCAGTCATTTGCTAAAATCATTTAAGTTAATTTTTCTTCCCTTATTAATGTACACACAGCACCCCATATTGACAGAAAAAACACAATTGTTGATTTAGACTCTTTGCTCAGTATTTAGTAGAAGCACCCTTTTGATCTAATACAGCCAGGAGTCTTTTGGGGAAAGATGCCACAAGTTTTTCATACCTGGATTTTGGGATCCTCTGCCATTCCTCCTTGCAAATCCTCTCAAGTTCTGTTAGGTTGGATGGTAAACGTTGGTGGACAGCCATTTTTATGTCTTCCAGAAATGAGCAATTGGGTTCAAGTCAGGGCTCTGGCTGGGCCATTCAAGAACAGTCACGGAGTTGATGTGAAGCCACTCCTTGTGAAGCCACTCCTTCATTATTTCACGTATTCACAGTTGGGACTGTATTGGACAGGTGATGAGCAGTGCCTGGTTTTCTCCACACATAACGCTTAAAACTAAGGCCAAAAAGCAAAGTCCAAATCTTGGTCTCATCAGACCAGAGAATCTTATTTCTCACCATCTTGGAGTCCTTCAGGTGTTTTTTAGCAAACTCCATGCGGGCTTTCATGTGTCCTGCACTGAGGAGAGGCTTCCGTTAGGCCACTCTGCCATAAAGCCCCGACTGGTGGAGGGCTGCAGTGATGGTTGACTCTCTACAACTTTCTCCCATCTCCCAACTGCATCTCTGGAGCTTAGCCACAGTGATCTTTGGGTTCTTCTTTACCTCTCTCACCAAGGCTCTTCTCCCCTGATAGCTCAGTTTGGCCGGAAGGCCAGCTCTAGAAAGGGTTCTGGTCATCCCAAATGTCTTCCATTTAAGGATTATGGAGGCCACTGAGCTCTTAGGAACCTTAAGTGCAGCAGAAACTTTTTTGTAACCTTGGCCAGATCTGTACCTTGCCACAATTCTGTTTCTGAGCTCTTCAGGCAGTTCCTTTGACCTCATGATTCTCATTTGCTCTGCCATGCATTGTGATCTGTAAGGTCTTATATATGTCGGTGTGTTACAGTCCTTTTTGTTACTGCCCTCTCTGTTACTGTTTTTCCTGTTACTGTCCTCTCTGTTATGTTCCATCATGTTACTGTCCTCTCAGTTACTGTTACTGTCCACCCTGTTACTGTCCTTCTAGTTACCATCCATCCTGTTACTGTCCAATCTGTTAGATGTGACGACCGGCCTCCACCTCAGGTACCAAAAAAGGCAAGCGCTCCGAATTTAAGCATCAGCGCAGTGCGGAAGCAAACAAGGAGGGGTGTTGTCCTTACAAGACATGGCTGGAGCTCAGTTGGAGTGGTGGTTTCTCACTATCTTCAAGCCCGGCAAGGCTTTTAAAAGGCAGCTGGGAGGACAGTGAGTTGGGGAACCTTGGGCTCCAGACTAACCGTGTCTCTCTCTCTCTCTCTCTCTCTCTCTCTCTCTCTCTCTCTCTCTCCACGCTTTCTCTCACAACAGGCTAAAGACTGCAGATGCGAAAGAGGAATTCCCGCCAGACTAGCGCAACGCCTTGTAAGTGAGTAATGACTCATTGGCCATGCGGCAGGAAGACCCTGACCCTTACAAGCCGATGGTGACTGTGGCAGCCTGCCTGTTGGGACCTGAGGCATCGGAGCTTGGTGAACACCCTGTTCCTTCTCCCGCTTCAGCCTCTCCTCACCCCCTTTCCCGGGCACCAGAACACTATTCCCCTTCCTTTTACTTTCATTTCTGTTCCCAAATAAAGACACTTTAACCCTAACTTTACTGCCCCCTGACTGTGTTCAGCCCGACACGGCGGCGAGTCTCCACATGCTGTTCTCCCTGATATTATTAATCCTGTAACTGTCCTCCCAGTTCGGTCCATCCTTTTACAGCCAAACCTGTTGCTGTCCTCCCAGTTGCTATCTATTCTGTTAATGTCATTTTGTAGGAACCATTTATAGTGCCTTTCTTAATGTTAGTCAGAGATTAGGATTCAGCTTTAAATCATTTGAGGTGCTCGTTCTTAAAATTGTACTTTCAGACATGCATAGAAAACTCGCTCTGGTCACTGTGTACAGACCCCCAGGACCCTACGCTGATTTTCTTCAAGAGTTTACTTGTTTTCTTTCAGACCTCTTGATCTATTTTGATAAAGTGCTGCTTGTAGGAGATTTTAATATTCATGTAGATGATGCTCTAGGATTATCATTTGTTAACTTATTAAAAAACTCTGGGCTTCTAGTAGTTCCTAGAATAGCAAAGTCCACTAAAGGTGGTAGAGCATTTTCACATTTAGCTCCTAAACTCTGGAATAGTCTTCCTGACAGTGTTCGGGGCTCAGACACACTCTCCCAGTTTAAATGCAGATTAAAAACATATCATTTTAGCAAAGCCTACACATAACACACATCACATCATAACCTTGTACTCCAGAACATTTGATCACATGCACATTATCAAATTGTGCTGTTAATATAATGAACAGCAGCTACGCTAATTTCTCTCCACTGCTTCTCTTTCTTTCCCCATCCCGAGACATCCTGAGGTTTGGCCAGCTCCAGTCACGTCCCACCTCAAAGCAGCTTTACAGAAATCAACAGTGATGGTGAATGGTGTGTATTTATCCCTGATGAGCCGCCGTGGTGACTGTGGCAAGAAAAACTTCCATAGATGTTATGAGAAAGAAACTTTGAAACGGACTTAAAAGGGGAACCCATTCTCATTTGGGTGACATCAAAACTGTGATCATAAATCTTTCAACAATAGAGAACACTGGAGAGTGAGAACCAACATGAGCACTGGAGTATAAGATTATAAGTAAATGTTCTTTCTACAGTCATGATGGTTATAAAACTAGGAGCTACTGAGCTCAACATTTGTGATCATCACAGATCCAGTATCAGCTTCTCCATGCCAGAGCCTTTAAACACTCCAGGAGGTCCAATGTCAAAACTCCACACATGTAGTGGGATACAATTGGCACTGGTACGTCTCTAGATGGTTCAGGATGTTTGCAAGTTCGGCATCTACTGCTTTAAAGTCCATAATCTTCATGAGGTGGGATGTGACTGGAGCTGGAGCAACCTCAGGATGTCTCGTGATGGGGAGAGAAAGAGAAGCAGTGGAGAGAAATCAGTGTAGCTACTGTTCATGATTATTAATAAGCACAAGTTGATTTCACTGTCAGAAGTCATGGCCATGTTTTATAGCATCAACACTAAATAGAACATCTCTTTACTGAGATTAAATGAGCACCTCATTCCCTCTTATTCCCTGAGTATTTCATGCAGTTCAATAAACATTTGGATTCAGTTTATAAAGTAAATACATCAACTCATGCTCAGTAATGTTGGTAATTTCATGCTATGCTTTGTACTTTAAATGAAAAATACACAGATCAGACTTCCGAGATAAGTGGAAGGAATTGTTTATGGAAATGTCTGGGGGTGAAGCTAAATTCAGCGTGAGAACAAAAAGCCTGAAATGAAGAGAGAGCAGTGATGAAAACTTTCCAGTGTTTTTGGTTAACGTGCAAAATACCGGCCTCTAGTGGCGAAAAGATATACATACCGCAGATGCATAAGTGGGCTTTTGCTCATCAGTCAATTACTGATCATCATCTAATGACTACATTACTCTCAACAGCCAATCACTGATATTTACTCTGTTTAAAAATCAATGAATGATCACTTATATTGCAACAAATGTATCTCTGATCACTACTGTTCCGAAAGAAATGTGGCGGGACGTTAATTAGACAGAAACTATAACTCAGCTGACTATGCCACCCTGTTAACAGGGAACACTATTATAGATTAATCATCTACAAAAGACACACAGGTATGTGGTTTCAATAAACAGAGGCAAGAGACGTAGATACCGAATATACAAAAAAAAGTTTTTTTCACAATAAATATGGGTATTAATCTTAAAACATGATTATGGGCTGGAATAAAATAGGCATAAAAACAAAAAAGGAAACCAAGGCTTACCTAAAGCAGGTAAACTAGCTTAATGAGTATGCGGCTACTATATCGCCAGGAGCATAACGCCAAGTGCACAAGACGCAACACACACACATTAAGATCAAGCGTGAACACACTGCACCCTGTGATAGAGTCCCACCACCGCACGCCAAGGCCAACTAGCCGTCTGCCTGAAGCCTCGGTTCCTAAACAAACAAAGTAAAGTAAAACAAAGCAAGAAATAATAATAATCAAAGAAATAATAATAAGAATAATAATTGAATGTTGAATGAACGTACAATGAATCAAACAAATAAAAACTTCAAACAAAGCACAGTCACAAATCAGACAATTTACGTAAACAAACAAAGTAAAGTAAGACAAAGCAGACAAATCATAAACAAAGCTAGCAAAGCAAAGAAAACAGCCAAATCATAAACAAAGCTAGCAAAGCAAACAAAACAGCCAAATCATAAACAAAGCAGCAGCATCAAAGTACGTTGCCCCGCAGGCCGCACTGAATGACTCCTTTTAAAACTATTCCACCTACAAAGGATTAAGTAGAACATTTATTCATCCCACCAAACACCACAAACCTTAGCAGAGATAGCTACACATACCTTAATATTGTTGTTTCGTTCACAAGTCCAGCCGCACAGGCAAACGGACATCAAACCGGCAAGAAGGCACGGGATTACGGCGGGTTCATGTTTAAAAGCAGTCGCCGAGCAACATGGAATGATTACACGTTGGAAACTATAATTCAAATAAAGCTGGTTACCACAAACACACACGTTGATACACACTTGCTAGCAAGCACATACCTGTGAGACAGGAAGAGTCTAAACCAGGAAGGGGCAGGCCTCGGGCAATGACACACAAGCGGTGATCACACAACATGGTGGATTAAAAGTCCCCTTTTATATAGTCGTGCATGTATCTGATTGGACAACTGATGCTTTCATGACAATTTAAAGAGACACCCACAGTTCGTCCCACTACAATCTACCCCCTGCTGACGGATCGTCGCCCCGACGGTCCTACTACTAGGGTCAGGATTAACTAATCCCATGGCCTAAAAATGCCTGGCACCATGCCATGCATTTGCTGCTGGCCCTCACCTGTCCCACCTACTGAACGGGGAAGATGGTGTACATTTGGATGTTGGCCCGCATTTGCACGTTTTGTCCTGCGTAACGCACCCCCATCCACCCTAACCAGGGCTTTAGGCTGTGGCTCCAGCAACATAGCTGTATCCCTAGCTGAAGCCTGTAATCCTGGCCAGTTAGCAGGAATGGGTCCCGTAACACTCACCCTCTCCTGTGGACCATGTTCCACCCCAGATGCCAGCCCACCAAATCTTAATTCAACATCAACTTGATCCTGTTCTTGGACCAAAGCTAATAAATCTACCTCATCCTCTTCCTCAGCTAACGAGGATGTGCCCATAACTGGGTCGGGTAAAGGACTGCCATGGTTAGTACCAACTGTGTCCTTACAGACTCTTCTCTTTAGCAGTGAACGATGCACGATCCTTACCTTGGTCAGGTCATCTACAGTCGCAATGGTGTACACTACACCACCTTCCTTGGATGCCATTGTCACTTGATAGACCACTGGGCTCCACAGGTCCTGGATTTTATGGCTGCCCCTTACCCCATAATCACAGAGGTACACCAGTTGACCCTCCACCAGTGGTTCATCTTGGACGTGCTGATCATGATTGGCCTTGCGCCTATCAGCCATGACCTGCAACCGTTCCCGTGCACCTGCAAAGGCCACCTGGAGCCTCGTTTGATGTTCCAAGACCCAGTCATCCACACTACCCTCCCTTAGCTGTGGTTCTCTCCCCAACAGAAAATCTACGGGCAATCGTGGCTTCTGTCCAAACATCAAGAAGTGTGGCGATTCACCTGTGCTGAGGGGTGCTATTATAACTAAACACTACCTGGGGAAGACACGCTACCCAGTCTCGTTTCCTGGACACTGGCAGAGTACGCAACAGATTATGTAAAGTTGTTAAAGCATTCACACTGGCCGTTGCCGGCCGGGTGATATTGGGTAGTACGAGACTTCACCACACCATAAAGCTCACATAACTGACGTATCAACAAAGACTCAAAATTTCGACCCTGGAGACGGCCCGGAACACCGAACCTGTAAAACCATTCAGTCACCAGGGCTTGTGCCACCGTCTCCGCTCACTGCTCCCTAGTTGGAACAGCAAGGGTATACTTACTGAAAACGTCAGTCATCACCAAAACGTTTTCGCTTGTGGGTTCTAACACTGTGAAGTCCACTGCCAAGATGTCATTTGGCCTAGATGACATTAACCGCCCCATAAAAGCCTGAGCCAGTGGTCTCAAAGCAGCAGGCAAAACCAATTGCAACATCTCTTCCTTACCATTAGGGCAGTGAACCCGACGATACAGCATACCATCTAACTCCCTCAACCGATCCCACTGGCGGAGCAAGGTTACGGCTGCCTTAGTCATTTGGCGCCGCTCATTAGGTCCTGGGCGATTTCCTTGTCTCCAAAATTGCAACACTTCCCAAATAACTGGATCAGCTGCCTGCAAAGAACGCAAGTCAATAGCAGAATAACCAGGAAGTGTAAAGACCATACACTGGGTCGCTATACTCACAGAATCTACCCCAGCTAATGACCGCAAAGACTCAGGAATTTCAGTGCCGGGGGTCAACCCATCCAACCCACCAGGTTCCAGGGGATCCCTCCGTGACAGCACATCTGCATTTCTATTACTCTTACCAGAGCGATACTTGATCTCAAAATCGAAAGCCGCCAGCTGAGAAGCCCAACGCTGCTCAGTCGCCCCCAACTTTGCAGAGGTCAGATGGCTAAGGGGATTATTATCTGTGAATACCACACACTTATTACCCAACAGATATTCACGGAATTTCTCCGTCATGGCCCACTTGAGCGCAACAAACTCCAACTTCATAGAGCTATAACTTGACGTTGCACTCAGTGGGCCTTAAACTGCGACTAGCATATGCCACTGGTCTTACCTTACCTTCAGTTTCCTGGGAAAGGACTGCCCCTAACACTTGATAATTGGCGTCCACCTCCAGAATAAACGGTTTAGAGAAATCCGCATACGCGAGTACTGGGGCGGTAGTCAGTTTCTCCTTTAACCCCTCAAATCTCACCTGACAGTTTTCACTCCAGGCACTAGCAAAACTCGTACCTTTCTGCTTACCCTTTACACCAGCAAATTCCCGCACCAGCTTATGCAGCGGGACAGCCAACTTGGCAAACCGCTCCACAAATCGCCGATAGTAGCTGGAAAAACTCAGAAAGGATCTTAACTCTGCAATGCTAGAAGGACGGGGCCACTGGGCCACAGCCTCGATCTTACTAGGGTCAGTTGCCACACCCCTGGAAGAGATAACATGACCCATATATTTCACCTCTTGCTGAAGAAAGGCGCACTTGAAATAACTCTAATGAGTAACTTTACTTTGGTTGTGAATGAATTTAAAGAAAAACCACTGCAAGATTTTGTAGCATCTTTCCATCTCCTGAAGGACAAACATCACCAGGACACCGACAACCAATAAGCATTCAGCCACAACCCCAATATCCACTACACATGTACTGTTTCAATTTTTATTTCAGTATTCGCCGTATGACTTCTGTGGGGTTTTTTGCTTTAGATTTTCTTTAGATGTTCTACATCATTTTCTGTCTTGTTCCTGATGCTTAGGTGATAATGTGGTTTTTGTCATGCCAGTAAAGCAATCTGTACTGAATTAACAGAGTGGGAGAGAGAGAGGAAAAGAGAGAGACTAATAGACAAAAAGCAGGAAACACAATGCACACCTGTCTTATAGAAGAAGAAAAACTTTATTTAACATGTGAAATCAAATGTAGAATAAAAAATCAAAATCAAAATCAAATAAAGCCTGAAAAGAAACATGGTGGAGGATGTAACAAGCCTCACAACTGCACTTATTCACAGCCTACATCTCACACACAGGTTTCATTTACAATCAACCAACAAGAATAAAGAAAGATAAAGAAAGAAGAAAAATGGTCAAGTATTCTAGAGACTAAAGCATCAACAATCAATAATCATTCACAATCCTAGAACAGTACCTCAGATTCTCAGTGTGGCCGTCCTGCAGTGACCCGATGGGGCCACGAGGGGGCAGGCTTATACAACACCTTATACAGAGCGCTAAATCAGTCCTCAGATCAGCGGGATTCATTTAAACTCTCAAAACACAGTAGACGCACTTCTCAGAGAGAAATAAACAAAGAGCAGTGGTTTCATCTTTATTGCATTGTGAATAAAGCGTGTAAAATGCAGCGATCGTCGCTACGCTACCGATATTTGGCAAGAAACAGTAAATGGCTGTCGACTGTGGATTCCTCCTTCCACTGGGCTGAAAACACTGACCGATATTCAGTGTTCCGATGTGGAGATCGGAGAGCACGGTTGCCTAGCAACGCAGCCATGACCAGTGGTGTGAATTATCGTTACACCTGTAAAGGTGTAGAATGATGTTCACTTTAAATATACTGCAGAGAACACAAGCACTTGCATTAGAAAGAAAACTAATCTTCTGTGTGTGTGTGTGTGTGTGTGTGTGTGTGTGTGTGTGTGTGTGTGTGTGTTA
>MU532980.1:633091-647244 GCA_024362625.1 Silurus asotus
CTCTCTCGAGTGGTCACTAAGTTCAGAAGGTCGATGGCTGTGACGATCCCGAACACCATCTTCTTCAGGATAGACGAGCCGTCGGTCAGGTCTGCAGAACACAGAGAGACAAACAGAGCCAGTTAGACAGGAGACAGAATCCGAGACAAGAGTAAATAGAGAAGAGCAGATGGACAGTCAGAGAGGAGAGAGAAAGAAGAGATAGAGAAAAACAGAGAGAGAGAAAGAAAAGTAAAATTTTAAGACATGGAACAGCAAATTTATGACTTTTTAAGGTGTTACATTTTGATTTCTAATTGTAGATTTTTTTTTTTTTTTTTCTGACCATGTGAAACCCTGAAAATAGGTTCTATAGCCAAGGTGGTGGAGCTTCCCTGCCCAATTCCTTCTAAAACCTGCATTAGAACAATTAGTCATCCATTCACTTTGACCATGACTGATATAAATACAGTATACACCTGAAAACCGAGGAGACCAGTTGCTGGAGTTTTGGGAGAGGAATATTGTTCCATAGGTGTCTAATACAGGATTCTTGCTGCAAGGCCTTCTCTAAAAAAAATAAAATCTGCATTAGAACAATTAGTCATCCATTCACTTTGACCATGACTGATATAAATACAGTATACACCTGAAAACCGAGGAGACCAGTTGCTGGAGTTTTGGGAGAGGAATATTGTTCCATAGGTGTCTGATACAGGATTCTTGCTGCAAGGCCTTCTTTAAAAAAATACATTTTCTAGATGAAAGCATTTGTTGCTCTAAAACCTGTGTATAAAGTTCAGCATTGATGGAGCCGTTCCACATGTGCTAATTAAATCCCATACCATCAGAGATGTTGTTTTATGAACTAAGTGCTAATAACAGGCCAGGTGGTCCCTTTCCTCTTTAGTCCTGAGGACGTGGTGTCCATGGTTTCCAAAAAGAAACTAACATTTCTATTCTTCTGACCACAGAACAGTTTTTCACTTTGCCTCAGTAAATTGCTTGTGTACAGATATTTCTACAGATCCTTTAAAACATTTAATAAGATGTGTTGAGGAAAATTATTGTGAAACTGGTCCACAGTCCATCTTTAATTCTAAGAGAATCGTCCTCTCGAAGATACTTTATTTTTTCCCAATCATCTTATTGACCTGTTGGGAATGAACCTCATTAGTTTTCTCCAACTCCAATGTTTCTCCAGCTGTTTCATTTTAATAACACTTAGTTTTTCCAGATGTTTTTTGTCCCGTCCCAACTTTTTTGTGACGTGTTGCAGCATTCAAATTCAAAATGACTTTATTTTTACCTCGATATTTTACATTTGAAATGTTCCCTATGTTCTTTTGTGAAAAGGAATGTGGTTTGATTACATTTTATTATTGCATTCTGGAAATATTCACATTTTACTCAAATTACTCAACTTTTTGGGATTGGGGTTGTAGATCAGATGTTTCAGGGTCAGAGTTCTCTGTACTGTGATCACCATCCACCACTAATTCCTGTATTTCCTTTGTGTCATTGTTTCATCAGGGTGAAAAAAGCATTTGCTTCTGGTGGAAAGTCTTTACTTGGTCTATCATTAATCTTGTTAAAGCACTTTTTTCCTTTCAAGACTATTACAAAATGCAAAATTTCCTACTGAATCACCAGAAAAGTCCAGACTGTCACATATGTTTCAGATTCAAATCAATGGTGATCATATGATGGTCTAAAAACCCAATGGGAATAATGGAAGCATTCATTATTCTACTATTCGACGTTTTCTATAAATAATCTATTTAAATTTTATCCCCAATATGATTATTGTCCACTTTATTTATTTGTATATCGGTGCCTGGATCAACTCTGATTTTTTGATCACAGAAACATTTTATTAGGCGAGTTATAAAATTGTGATACGTTTTACATTAGATGACTTCAGAACTATTGTCACTTTATCTAGGAATTTTGGGAAATCCGTAATGTTTTTATCATAAAAGATTTTCAATATGGTGAAAAAGTTTCAGTATAATTGCTATGATCGAGGGTTTATATACTAACAGAATTGATGTAAATGTTATATTCATTCAAATTCTTGGTAAAAGATTGTAGCAGTTGCACATTAAACATCACTGTGATTCAGTTTGAAAAAGTATTTTAAGGTTGAATTAATGCCATGTTTTTTTGCATGATGATATTTTCTGTGCCTGGCCCCCAGTATGTAAACCCTGGCTCTGCTTCTGTCTTCAGGAGTGGTCAGGAGTGTTTAATGCCTAAGCATCAGGAACACTGATCTGTCTGTGTGTTCTAGAATGCTGCACTGATGTACACTATTTAGTAAGTGAACAGGGGGGTGTTTGGATTCACCCTCAAAGTAAAATCCTGAACCATCTAGAGACGTACCAGTGCCATTTGGATCCCGCTACATGTGTGGAGTTTGACATTGGACCTCCTGGAGTGTTTAAAGGCTCTGGCATGGAGAAGCTGATGCTGGATCTGTGATGATCACAAATGCTGAGCTTATAAAACTCGTTGCTACTAACCATATAGACTGTATAAGACTGCAGAAAAAACATCACTTATAAACTTATACTCCAGTACTCATGTTAGTTCTCACTCTCCAGTGTTCTGTATTGTAGAAAGATTTATGATCAAACTCTTGATGTCACCCAGATGAGGATGGGTTCCCCTTTTGAGTCTGGTTCCTCTCAAGGTTTCTTCCTCATAACATCTAAGGGAGTTTTTCCTTGACACAGTCAACACGGCTGCTCATCAGGGATAAACACACACCATTCACCATCACTGTTGATTTGTAAAGCTGCTTTGAGACAA
The DNA here is from genome assembly GCA_024362625.1 of Silurus asotus. Classification (NCBI taxonomy): domain Eukaryota; kingdom Metazoa; phylum Chordata; class Actinopteri; order Siluriformes; family Siluridae; genus Silurus; species Silurus asotus. Next base: position 635,885 of record MU532980.1, read on the forward strand.
TGTCTGTTATAAAAAGCGCTATACAAATAAACTTGACTTGACTTGACTTAAAATCCAACAGAGTTCACTTACACTGGATCTGATTGTGTACCACCAGGACAAAGTGATCCGTCTCCAGGATCCGGGAGATTTTACCCAGGTTATCTGTGAGATGAACCTACACACACACACACACACACACACACACACACACACACACACACAGATATACATACATACATACATACATACATCTGATCACCATCACTGCACATCTCAATATTATATATCTGCTATAAATGGACTGCAACCCAGATGAGGATGGGTTCCCTCTTTAGTCTGGTTCCTCTCAAGGTTTCTCCCTTATGCAGTCTCGGGGAGTTTTTCCTTTACCACAGTCGCCACTGGTTTGTTTATCAGGGACAAATTTACACTTATAAAAAACATATTCATTTTTATCGCCACATTATCTGTGTAAAGCTGCTCTGAGACAATGTTGAAAGTGCAATACAAATACACATGAATTGAATTGGATTAAATTAAAATAAATCAATTCTGAAGTCCTTGTGTAATCGAGTGTGTGTGTGTGTGTGTGTGTGTGTGTGTGTGTGTGTGTATGGACACAGCAGGCTGCACAAATCTCAGATGTTATGTGTGTCATGTCCTGCCCAAGTATGTATGAGGATCTACAGTCAAGGCTGTGTGTGTGTGTGTGTGTGTGTGTGTGTGGGTGTGGGTGTGTGTGGGTGTGTTACCTGTTTGAACTGCTTATACAGGACTTTGATGACAGGGTCAGATGGACTGACCTTCCCAGCGAGTACAGAGGACAGCATGTTTCCCAGTGTCACCATCCCCACGATCATGCTACACACACACACACACACACACACACACACACACACACACACACACACACACACACACCGACAAATTTGTTGCAATTAGGATTTCAAACTTGCACCAAGCCGAGAAACCTGTAGGATCCAGAGTGTGTCTCTGAGCGAGGTGCTACCACCATCATGTTTCACAGTGATTAGGCTGTGACACTGCACTATGTTTAAGAGTGGGGTGAAAGGCTCTGCACTCTCTGCTGCAGTACGTGATTGTGTCAGTGCACACTGTAGGTGTGTATCAGTGTACGTGTTGTTCATGTAGACGTACCCAGCCTCATCCACTACAGGAGCCTGGTCGAACGCCCTGTCCTTCAGGATCTTGATAGTATTTTTAATGCTGACAGACGGCAAAACAGTTAGCGGGGCAGAGAGTTGCAGCTCCTGAAGGGTCAGATTCCACCACCTGCATCGCCAAGATAAGACGTGACGAGACGAAAAAGAGACACATGATGAATCGGATACACTGAACCGACCAGACCACGGTACTAACGTTCCTTACGTTCTTTACGTTCTTTACGTTCCCAACCAGAAATGTAACAGCAAGTTAATAGTTTATTACAGACAATGTGTATTCCCTGAACACAGAAAATACAATGTTGCCAGAAATAAACACTAAAGATCAGATGCATCTGGTCAGAGATCTACCAGAAAAAAAAAGAAATACAAATGTTGTGACAATTTCTAATAATGATTTAATAAATTATTATAATAAAATAAGGTTGCCAGATTCTGTTTTGTATAAGGCAGTGCAAATAAGAAATGTGTGTGCACCACTGACAAAAAGACGAGGTGGAAATGGGTGCGTGTAGCTCACCATGGCTTGTGGATCATCAGGTCCTCTTCTCTCAGAAAACCCTTTTCACACATCCACTTATCACTGAGGAATTTGGACCTGCGATGGGATGCGGTACAGAGAATAAATAAAGCAAAGGTTTTCTGGCTCTGTTTTCAACAGTTGTTTTGATTGATTAAAACTAATGCATTGATCAAATCCTGCGTTTTTGTCGGAGCTGCTGTTGTTGAAGCAGAATTCGAGTCAGCTGATGCTCACATGTAGTTCCGTAGCGAGTCGGGGAGGACGACCACACAGCGCTGATCTTCGTTCAGCTCCTTGGCCATCTTCATTGCTGCAGCCATGGCTGATCCTGATCCCCCCCACACACACACACACACACACACACACACACACACACACACACACCATATATACACACATCATACACACATTATAATGCATCGTAGATCTGTCGAGGACTAAAGTGATTAGCGAACATACCGCAGAGTAGCCCCTCCTGTCGGATGAGCATGCGTGACATGCTGAAGGACTCCTTGTCGTTAATCTTACACCAGTGGTCAACTACCTAACATTCAGCGATCACATGTTTAATGTTGACTTCATTTTTAACAGGATACAACAATTTTTCCAGCAGTGACATGAAACACAGTGGCCACTCACAGATCTGTCAAATACTGTGGGAATGAAGTCGTATCCGATTCCCTCCACCTCATACTGAGTCTTATCTGTCTGATTAAGACCCTCTGGTTCTGCTAGGATCGAGCCCTCGGGGTCCACGCCAACAATCTTAAACACACACAAAATGTAAACAATTGATCAATAGAAATGGAAGAATTTAAAAATAATCATCAAAAAATAGATAATTAAATAACAGAAATACTGAAATTGGAAGAAATTATCTTACAGGCATAAATGCTGTTTTTTGCACCTTTGACTGCTGCTGTTTTTTTTTTGCACTGCATTGTGTCTCCCAGTTATAGTTTTTACAGTTCTCCTCACACAGTACTGTATAATCAGAGTATACATTAGGTTTACTGGTCTGCGCTCTCTCTGGTTTTTGTCTTGTCTTGTTTTGGTCGTCTGCACTGTCTGCCTGTTTCATCTGCACTGTCTGCCTGTTTCGTCTGCACTGTCTGCCTGTTTCATCTGCACTGTCTACCTGTTTCGTCTGCACTGTTTGCACTCAATGCACTCAATGCACTTTACGTAGCTTTGTGTTGTGTTGTAGCTCTATGTTGTTGTTTAGTGTAGCACCACGGTTCCTGAGGAACGTTGTCTCGTTTTTACTGTGTACCACTGTGTATAGTAGAAATGACAATAAAAGCCTCTTGACTTGACATGAAATGCAGTCTTCTACAGTATCTGCATACACTTCAGTTTAGCACCTGGACTCTTACAACTACTTTGACACTATGGGCTGAGTGATGCAGTATGCAGTTTGGTTTGGCTGCGGTTTGCAGCCTCTAAATTGAAAAGTAACTTGTTTTTTTTCTCCCTAAAATTGTAGATTTCTTCAGTTCCAGCATGTTTTCTCAGTTCCATTGAGAATAAAATATGCGATAGATTACTGCATTCTGTTTTTGCACAGTGTCCCAATGTTTTGGAGTTGTGACTTTTAAGAGCAATAAATAACTGAGAAATAAAAGAAAGCAAATATAAAAGAAAAAAGTACATTTATAATTATGAACAAAAAAAATTTAAGAAGAGAATAAAAAAGATAAAAAACATACAAAATGAAAGAAATGATAAGTGGAAGCAAAATCTAATAAATGATGAATAAATAAAGATTAAGTGAGAATAAATTAATGTGAGTGATACAGACGAGGTGTATTTAAATGAAGGTCGTGATCAGATCAGGGGTGATCGTGTGAGGGGTGATCAGGGGTGATCGTGTGAGGGGTGATCAGGGGTGATCGTGTGAGTGGTGATCAGGGGTGATCGTCTGAGGGGTGATCAGGGGTGATCGTGTGAGTTGTGATTAGACGAGTGTTGATCTGGTCACGTCTGGTGGAATGAGGTATGTTATGTGTATTGTATAAGTGTGACGGGGATAAACAGAGCTGACCTTGACATTGGGGCATTTCTCCTTCAGCTTGCGTGCGATGCCGGTGATAGTCCCACCTGTTCCAGCTCCAGCCACCAGCATGTCTATTTTGCCTGCACACACACAGCCAGAATGTCACCACCCCTGAAACACTACACACACCTCCACACGCACCTTCACACACACCTTCACGCAATCGTGCATGAGTTACCGTTGCACTGCTCCAGGATCTCCTCAGCCGTTTTGTCGTAGTGAGCCAGCGGGTTGCTGGGGTTGCGGTACTGATCCAGAATGTGCGAGTTGGGGATCTCGTTCTTCAGACGCCAGGCCACGCCCACGTGAGACTCCGGAGAATCAAAACGGGCGGCAGTCGGGGTTCGGATGATCTCGGCGCCGAGAGCTCGCAGCACGTCCACCTGGGTTAAAAAAACACAATGATTGATTTAAAAAATGTGAAGATACATACATGCCCCGCCCCTTCCTTCATAAACTGTGTCTGTATGCATTTTCTTGCATACTAAAAAATAATAGGCTGGTTTATTTCATGATGCAATAACACTTGCTCAGCACTAAATTGGATTTTTATTCAACTCTGCTTTTAGGCAAGGCAAGTTTATTAGTATTGCACATTTCATACACAGAGGTCATTCGAAGTGCTTTACATAGAAATGAGAAAAAAATAAATATATACTGTATAAGAGAAAAAAATAAAATCAATTAAAATTATAAATATATATAAAAATATGAGAAATAAAATCTAAATAAAAACAAAGATACATGAGAATTCGAAATAAATTAAATGTGAGTTTAATAAACTCACACGGTGCAAGAATTGAGCCTTGTGGGAGTCCACATGTCATGGATGTCCACACAGAATTATGGTTACCTATGTTCACATAGTAGCCTCTCCCTTTTAAGTATGATGTAAACCATTTTAGGACCATTCCAAAGAGCCCTACCCAGTTTTCCAGTCTATGTAAGAGTATGGCGTGATCTACCGTGTCAAAGGCAGCACTAAGATCTAGTAGCACCAGCACTGATATTTTACCTGAATCAGAGTTTAAACGAATGTCATTTATTATCTTTATGAGCACTGTCTCTGTGCTGTGGTGCTGAAGGGAAATTGTCCAACTAGCCATTTGAGTTTAAGAATTTGTTCAGCTGATTAAAAACAACCTTTTCAATAATCTTGATTTGAGATTGGTCTGTAGTTGCTAAGCGTGGTTTTGTCTAGGTTACTCTTTTTTAGGCTTAACAACTGCTGATTTTAGCGAAGTACCTTTTTTAAGAAAGGATGTGGGAAGCGTATCAAGGCTGCAAGTTGATGCTTTAAGATGTTGTACTGTTTCTTCCAAAGTTTTTATATCAATTATTTCAAATTCTGTGAGTATGACTAATTTCTGAGGTTGTTGATATCTGACTGACCACAGTACAATGTGAGACTCTATTGATCGCCATTCTGATTTCTTCTCAGAGAAACAGGTTGCAAACTCATTGCATTTGTTGTCAGAGAGCATTTCACTAGAATATTGATTTGGGGTGGTCTAGTGGTTAAGATGCAGCGCTCTCACTGCTGTGACCCGGGTTCGATTCCCGGTCAGGGAACCAGCCACTCTCAGTGCCGGTCCCAAGCCCGGATAAATTGGGGAGGGTTGCGTTAGGAAGAGCATCCAGCGTAAAACATGTGCCAAATCAAACATGCGGAGGATCTGCTGTGGCGACCCCTAACGGGAGAAGCTGACAGAAAGTTTATTTATTTAGTTTATATTTTAGAGCAATACACAAATATTCAAAAGAATTGTAATCACCAAGTAACACGTATGACTTAAGACACTTATGAAAGTAAAGTTGGGTGGGGCTGATTCATTAAGGACTGTAGCGCTGCAGCTGTCATCTAACCAGGTTTTATTTAGAAACATGAAGTCCAGGTTCTAAGCGGTGATAAAATCATTAACTAGAAATGATTTGTTTTTTAGTGAACGGATATTCAGAAGTGCTAACTTTACAGTAACTGCTTTTGGCCCTGTATCAATCCCAGAATGGCATCTAATAGGCAGTAGATTAGATAGAATTGTCGTGTGGCTGGAGAGGGTCTTCTTCTTCCCATCACATATCAGGACGGAGATAGGGAAAGCTAAAAGGGACATTGGGCTCCTGCTTGTTCTGTAAACATTTATGATTGTTACCGCTGTCGTAGTGGGAACCCAACACATATCGGTTACCAGTGCTGTTTGCAGATGAGGGCTGGTATGATCCCTGATGTTGAGAAGGCGGGCAGGCTGGGTCCAGAGGCTTTGGTGGTTGTGGAGCCCACCGTTTCTTGGTGGATATTTGGGGACTCGCAGCAATAGAGTGGGAAAGCTTTGTTCCAGCAAATACCAGTTTCTACATTTTCTGAAAAGCACAGAAGTGGTGATGTTGGAGATCGGGAGAGAGAGTGTGATGACATCGGTTGTGCTTCTGGTGTTCCTGGAGGCTGGGGAGTGTTATCTTGACTTTTCTGGTTGATATCCACAGAAATGTCCTTGGGTGTTGATTCGCATTACGGTTGTAGCGAGGTATGTGGGAAGGGCTCAGCTTGAGCTGTGTCTGTAAACAGTAGTTGCTGTGGCTGCAGAGTTTTATCCTTGTCATCTGAATGTCCCTCCAGGTGCTGGTGTGAAATCCTGTGGTCGTTTAGGCTGTTCAGGAGTGGACTGGCACACTCAGCTGATTAATGATGAAGGAAGAAAAATATGTTGTCTTTAAGCAACCTAGCTCCTAGTTTGTTTGGGTGGATGGCATCTGTGTTAAAAAGTTGCCTTCGACTCCAGAAAATATTGAAATTGTCAATGTAATTCAGTCCTCTCATGGTGTAGGTTTTTCTAAGCTTAGTAGCCGAGAAAATATATTTGGTCCACTGATGAATGACTGAACTTTCAGTTCTTTCCCACATGTATGACAATCCGACTGACAGACTTATGTTTCATCAGAATGTTGCAAATTTCCTAGTTAACAGCAGAAACTGTGCCTGAGGAAAGCAGTAAGTATTAGTAGCCTTGCTTACAGTGTTTCTGATAATAGAGTCACCCACTATCGGCATGCTTGGCATGGCTGCTGCTGCTGCCTGTATGTTATTGAGCGTCTGTTAGCTCTGTTAGCTACAGGCTGATGTGATCTGTGTCCATTTACATTTGGGGATTCTTCACCCACACTCATTAGTGCTTTAAATCTGTTTTCAAGCTGCACAGGGGGTGATGGAATACCAATATTGTCTACTCGAGTTGTACCCATATCTGGGGTAGATGATGCTAATGCAGCAATTTGTGACACTCGTGACAGTCTAATCTCTTGAGCACCTTTGGGTCTCGCACCCTGTTTATGCCATCGATTTGTGTCCTCAATTACTTTAGGTTTCTCTAAACTCACTATGACCTGTTTAAAAGCATTGGATTCACAGCATTAGGTTCACAGGACTCACCAGCTTGAAGCAGGAAGTCACCTTTTAAGTTTATAAAAAAATCATCACCTTCTCCATGCTCATTTTCTCCGGCATGACGATGATGCAGCGATAACCCTTTACTGCTGCAACCAGGGCCAGGCCGATACCTGAGAGCACACACACACACACACACACACACACACAGCCAGAAAATAAAAAACACATACACACAATATAAGGAACAGGGAGACAAACACACACAGGTAGGATAGGGAAGAAACATTCACACACACAATAAAGTATACACACGCACACAAACTCAGTAAAAGAAAAAGACAATCCACTCACACACAAAGAAAAGAATAACACACAGTCAGAACAAAAAACAGAATAAATGAAAAAAATACAAATAAAAATATAAACTCAACACACACACGGAATAAAAAAACACACACCCACAATAACAAAAACACACAAACACAGGAAAAAGGATCTCACTAAAAAGGAACACATTTACACACACACACGCACCTGTGTTTCCAGATGTTGGTTCAATGATGGTGTCTCCGGGTTTGAGGACTCCGTCTCTCTCCGCGTCCTCCACCATGCGAATGGCGATGCGGTCCTTTACACTGCCTCCAGCGTTGAAGAACTCACACTTACCCACTGCAAACACACATTTACATTAACGCCATTTTGCCAGATGCTTACAGACGCTCATATCCAGAGACTTACAATTATCTCCTTTATACAACTGAGTACTTGAGGGTTGAGGGCCTTGCTTAAGGGCCCAGTGTTGGAACTTGATGGTGCTGGAATTTGGACCTTTTGTTTAGAAGTCCAATGTCACTGATCTACAGAACAGTAAAATTCTTGCTTTTGCATATACACTGCATATTGCAGTAATGTGAGGAAGCTTGAGTCAGAGTACGCACACACACACACACACACACACACACACACACAAAATCTATAAATGTGACTAACAGGTCAATTACCTCTTCACTCGTTTAATATATCGTTCAATATATATATTATATATTATAACAGTCTCATACTTTTTAAGTTACAGATCACATTGTTACAGCTTTAGCTCCGACACTGGAGACTCCTTGAAGAAAACATCACAGTATCGATGTTTACCCGTGTGTATTATCCTGCGCAGACGCTTCTTTATTTCTATACCCTGTTGGGAATGAAGCAGCGTCTGCGCAGATTAATGGACATCGATACTTTAACCTTTTCTTATCGAAACTGTGACGTTAATATAACCGCCTGCAAGAGCTGCTGTGAATCGAAAATCTAAGAATTCAACGTTGCTGTGATCCGAGCCAATGTTTGGGATCATAAGCTTGAGTCATGAGTGTGAATGTTTATAAGAGTGCTTGTGCAGCAGGTCTGACCTGTTTAACTGCCAGGTCCCAACCTTCTCACAATTATCTTACAAAAGCACATGTGAAAACACCACATAAACACAATAATGAAGCCAAATCCAGGTTCCTGTGAACACACACCAGGCCAACAGCTCTTTGCATTTATAAAGTTGGTCCAGAGGTCAGAGAAGTCATGGGTGCAGTAGATAGAGGGTCAGATTAACGCACAAAGAAGCCCTCAGTGGCAGTGAAAGGACGATTGTGTGGAGGCTAAGCAGCATTGGGAAACATGCGCTAAGGTTACACATCAAACAAGATCTGTTTTGTGAAAGTTAATATATCAGATGTGGTTCAGTACTAACAAGGAATATTCTAGAACATAGTTCAGTATATAAATATAAAAATATATTCAGAAAGTATTTTTAGTAAGTAAAAAAGTGATTGGATCAGTATCATCTGAAGAAGTTGTGAGTTTCATATGCATATCTTCATTAATACAGAAAAAGAGATCAGGTGTAAAAGTATCTGAGGCACATGAGCAGTCAGGATGAATACTCCGCTATTTATTGAAAATATATTAAGTCATACATCGAGTATTGCGTTCTCTATTGATAAAGCAATGTTGTTGTTTTTTTACCTGTGCAATAACAATAACTCACATATTATCTGATGCAATTTGAAGGTTTTTTCTTTTGTATTTATAAATGTGACAATATTTGTGTGTCTCTGCTTTATATTGTGCACATTTTTCTTTGCTGTAACATGGAAATTTCCCCACTGTGAGACGAATAAATGTTTATCTGATCTGATCTTATCAGAGTGTTGCTTTATCTATGGATAGAGTATTGTAGTATTTATGATTATAATATGGCAGTATTGATGATTAAAGTATGGCTGTATTAATGGATAGAGTATTGTACTATTTATGATTGAAGTATAACAGTATTTATGAAGTATTGTATTTATAGCAGTATTTATAGATGGATTATTGTAGTATTTATCTGTAATGTATAGCAGTATTTATAGATGAAGTATTGTAGTATTTATCTGTAATGTATAGCAGTATTTATAGATGGAGTATTGTAGTATTTATCTGTAATGTATAGCAGTATTTATAGATGAAGTATAGTAGTATTTATCTGTAATGTTTAGCAGTATTTATAGATAGAGTATTGTAGTATTTATCTGTAATGTATAGCAGTATTTATAGATAGAGTATTGTAGTATTTATCTGTAATGTAAAGCAGTATTTATAGATGGAGTATTGTAGTATTTATCTGTAATGTATAGCAGTATTTATAGATGGAGTATTGTAGTATTTATCTGTAATGTATAGCAGTATTTATAGATGGAGTATTGTAGTATTTATCTGTAATGTATAGCAGTATTTATAGATGGAGTATTGTAGTATTTATCTGTAATGTAAAGCAGTATTAATAGATGGAGTATTGTAGTATTTATCTGTAATGTATAGCAGTATTTATAGATGAAGTATAGTAGTATTTATCTGTAATGTATAGCAGTATTTATAGATGAAGTATAGTAGTATTTATCTGTAATGTATAGCAGTATTTATAGATGAAGTATAGTAGTATTTATCTGTAATGTATAGCAGTATTTATAGATGAAGTATAGTAGTATTTATCTGTAATGTATAGCAGTATTTATAGATAGAGTATTGTAGTATTTATCTGTAATGTATAGCAGTATTTATAGATGGAGTATTGTAGTATTTATCTGTAATGTAAAGCAGTATTAATAGATAGAGTATTGAAGTATTTATCAGTAATGTATAGCAGTATTAATGGATAATGTTTTTCAAGATTTTAGTGTTAATGAATAAAGAATTTTAATATTTATGTAAATAGTGCAGTTTGCCAGCATGTGTCAGTTTAGAGGGATTTGAGTATTCCAATGTTTTTCTGGAGCTTCTGATGAACACAGTGATACGTCGTGCTCTACTGACCTTTAATTCTCAATCATCTCGCCAATGTGGAGCTTAAACTGTAATGTGGGATAAATTTAGATTTGAAGCCTGATACCTGCTCGGACTGGATTACATACGAAATTGGGGTTGTGGCTTTTACCCAACATTAACTAACCCCAGGTAGTGTACAGCAGATCCCAGACTATTTCCATGCTGGGAAAAGATTGTTTTATCCTATAGGAAAAGAGCTCAATGTGTTCCACTGTCTCCTCTCAAAACCAAACTAACGCCGATTCCTCCTATATTCCCAGGTGCCTAGAGCAAGTTCTACGTTCTGAGGTTCTCTTGCAAAGGCACAGTCTACAGACATGCTTTATATTTTAAGAACCATTCTGGGAATCTGTAAAACTTTTTTTTAGGGAATTTGTAACGTTTTCCTGCAGGTGCGCTTTAGAAACTCAGGGAAAAAAAATGATTGCAGGAACCTTTCAGGAACTTGCTTCACCCACTGATATTGATAGCACAAGGATGTTTTAGGAACCCTTTTTTTTAACCTACTGGAAACTTTTCAGGAATTTCAAAGTTTCCCTTTGAGACACTACATGGACTTCATGGAACTTTTCAGGAGGTTTGGTAAACTGTCACACATTTTTTGTGGTGTTTTTTTCTCCAATTTGGATCATTTTCAATAAATTAAGCATTTTTGGTCATTTGTGAATGTTTTTACCAAAGGTATGTAGGAACCTCTTTTTATTTTACTTCAGGAACATTTCCAAGGCCTGGATAAAGTTTTCAATGCAGGAACTTTCTACTTCAAGACTTGGAAAAATGTCATTTGAAGAACTTGGGAATGGTAATGCACTAAATGAACACCATTCACCTTGACTGTTGATTTCTGTGAAGCTGCTTTGAGACAATGTCTGTTGT
>MU532980.1:648067-677884 GCA_024362625.1 Silurus asotus
AACACATCTCACCCCTATACTCATACACGGATTAGCATTACCAATTACAAATCTCACACTCAACCACTCACTAGCACTCATACTCACAGATCTCACACTTCACCCCAAACACTTTGGGAATCTTGTTGATGCGGACCAGCGGCGTGTCTTCAGTCTGACTCAGGATGTTGGGTAGGATGCTGGGAGCCGCTGTCCTGCAGGGAAAACGAGCGTGCTATAATGTCACAACAAATACATTATGGTTTCTATTCTAACCACACACACACACACACACACACACACACACACACACACACACACACACACACACACACACACACACACAGGGCCTGATGCTAAACGCAATATAAAAAAATCTTCCACATTATTTTCGAACACATACTATATTGGCAAAAGTATTGGGACACCTGGTCATATGTGATTTTTAAGCATCATATTCAACATTTAGTCCCAATACACTCTTATAATTCCCTCCACTCTTCTGGGAAGATGTTCCACTAGATGTTGGAGTGTGTTTATGGATATTTGTGTTCATCAGCCACAAGTGTATTATGAAAGGCAAGTACTGATGAAGGTGAGGAGATCTGGGGTGCAGTCAGCATTCACATTCATCCCAAAGGTGTTCAGTAGGGATGAGATCAGAACTCTATAGCAGGAGATCTTCCTCTCCATAGCATGTAAACCAGATCTTCAAGAAGCTCACTTTGTGCACAGGGGCATCGCCATGCTGGAGCAGGTTTTGGGTTTCCAAGTTCAAGCGAATGCAATATTTTATTATAGCGCCATCTAAAGACAATTCAGTGCCTCCAGCTTGGAAGTGGAGAACCACATATAGCAGGAGAGGTCAGGTGACCCAATACTTTTGGCGATATAGTGTAGTTGACAAAATTCTTCATAAAAGCTGAAGAGTTTTTTTTTGCAGAAAAAAAATTCCATTAAAATGAGAGATTTGTTACATCTAATTGTAAATTTTTTTTTTTACATTATTATTTATTTATTTATTTATTTATTTATTTATAATAATTTATGCTATCCTGGCAATTCATTGCACATGTATTTATTATATAACATTGATATTTATTTTATTTATTATATTTATTTACAAAAAGAAAATATAAATTTTTTTTTATATATAATAGTGTGTAGATGATAAAGAGTTCCTCACCGTGTAGCGTGAATGTGAGGAGATTCCTTGGTCAGATCCCCGAGCTGCCATGTGCACCTGCTGGGTAGATCAGGACGGATCCAGTTCCTCTCCATGATGCCCTCCTCCTCCACCACCTCCTCCTCCTTCTTCTCCTCTACACTGTACTGCACCTGGTTCTTATCTTTAAGCTTGTTGTCTCCGTTCAGAGCAGACGATTTGTCCAGGGCATGAGGGCAGGACGACTCGGAGACAGACGAAGGCATGGCTCTGCTACAGGGTGGAAACCACAACAAAACTCCTGAGATAGGTGAAGGAGGTGTGTCACATGAGCTGCGCGTGTGTGATCTTATCTACGTTCACATGACAAGAATTCCTCGCACGATTCCAGTTACATCAACGTGGCTGATTGATAGATATTCTACTGTGCACGAATGCTCAATAAAGTTTTGGTTCTGCTTTGCTGTGACATGAGCAGCATTGAATCTTTGCAGAACACAATGAGATCTCAAGACTGCGAGGCTCTGAATAAAACCTGGGACAGATCTGAGTTGGGTTTCTATGAGCTCTGATCTGAATCCAACATCTAAGTGAGGAAAAGAGAATCATTAAGTCTGGAGAAAGCAGGAGCAGTTCGGCCATGAAGAGCGGCACAAACCACCTGTGGACATGTCCGAAGGATTGTTTAAAAGAAATTCCTCTTACTCTATGGAATTATTAAAATAGTATGTGCTTCTTTTTGAACCATTCCACGTTTAGTTCTGATTCGATGTAATAAAAACCTCCACTCTTCTTTTTCACCAGATTTTGAAGTGTGCTTGTGAAGATTTGTGAGATCAGATACACAAGTGTTGTAAATCAGGAAGTGATTTGAGCGAAGTGAGAAGGTCTGGGGTGCAGTCAGCGTTCACATTCATCTCATAGGTGTTCCAGGTTTGGAGCTCTTTAGCAGAAGATCTTCCACTCTAACCCATGCAATGCATATGTTCATGACGCTGGCTTTGTGCACAAAGCGTATTAGCATGCTGGTTTGGTCAGGTTTGGGTCTCCTCATTCAGGAGAAGGGAAAATCTCATCGTACTGCATTCAAAGACGTGCGAAACAGTTGTTTGACGACAACCGCAAGGTAGCGGTTTGCAGAGAAGAACGTAAAGTCAGGTGTCCCAATACTTTTGTTAACATTGTCCATAGTTTTTCCTTATTTATCAGTCAAAATATTCTGTTAATAGTCAAAAATTCAGAGAAAGTTCAGATTTTTGCAAAACAAAACATTTCAGAGAGGATCGTGAGCTCTTCTCTTTCATCATATCTGTCCACATCTGTAGATCTCATCACAGCTGTACAAAGTGTGGTATTTTAAGTATAATGTAAATACACTGAGAGTATGCACATGTTTTAGGAGATAGTCTGCCCTCATTGTGCTGAATGGTGCAGTTTGCTCCTGTGTGGCTGATGCAAGACTCACATTGAGGAAGTTACAGTGAAACTGAGCGTCTGCCCTGTTTTTCACTCATAATGAGAAATGAATCGTCTGTGTGCGGTACGGAGCTATTAATACCCCTGAGGTCAATGTTGGGTGACACTCTGTTTCTTCATGTTCGGGAAATTTTAGACAAAAATGATGTTATTTACACTGTATGGATCACCTGACTTTACAATCCTGCTGTTTCGAATCACACACACGGAGAAAGTGGTGTCCTAGAGGATAACATTCATTTACATGGGTTTTAATTAATGTGTATTTTAGAGAGAAAGAGAGGGGGGGGGGAGATGGGCAGGGAAAGAACAAGAATACATGGAGAGAATGAGAGAGAAATAGAGCAGAGACCGAAGAAGAGACAGACAGGAGACCAGAGAGAGCTAGAAAGAGAAAGACCAGAATGAGAAAGAGCGGATAAAGAAAGACCAGAAAAGAGACAGAATGAGAAAACCCAGGAGAGAGAAAAGAAAGGCAGAGAGGAGAGAAAGAGAAAGGCAAGAGAGAAAGAGTAAGACCGGCGAGAGAAAGACCAGAGAGAGATCGAAAGAGAAAGGCAGGAGAGACAAAGAGGAGAAATAGACAGCAGAAAGAGAAAGACCAGAAAGAGAGAAAGACCAGAAAGAGGGACAGAATAAAAAAAAGACAGGAAAGTAAAAGAACGGAGAGAGATAGAAGGAGAAAGACAGGGCCGAGAAAAACAAAAACAGATATGTAGAAAACAAAATAGAGACGAGTAAAAAATAAGAGAACGGAAGTCAGCAGACGAGAAAGACAGAAAAGACAATAGGAGCTCCTGCAGTAGAGAAAAAGACAGAAGAAAGAAACAAAAGAGAAAGAAAGGCAAGTGAGACAGAAGAATGAAAGAGAAAAGGAGGATAAATGCCTGATAAGTGTGGAATGTAGTTGAAAAGAGCCAAACGCCTTTAGCTCACGTAGGACGCAGTCTAAACCCTACGCCACGGCCCTAACATATTGTTTACTACACAAACTACACAAAATTAAAGATACTCACAATATTTCATACGATTTTAAATAATGTAAAGATTTGATGATGATGATGATGATGATGATGAATTCTTATTTAGTATCTAAATTAATATTGATAATAAGTAATATAGATAATCGGTAATTAGATAAGTATTTAGATCACATGGCATTCTTAAAAAAAATATTGTATTCTTTTAAAGATGTATTTATTAATAATAATAATAATAATAATAATAAATGTTACTGTATATGATGATATCAGATTAAGTAGATGATCAGGGATAAATACTTTTACAGTATATGACCTCCACAGTCACCCAGAACGCAGGATGATGCAATCGACCTGATCAGAAATGCGTTCTTCCTTTCTTTCTTTTTTTAAGGTAAAAAAGATGAAATAAAATAAAATGGTTATTATACCTCCATAAACCGCGGGACACATTTCATCGCATTAGGATTAAAACAGTGTTGGAGAATTGGAGAGAACCGGGATGCTGAACACCGTTGCCATGGTTTCGCGTCGAAAAAAATGTATGCAATATTTGATCATAATAATAATAATAAATATATATTTAGGATCTAAAATAATATCCGGTTTGAGCTCTTACCTTAATATGGATTAAACGAGGCGGAAGCTGAAGAGCTGAGAGATTCCCGAGCATTCACACTTATACACACATATTACACATATATACACACACACACACACACACACACGCTCAGACACGCACTACAGCGCAGCAACTCACGTGGTTTAAAGGGATAAATCTATTGGCCAATCGCCTGGCGGTGCGTCCGTTTCCCCGCGCGCTGATTGGCTGAGTCGGGGGCGGCTGCCTTTTCATCTCAATCAATCAAAAAGCGGCCAATTTATTTCAAATTCAGTTATAATTTTTTTTTATTTGTTTGTTTGTTTGTTTTTGTTTGTTACACTATTTTAACAGTTTTCATTGTCACAAATCACCGAAATAAATATATTACAAATATATATTTTAGCATCATGAAATAAATCCCTATAATAAAGTTGATCCCTAATTAATACATTTCTAAGGTTATATTAATTACATTACAAATCCATCATCATGTCTTATAGACAGTAACTTCATAGATCTTTGGGCTGATCTCTTAATAAACAGAGATCGCCATCTTGAAGTAGGGCAGGTCTGGAACAAAGAAACAGACAAGACCATTGCTGTCTCAGGAAAGAGAAGAGAAAGTGTGACTGAGGCACTTTTATTCATCAGCACCCTGACCAGGATATCTGACCAGATGATTCTTTTTTACAATAAAACTAAAATGAAACAAATCGTCCCACCTTCCAATCTCTGTTCCTGGAAAAACACTTTCCAAGGCCAACACCTTCACCACCACTGGGACTTACTAAAGATGCATGTAGAATTGAAATGGAGTAAAATAATCTCAGTTATTTGTTAAAGGTAAGAGTGATCTGAATTCAGAGAGCTCATGTGAACAAAACCTGGTCATCAAAACTGAAATGGAGAAAAGTTTGGTATTGATCTGGTCTGTGTTTCATAGTGAGCAACATGGTGACATCATAAAGATCAGACCAGTTTAGCAAATAACATCTACAGTATATGGTGTTGTACATAGATGTGTGCATTTGTTCTTCACACCACACTCTCACCCCCCAATACACACACACACACACACACACACACACACACACACACACACACACACACACACACACACCCGCGTGTGTCCCCCCAAAAACATCACACACACACACACACACACACACACACACATACACTGACACCAGCTTGTCTGCACCGAAAACCATTTGCCTTTGTTTTTACAGACACTCTCAGGAACTAATTAACATACAACACCCCGGGGGGGGTTCTCCTGCTGGGGGTCCACAATGCCCTTACACACAGTACACTGTCTCTATTTAAATCCCTAATCATTATACATGTCAAAGAGGTTCAGGGGTATGAGATACAACACATACAAGCTGGGATGCCATTACTGGGGGTTGGGTGCTGAGTATACCAGGCTTATGGACCCTCCACAGAGAAGTCTAGTGGTTTCAAAGCTTGTTGTGGTGTTCACTTCACTTCTCTGTTTCAACTGAAGTGGCAGCCCCCCAGATCTGAAGGTTGTGAGTTCATATCCCAGCACCACCAAGCTGCCATTGTTGAGGTTCTTGAACAATACCCATAACCCTCATCTGCTCAGGGGTATAAACAAGATCATGAAAAAAGGTGTGTTGTACTTGATGTACTTTACAGCAAAGTGAAATTCTTTCTTTGCATATCCCAGTTAGGAAGCTGGGGTCAGAGTGCAGGGTCAGCCATGTTACAGCGCCCCTGGAGCAAAGAGGGTTAACAGCTTTGTCCAAGGGCCCCAAGAGTGTCAACATGGTGGTACCGGTGCTTTTGGTCTGTAATTAATATTAACAGTCTGCTACAACGGCTCAGGACTGCAGGTTGTATGAACAGGTTTGGATTAAAGCGTCACTGAACAGTGCACCTTAACCATGATGGAAGTGTAATGAATGGGAATTCAGTTGTGACTCAATCATTAGCAACAAACTGCACATTTCAGAGTGGCTTTTTATTGTGGCCATCCTAAAGCCCACCTGTGCAATAATCATGCTCATTTTTTTGACTTTGAAAAATGGGGGCAAAAACAAAAGTGTTGCGTTTATAGTTTTCTTCAGTATAGATACTGACCCCTGCTGGTCTAAATGGCAAATCTTATTCTATTCTTCTTTAAACTCGTTTTAAGCAAACTCATGGAGCATCCTGTGGTGAGGAAGTTCACACATCACATGTCTTCCTTTTAATAATTTTATCATGATGCAAGAGATTTTCTGTACATTGTGTATTAATCTGTACAACAGTCATATTTATTACTTTCCCCAAATAAAAGATTATTCCATGCAAGCAACCTACTTATCAATTATTATAAACTGCTGTCAGATAACATGGAAGTGAGTTGGAGGAAGTGGTGGAGAGTGAACCTACGAATGAAAGATTGGAGATTGGGGCAGACTTTAATGGTCATGTACGTGAAGGGAACAGAGGTGACGAGGAGGTGATGGTAGGTATGGTTTTAAGGAGAGGAATGTGGAAGGGTAGATAGTGGTAGATTTTGCTAAAAGGATGGAAATGGCAGTGGTGAACACTTATTTTAAGAAGAAGGAGGATCATAGTGGAGGAAGGTGCACACAGGTGGACTATATTCTATGTAGGAGATAAGGTGTTGGTGGGGGACAGTGTAGCTGGACAGCATTGGATGGTGGTGTGTAAGATGGTTTTGGAGGTGAAGAAGAAGAGGAGGAGAGTGAGGACTGAAAAAAAAAAAAGATGGTGGAAACTGAATGAGGAAGACTGTAGTGAGAGATTCAGGGAGGAGGTCAGACAGGGGCTCAGTAGTGGATGCTTGTGGAACTACTGCTGAAGTGATGTAGGGAGGCAGATAGAAATGTACTTGGTGTGACATCTGGAAATAGAAAGGAAGACTAAGAGACGTGGTGGTGGAATGAGGAAGTGCAGGAGAGCATAAGGAGAAAGAGGTTGGAGAAAGAGAAGTGGGATCGACAGAGTGATAAGAAAAGTAGGCAGGAGAACAAGGAGATGCAGCAGCAGGTAAAGAGGGATGTAGCAAAAGCCAAGGAAGCTATATTTCAGTCTATTTGTTCTGGCTCTGAGACAACGGTAGCGTCTGCCCGATGGGAGAAGTGTAAACAGTCCGTGGTTGGGGTGAGAGGGATCTTTGATGATGCCCTTCTTCCTATGCAAACAGCGTTTTTTGAAAATGTTCTCCGAAGGTGGGTAGTTCAATACCGATGTATTGTTGGCCGGTTTTCACCACCCTCTAAAAGGCTTTACGGTCTGAAGCTGTGCAGCTGCTGTACCACACTGAGATGCAGTTAGTGAGGATACACTCAATAGTACAGCGGTAAAAGTTCTGCAGTATCCTGTAGCACAGACGGGACTTTTTTGAAGTCTCCTCAGAAAATATAGGCGCTGTTGTGCCTTTCTGATCAGGATGGAATAGTTTAAAAACCAGGTGAGGTCCTCAGAGATGTGTATTCCAAGGAACTTGAAGCTGGGTTTACGCTCAACAGCAGTGTTAGAGCAGTTAGAGCAGGGGTCACCACTTTTTTGAAACTAAGAGCTACTTCTTGAGTACTGATAAATGTGAAGGGCTACCAGTTTGATACACACTTCTGAAATGACAAATTTGCTCAATTTACCTTTAATTATATGTCTTATCAATTATTAATGATATTCATCTATATCTAGTCATTGTCAGATAACTGCTGTCAGATAACATGGAAGTGTAAGTTTAGAGACAGTGGCATTAAGTTAAAGACAGGAGGTGGAGCTGGAGGTAGCAGAGCTGAAGATGTTGGGAGTGATGACGATGGACAGGATTAGAAATGAGTTCATTAGAGGGACAGCACATGTAGGACGTTTTGGAGACAAGGTGAGGGAGGTGAGATTGAGATGGTTTTGACATGTGTGAGAGCAGGGACATGGGGTATATCAGTAGGAGAATGCTGAGGATGGAGCCACCAGGAAGGAGGAAAAGAGGAAGACCAAGGAGGAGGTTTATGGATGTGGTGAGGAAGACATGTATGTTATTGGTTTAAAAGAGGCAGATGTAGAGGACAGGGGGGTATGGACATGGATGATCTGCTGTGGCGCCCCCTAATGGGAGAAGCCGGAAGAAGAAGAAGAAGATGTTCTGGGGTTTTAAACTCACTCAAAGAATGAATGCATCTGCGACCAGGAATAAGCTCCTAAAAGAAAGTAGCTGAGTGATAGATTAGTGTCATTATGTTCTGTTTTTCACTGAGGAGTAAAGAGTAAAGTGGAAGCTCAGTGGTTAAGATGTCTGATTTAATATAACTGAAAATGTCTTTCCCTCAGCTGTAGTGAGATCAGATGAAGTCACTGGTTGGTGTCTAGTTTATAAAAACAAACAGAAATCCTACTGTGTTCCCTCTGAAGAGCCACAAGAGGGCAGACTTTTACCAGAAAGGCTAAACACAATCAAATTCCATATACAGCTCAAAGATACAAGGTACAAAAGATACAGACACAGCTATACACAGAAAATAAAGAGAATACTGTTTATGCTCGAGTCCAGGGCTCGTCTAAAAATGTGGGTTCGGTCATGATAAAGGTCTGGAAAATCAGTTTTTCATCAGTTCAACAGCACAAAAGAAAAAGAAAAGTAGATCTGATTATGTCTTCAGGCTGTAATTAATATCATTTATATTAATGTAAAGTTTTTATTCAAAACTCATCTCAAGGAGTTTTTTTCTTGGCACGGTCACCACCGGTTCGCTTATTAGGGATAAATTTACACCGATCAGGCATATTATGACCACCGGCCAAATACTGTATTGGTTTCCCTTTTTCTGGCAAAACAGTCGTGACCCATCGGGCATCAACAGCATGAACTTCTTCAGCAGGATGAGCTACAGGAGCTCGTCTGTTGGATCGGACCACACAGACCAGCCTTCGCTCCTCACGTGCATCAGTGATCCTCGTCCCCCACGACCCTGTCGCCGGTTCACTACTGTTCCTTCCTCTGAGCTCTATTGATTCTGACCACTGCAGACCAGGAACATCCCACAAGAGCTGCAGTTTTGGAGACGCTCTGACTCAGACGTCTAGACGACCCAATTTGTCAAACGCGCTCAAATCCTTAAACTCGCCCATTTTTCTTGCTTCTAACATCAACTTTGAGAAGAAAATGTTCACCTGCTGCCTAATAAATAAATCCACCCACTAACAGGTGCCATGATGAAGATCAGTGTTTTTCACTTCACCACTCATAATGTCTGATCTGATAAGGAACAAACTTATAAGCACTAAACTTATAGAATCTTTTATATAACTTTAAAACCACTTTATCTCTGTAAAGCTGCTTCCCATATCCCAATTGAAAAACAATTCCCATTGTTGAAAGCGCTCTACAAATAAAAATGCATTGAATATTTTAACCCCAACAGCTGAACCTTTTCTTCTAAATTAAATCGAACTTAAAACGTTTAGTGATTTAAGATGAACTCACCTGTTTGTGTCTATTTTAATTCAGTAATATACACAGTGGGGCAAAAAAGTATTTAGTCAGCCACCAATTGTGCAGGTTCTCCCACACTTGCTCCCACAAGTTCTCACAAAGATGAGAGAGGCCTGTAATTTTCATCATAGGTACACTTAGAGAAGATCTGCATGGAGGAATGGGCCAGACTACCAGCAACAGTGTGTAGAAACCTTGTAGAGACTTACAGTAAACGTTTGATCTCTGTCATTGCCAACAGAGGGAATCTAACAAAGTATTGAGATGAACTTTTGTTATTGACCAAATACTGATTTTCCACCATAATTTGCAGATAAATTCTTTAAAAATCAGTCAATGTGATTTTCTGTATTTTTTACTGTATTTTTACCAAAGCAGCAGCTCTGACATTAATGCAGGTTTCTTCTATTACTCGTTCTGAAATGTTCTCTTTTCTATAGTAGCAGCTCAGTTACTGTCTGGAGAACATTTACATTTCAAATATACAGGCATCCTGTAAAATTGTGTATCTCCATTTGTGTGCAACAGTTTGATTTGGCTGGGAAAAGTCAAGTTTTCCAATACTTTTGTCCATATAAAGTGTACAGTGGGGAAACATTTTTTTTGAGATCCTGCTGATTTTGTAAAATTTACCCCCTTACAAAGAAACGGTCCCCTGGTGGTCTAGTGTTTAGGATGCGGCGCTCTCACCGCTGCGGCACGGGTTCGATCCCTGGTCAGGGAACCAACCCCAGCCACTCTTAGTGCCGGTCCCAAGCCCGGATAAATGGGGAGGGTTGCGTTAGGAAGGGCATCCAGTGTAAAAACATGTGTCAAATCAAACATGCAGATGATCTGCTGTGGCGCCCCCTGATGGGATAAACCGAAGAAAGTTTGTTTTTTTACCCAGTTACAAAGAAATGAACTGGAAATTAAATGGTAGGTTTATTTTAATAGAAATGAGACATTAAAAAACATTGACGGAAGGTTATAAATAAATTTGTATTTGATTAATTCTGAGTCCCACACACCGAAATTAGTCCTGTCCCTTTAAAAAAGAACTCCTAATATCAACTCATTATGTAAATAAAAGACACTCGTCACAGAATCAACCTCCTCTATTCTGGA
Source organism: Silurus asotus (assembly GCA_024362625.1). Classification (NCBI taxonomy): domain Eukaryota; kingdom Metazoa; phylum Chordata; class Actinopteri; order Siluriformes; family Siluridae; genus Silurus; species Silurus asotus. The sequence goes on from MU532980.1 coordinate 658,855, forward strand.
GGTCTGGGAGTCTGAACTCTTGCTGGTTGATCAAATACTCATTTCACTCGATCAAATACAATTTCATTTATAAACATTTATTCATTAATGGTTTTTTTGTGGGATTTTGAAATAAACCCACCATAAAAATTCTAGATTTTATTTCCCACACTACATCATGATGCTATTAGACAGTAGTTTATTTGCCTTAAAATCCAGTTCAAAATGGAGCCTCATTTGCTGTTACACAGCAGCAGATTTCGGTGTGTTTTTCAGTGAAGATCAAACAGGGCACGAATCTGTGGGCATGACGCCTACATGTCTGAAAACTAGAACACCCAGGAGGAATGATAACCCACACCAGGTGTAGCAAGAATGCAGAAAACTCATCCATTTAACAGCAGCGGACAATCGAATTTGCACCATTTCAAGTTTATTTTCTACAGTGATTTTCACAATATTTTCTCAAAGCAGCTTTACAGAATTTAAGAATGTAAGTGAATGATGTGTATTTATCCCCGATGATGAAGCCTGGGGCGACTGAGACAAGGAAAAACTCCCTTAGATAAATGTGGAAGAAACCTTAAGAGGAACCAGACATCAAGAGTGTGATTATAGTCTTTAAACACTAAAAACACTGGAGTGTGTGATTATGAGTGAGGTCCTTTCTACAGTCTAATACAGTCATTTCAGTTTATGGAACCAGGAACTACTGAGCAACTAATAAAATAGCTCAACATTTGAGATCCAAATCCAACACCAGCTTCTCCATGCCGGAGTCTTTAAACATTCAAAGAGGTGCAGTGTCCAAACTCCACATGAGCTGGCGCTGGTACATCTCTAGATGGTTCGGGATGTTTGCAGGCATCTACTTCTTTAAAGGTCCACAATCTTCATGAGATGGGACGTGACTGGAGCTGGAGCAACCTCAGGATGTCTCGGGATGGGTAGAGAAAGAGAAGCAGTGGAGAGGAATTAGCGTAGCTGCTGTTCATGATATTAACAAGGACAAGTTGATAATGTGATGTGATCAGATTTTCTGGATAGCTCTCCTTTTAAGTCTACAAAATGGTAACGAACGGACTGGTAGGATTTAAACCAGCTTAATGCCTGTCCCTGAATCCCAATGTAATTCTGTAAGCGATCTAGGGGAAGATCATGGTCTATAGGGTCGAATGCAGCACTAAGATCTAGTAAGACTAACAGAACGATGAAGCCTTGGTCTGAAACTAAAAACAGCTCATTAGTGATTTGAACTAGGGCAGTTTCTGTGCTATGATGGAGCCTGAAACCTGAATGAAACTCTTCAAAGTTATTGTTCAGATATTTATTGTTCAGTCAAATTTTATGAAGATTTTCATGACAAATGAGATTCCTACAAACATTTCTCTGAGACTATGTCGAATCCTTTTCTGCCTTCCCCTGTTTGCTAAACTCAGGTGGCCATTCATACTATATTCATACAGTCTGCATAGAAATGAATGAATGACCATTAAAGGTTTTTGTTATACAAGCTATTGTTTTACAGTCATGGCCATTCATATTGATGTCCGACCATTCTAATCTCAACAACACACACACACACACACACACACACACACACACACACACACACACACACACACACACACAGCTCTACCTGTCCTATACTTGTACTCAGTGTTTACACTGTTCATAGTTTACTCTTTCATTTCAATACATTTCATACATGTGCAATATAACACGCATTACGCTGTCCCACCCCGGATCAGAAGATGGCAGCCTTGGTCGCCCTTTAACCCGCTTACTCTTTGGCTATTTTTACTTGCTGACTTACTACTATTTAACACACATAGGGTAATGTGGATAGATGAAAATTGACAGTTTGCCAACTGATAAATACATTCAGAGCATATACACTATAATCCCAAAAGTATTCAGTCACCCATTCAAATCATTGGATTCAGGTGTTCCAATCACTTCCATGATTACAGGTGTATAAAACCAAGCACCTGGGCATGCAGACCTCTTCTACAAACATTTGTAAAAGAATGGAGGAGCTCAGTGAATTCCAGCATGGTACCGTGACATGATGCCACCTGTGCAATAAGTCCAGTGGTGAAATTTTCTCGCTACTAAATATTCCACAGTCAACAGTTGTATTATAACAAAGTCAAAGCGATTGGGAATGACAGCAACTCAGCCATGAAGTCCAAGCAAAATCACAGAGCAGGTCGGAGGATGCTGAGACACAGTGCACAGAGGTCACAAACTTCCTGCAGAGTCAATAACTACAGACCTCCAAACTTCAGCCTTCAGATAAGCTCAAGAACTGGAATGGGTTTCCATGGTCGAGGACATCGCAACTGGACTCTAAAGCAGTGGAGACATGTTCTCTGGAGTGACGAATCATGCTTCACTGTCTGGCAGTCCGATGGATGAGTCTGGGTTTAGCGGTTGCCAGGGGAAGAGTACTTGTCTGACTGCATTGTGCCAATTGTAAAGTTTGGTGGAGGGGGAATTATGATGTGGGATTGTTTTTCAGGATTTAGGCTCGGCATCTTAGGTTCAGTAAAAAGAGCTCAATGTTTCAGCATGCCAAGACATTTTGGACAATTTTATGCTCTCGACTTTGTGGAAACAGTTTGGAAACGACCCATTCCTGTTTTAACATGACTACATGGATGAGTGAGTTTGGTGTGGAAAAACTTGACCGGCCTGCACAGAGTCAACCCGATAGAACACCTTTGGGATGAATTAGAGCGGAGACTTCGCAGGCCTTCTCGTCCAACATCAGTGTCTGACCTCACAAATGTGCTTCTGGAAGAACGGTCGAAAATTCCCCAAAAGCCTTCCCATAAGAGTTGAAGCTGTTAGAGCTGGGGTGGGCCAACATTATATTAAACCCAATGAATTAGGAATTGGATGTTACTCAAGTTCATTTGTATGTGAAGACAGACGAGCGAATAGCTTTGGCAATAGAGTGTATAATATATATGACCCACTCAACCTTCATTAAAGCCACGCCCTTAAACTTTAATCATTATAAACCCACGTCCCATCCCAAATTTTCTACTGTAACTGACATTCTATTTGGGTTTATGCTTTATATAATTTATATAATAATTTATATTTAAAGAAAAAAATACACTGGATTTAATGTACTGTATACTGTATGTAACTGTATATTGTATGTACTTACTCTATGTATACAGTAAAGCAAACAACTAAACTAAAGTTACAGAAATAATTTCTATCAAACTGTCACCTTGGGTAATAACAATCAGTTTTCACTTCATGAAGTTTTGTATATATATAAATGGATGTAGCTTAAGTGGTACAGTGAATCCTGAACCAACATGGCAACCATTCCATACTTCAACACCATACAATTCCATCTTGACTGCAGCTGATCGGAACCGACTTCACCATACAACAAGACAATAAGCTGAACCGTACGTCATCTGGAGTGTTATGTTCTGGAACAACCTGTGAATTCCAACTAGTGAAGAACATCTTTCGGGAGTTTTACAAGATGCACGGCAAAGTATTTCAGCTGAGCATTTGGTGAAACGAACTGCCCAGATGCCAAGTGTGTGTCAAGCTGTTCTTCATTCTAAGGAAGGATTTTTGAAAAATAAATGAAAAATAAAGTGGAACATCTGGATGTTTATAGATTTGTTTGGTCAAAGAAATCTTCATAGTGTTACATTGCCGAGTTTGCTGCATAGAAATAAAAGGAACATGCACATGTCTGCTACAAAAATATAAAACCCTCAGTGTTTTTACACTTTTTACAGGCAGCATATGTAAAATGTGTGTCATGCTGGGGTATTAAATCTTTTGTCATTATGTAAAAAAAAGAAAAAACAAATAGCCAAATGCCATTATGATTGCCAGGAATTGGAGCTTTGTCCTTGTCTTCGAGACAGAAGAGTTTACAAATAAATTGGGTTAAATTGATGTTTTTTAACTTTTATGAAAGAGAGAAAAATGAGGTTCATGAGTGAATGTGTCAGAGAACCACCATCTATGCCCCCCTCAAACTCTCAGCACTCTCCCTTAGCCTCTCCCTCCTATTAATCACCAGCACCTGTTTTCCCGTCTCTCCACTCCCGAGCACCGACGAGGCCATCTCTTCTCTCCTGAGCACCGCAGCTGCCGTCTCTTTACTTCTGAGCTTCTCAGAGGGCACCAGAAATGGGCCCCACTCTGCTCCCGAGCCCCAACAAGGCTGTCTCTCCATTCCCGAGCTTCGAGAGGGCGCCAGAGAAGGTGCTGCTTTGCTCATGAGCTTCACAGAGGGTGCTGCCCTGCTCCAGACTTTTTCTGAGCCCTGATAAGGCTGTTGCTTCATTCTCAAGCTTTGCAGAGGGTGCCATAGAGGGTGCTGCTTCGCTCCCGGGCTTCACAGAGGTCGCCATAGAGTTTCTGCTCCAGAGTTTCCCGAGCCCCAGAAAGGTAGTTTCCCAGCCTCTGACTCTTAAAGGTAAATGAAAGTCTTCCCCGTTGTGCCCAGGCCCACCTGGCTAAGGTGGGGATGGAATTGTGGGCGGTCAGGAGCGGTCAGGTCAGGAGAACCACCAGCCATGACCCCCTCAACCTCTCAACACTCTTGCTCCTATTAATCACCCGAACCTGTTTTCCCATAACGAGGTCACCTTTAATCAGTTTTTAAACTAGAGCACAGTCACAGTATGCACACACACACACACACACACACACACACTTTTTGCACAAATAACCACTGCTAAGCCATCAATGTTTAGAGTATTTATTATTATATGTACAATTGATTTGCCACTGTGTCTTGCCTCATTGTGTTGTTTCCACATGTACACTTGTTTGTTGTGTCCTTGGTAGTTTTTGTGTTAATTTATGCTGTTTCATGGAGCACCTAAGCTCTGGAGGAACTGAGTTTTATTTCACTCTGTACTGCACTGTTTATAGATGAAATGGCAATAAATGCAAATACATTGTCTGTTAGTACAATAATCTACACTACTAAAAACCACGTGAGACCGAAATTAGACATAAATACATTCATTTAATAAAAGAAGACACTAAAACTGGACTGAGACATCAGCCATCTGATTAGAAGGTCATGAGTTGAAATCTCAGCACCACTCTGACAGCCCCCAACAGCTTCCACTGCTGGGCCCTGGAGCAATGCTCTTAACCTGCTCTGGTGTATAAATCAGATAAAGTCGCTCTGCATAAACAAATGAAGAATGCAAACGTTAAACCAGGGGCCAGTGCTGTAAATGAACACCAGTACTGGCATTGTTCATATTCATTTCTCCAGCTTTCATGTATCAAGTGTGAAAAATTCTGCACAATATATTTTTATGAGTATCTTTTAGCTTCATTAATCAATCACATAGAAAATAAAATACAGAGGGAGGTAGTAGCTAAGACATTGGATCACAAGTTCAAATCCCCGCACCACCACACTCTACTGCTGGGCCCTTAAACAAGGCCCTTAACTGCTCAGTTGTAAGTCACTCTGGATAAAGGTGTCTGCCAAATGCCCCTAAAATGTAAATACCAAGGTGGGCAATATACAGAGTTTTATTTGAACTCTCTGCAATTGTCTTGTGACAGCAAAGAAAAGCAAGAACAAAACACCCTTCTTCAGTCCGCATTTCCGGCTGTTCATCCAGTGCTCCATGACACACTTTGGATTAAGTACAGTATAGTGTGCAATATTAAAAAAAGGATTTTACGTCATTATAATCTGCCAAAGCAAAAAAACTTAGCTAGGAAGACGTTTGCGAATAAATTAACTTGAATAACATCATACACTGCGAGATACAATTGTCATTTTTACATCCTAAAGCTGTCTAGAAAAAGATTCAGCAGACGGCCACTACACTACAGAGACTGTTTATCATTGTGCTGTGACCAATCAGGAAACCCTGCTTTTTTTGTTTGTTGTTTTTTTTAACTCCGCCCACACATCTTGTTTCAGGATTCTTTTGTAATGGTCCTGGACACAAATCAAACACAGATCCTTCAGCGGCAGTCGTGTCATGTGGGAGAACTGCGTCTTGCATAAATGTCTAGCAGGTAGTAATAGCGTAGTTGTAGCTGTTTTCAAATATTAGCTAACATATGCAAATTATTCATTTGAAACAAAATTTTTTTTTGACGTCTCCCAAAATTACAACACATTCTGATTACAGTTATTTCTAATTAGTTACAGTTTTAAATAATAAAATGTGGAAAGATAGATTTTTTTAGCATAAAGTGATGTTCAGATGTGAGTTAATGATGAAGATTGTAAAAATATATTTTCTGGGTGGCAAAAATAAGGATTTCATAAACTTTGGCTTTGACTGCGAGACTGATATTTATATCAGACAATTAATGAAACTGACATGAGAGGTATTAAGAGATAACGAGTGCCCAACTTGCCCTATCCGTGTACCCATGTGACCACACCCCTGCAGGTGGCCCCTCATTCAGAGAGCATTATTACAGGTGAGTGTAGATCTGAGTCTGTTCAATCCATGTTCTCCGGTCAGGGCCTGTTTTCCAAGTCCTGATTTTAAAGCTGGACATCTTTTTCCATTTCAGTCTGAACTGCTTTATTCTGTAAAACCAAAAAGCAAAAATGTAAAATATCATCATGCTTTTTAAAGTCTGGAAATTGTCATAACACAACCTTATTTCAGGCAAATGACACTGGAGTCCAGCGATGGACAGTAATGAAGTAAATGCAATTCTGTACTTTACTGAAGTATTTCAATTTGGGGAGATTTTTATTTTAAGTTCACTACATTTCAAAGTCAAATATCTCACTTTTTACTCAACTACATTGAGCGGTGAGTAAGTGGGGGACGGGGAAGGAAAGAACGAGTAAGAAACACCTGCAGCTGATGAGACTAATCAGTGCGCTCTGTTTCAGTCCAGCAATGCCAATAAAGAGCGGCGAGGCAGAGGAGAGAGAGAGAGAGCGCCACCAAGCCGAGACAAGCCAGGGGAGGGTCGACGAACGGTGACTAAGCCGGTGAAAGATGTGCCGGCCTGCGAGTGCACTCAGGCGAGAACTGGACTCGGGCGGGCGCTAAAGAAAGAAAGCGTGCTGACCTCGAGACTGTGGGTGAACCCCGGTGTGAGTACAGGAAAGAAAAAGAAAGGAAATTAAAGGCTCTGCGTGGTGAAGCTTTGCCCGTCTCTCTTTCTTCCAGCGTGGAACCAGTGGGATTTGTTACATACATCAGTTGTTGCTTTTAATTTAATTGTGGATAAAAATGGAACCGGACAAACACGCAGCGAGTCACCGATCAGGATCGAACGCACGCTCTGTTTTACACGTGTTCTGATTGGCGCTTGGTGTATCTACTGATCACCAACATACAGTTCAGCATCAGTTCAACATCAAGCAGAACATTTAGAGAGGAATCAATGATGAAACTCCAGACTCGAACTCACCACCACACATGTGACCTCATTTACACCATTTTTTTTTTTAAGCAGTCGATAAGAAGGTTTTGGGCTCATGTTGATGATTCTTTCATCCAGTTTGACATCAAGCCTGGCAACATGGGCACCATGTGGCATTTGGGTGACTTTGTGCAAGATCATGTGATCCAGTCCAATATTTTGACAAAGGAAGTAACAGCAAGTAACAGGAAGTAGACTTGGTAAATCTTTTGTCAAATTTCTTGAACGTTTCGAAGGTAACAGGACGGGGACTCCTTGTTCAAGAGAAGGGAACATTTAAACCATGTGGTATCAGTTTGGAAAAGAAACCACATATGGTAAAGTCATACTGTATGTCCCAATCCTTTTTTTTTTTCTTCAAATAGTGCTAATGTATAGACATGTAGAGGTGGTTTCTCCTTTTACCTGTAAATTCAACATTAATGTCATCTCCTTTCTCATCTCAGGAGATTAATGCTGTTGAGTGAGGAAGCCACCCAACATGTCCTGCACGTTCTTTACTGTTATACACACCGTACTTTTTTCCTTTTTCTCCTTCAAAAATGTTCTTGTGCCAAACGAGTAAGAATGAACAGTAAGTCCTGGATCTTTTGACAGATTGATTATTCTCTGTATTCTGTTTCCTGTGCACATGCCCAGTTTCTGCTCTCAGAGCACAACAAGATCAGGGCATATTATCCTGTTAGTTCCTATTCAAATAAAACGTGTTGAAGATAATGTTGAAGAAACAGGAAACCGAGGCCATGTGAGAAACGCTGTGGTATGTACACAGGAAATGCCTATAGATCTCAAAAATATTGAGTGTCATAACTGAAGAGTGTTGTGTGTGGGGTTGTGGTTTGAAAGGTGTCTGGTTAAAAAAAAGAACTGCTTTTTTTTTTATCAACTTCCAACCACTTGAACAAAGAATGTACAAAAACTCTACTATGATGCTGAGAATAGTGTTTCTACATAGAGCCTGTGAAAAGTCTAGAAAGTGTTTTAATGGTTTTTGAGAGATATGTGCGAGTTCATTTTTTGTGAGGTAAACTCTGTAATGTAACGGTAAAAATATAAATTTTGACCAAACAGATATTAAAATGTCCAGACGTTGCACTTTATTCTCATCGTCTCAATCCTTCCTAAGCATAAAGAACAGCTTAAAACACTTAAAACGGCAGTTCACAGTTCGTTTCTCCAAACATTTATCTGAAATACTTTGAGGTGCCAATTATAAGGCTTGTAAAGGTGTTGTCCACTATTTGGAGATTTCTTCACATTGCAGTTCATCCTAGAGCAGTTCAACAGGATTTAGGTACGGCAACTGGGCAGGCCGTTTCATGATAGATGATGTCACTCCAGACGTCTGTTTGCTCTATAAATAACTCTAACAGAGCTCAGACGTACGCTTCGGTTTACTGTTAACCTTTTGGTAGCCTCTCTGGGTTTTCCCTAAGTTCTCTCCTTGTGTTTTCATCAACTTTGGAGGGTTGTCCGAATTTTCGAATGGTTCTGTGGTGCTACATATCCCTCACTTATGGATGATGGGTTTCACAGAGTACTATGGTACATTCAGAGCCTTTGAGAATTTTTTTATATCCCTCTTTTGATCTGTACCTTTTAACAATTACTGAACTGTCTAACATATTATACAGAAGGTATACTGATCGATGCTATTGTAATTATGTTAGATAAATTGTCGTGTATTGTTTGTGTTTTGTGATGTTTGCGGTCGGTTGCACTTTATGTGGCGAGAACAACTTACTTTTTTCCTCAGCTCTGTGTTTCTGTATTTAGTTCTATGTTGTGTGATGTAGCTTTATGCTATGGTCCCAGAGAAACCTTGACTCATTTCACTGTGTACTGTGTCAGCTATATATAGTTGAAATAACAATCAAAGCTTCTTGACCTGTCCTGAATTAAGTCCCAAGACTTTTAGTGTAGTGGTATGGGCTCATGCATTGGGCTCTGAATCGCAAATGCCATAAATGTAAATGTAAACGAAGGCCGGTGTATGCTATTTACTTACAGGCCTCATTTCGAATGTGACTTAATTCTGAGGCCGGAATAGAGCCAGAAATATGAAATGGAGTGCAGATTATATATCAGTGGTGGGCGTTTAGGGCCAGCAAGGCCTTCTCTGCTGACCTAAACACTATCAGAAGCACTGACCTACATGTACCACCTAAATTCTAATATTTGTTCCATGAAATTGTATTAATTTATTCACAACAGTTTATTCTCTTCATTTTATAGTGTTTCTCTTGACTGCTGAAGAACAAGGACAAGATCATGGAAGATGTGAAGTTTGATGCCAATAAGGTCAATTAATATCGAGTTAGGGATCAATAAAGAGTAAAAATGTTTCACTTTTAGTATTTTTTGGTTTGTGATTGTTTGGTTATGCATTACATTTACATGGACATGTATATTTGTGTCAAAGGTGTATAAACCTCACTTTGTTTTATATATATTCAAACACACACACACACACACACCCACACACACACACACACACACACACACGCACACACACTTAAGCACAATGGTGCTTAGAGGTCAATAAGTGAAAAGGAAAATGAAATAATGCAAATAATGGCTACAGGAAGCCAACTCAATCACTTCCCTTTACAGCTCTTGGGCGGAGCTTGGTTTTCCAACATCACGCTGCGATCTCAGGAAAATATCCTGCTTAAGAGAATAATATTCCAGGAAAATAAAAACTCCTGCTGCTGTTGGAAAATCATTAGAGACATGGTGGTGTGATGAATGACCCTGAGCAGATTTATGTTCTAGAACAATTCGATTGCTGGAAAACAACTTTCTGTTCTCTCTTAAGCTTTAACATCTATAAACACTCACACCCTCATCAGCCTTGGTTTTCCTGCTGTATTGAAGTTAATAAGACAAAAAAAGACACAGCTTGTTACGTTTCTGAGAATTTGCAAAAAATCATCTGTCCTGAGATGTCAGAAAACTCAGAGCGAGAGATTTCCCAGAAATCACCAGTGCTTTGGTCTCATAGGGAAAAACACATTACTCATAATTGAACTTATAAACTTGTCTTTGTGTCTTAGCATCCTGTTTGAGATATATTTCTAACTTTGACTGCTCACACACTCCCTCCCTCACTCACTCACACACACACACACACACACACACACTCACACACACACTAGACACACAATGTTAGTTAGAGGCTCCAAGTGACAGCCGCTGAACATAGAGACCCGTATAAATCCCCCTTCTGTACTCTACAGTGACGGTCCCTTTTAATATGGAAATCAAAGCAAACAATGTTCGCACATACAGTACAAACCAGAGAGAGACAGAGAGCTGCTAAAGCTGCTTTGAGACAATGTCTGTTGTGAAAAGCGCTATACAAATAAACCTGACTTGACTTGACTTGAGAGACTGACACTGCGCCATAGGGACGTGAGGACCCTGGGGAAAAAGTCCAGCTGTGGAGAATCACTACAATCACATTAGAGCACTAAAGCTCAGTTCTCACAGAGCGGTGCAGGAAAAATGCGCTCTGTGACCTGTTTTCCCCTTAACCCTGTCCTCTCAGATCCACAAACTCAAGTCAAAATTAACTGAACCGCAAAGCCCTGGTCACTGAGATCCAGAATAAACACACTGATCCTTGTGTGCTGAAGGTATTAATGTCTTTCTTGCATCTGGCTTTAATGGATCTCACCAGGCTTCACCCACAGCTTTGTTTATCTTTAATTAGAAATTCACCTGACCATTTTTGTTTTAGCTCACTGAGATATTTCAAGACAGAATTTACTCCCAGAGAGCATTTCATATTGTGTGGAAGTGAACGCAATATAACTGAAACCATTATCAGGCCGTGCAAATATATAAAATAAAACGTATATTAATACAGACATTATGACACCACGACTACAGACCATCAGTATTAAAGAGAAGTACAGTAGAACAGAGAGCTGCATCACACACAGGATCTCATACAGTGAGAACTTCATCACTAAAGCAAGAAACACAATGATCACAATTCAACACGGCTCCTTTCACTGGAGCCACAACTGCACCTCCACATACATCGTCTCCAGCAGAAGCGTCGATATTCACCTCAGAAAATGACTTTAGTTCATTTTTGTGCATCTATCTATCTATCTATCTATCTATCTATCTATCTATCTATCTATCTATCTATCTATCTATCTATCTATCTCACTCATTTGGAAACATCTGTGATCACCTCACTGTGCCTAAAAAAAAGCACTGAGAGCTCAAACACACCAGAACTTCACTCAGACACACAACATTGTACATGAGACCAGCTCCCAAAGTCAGGTGTCCTCCTGCGAGCTACTGGTTTAGGAAACAATTCAGAAAACATCTGTACAGGAAAATAAGAGAGGACGTGTGAACCCTATTGTGGCACTGTTACTCTAATTGTGTTGAAAGATTAATAGGACACAGATATAACCCTGCTACAAAGGGGAAATCACACACACACACACACACACACACACACACACACACACACACACACACACACACTTACCATTACTACGCAGAACACACTTCCACAGGCAGATGCACATGCAGATGATCAGAAGGAAGGCCACTGCAGTCACTGAGATCAGGATGGTCAAAGCGGTTCCAACTGAGATAAGGAAACAGTTTAGTCATTCATCTCATTTTATATTGAACTCATACACGACACCGTCTCACGTAATGAAGGCTAAAGTGTGTGACATCCAGTGATGGGTCGTGCAGTTCATACCTAGACCTTCAGTGCTATCCAGCCTGAGTCAGTCCACCTCTTAACACATTCACTATGACATCACATCTATTGAAACCATCAGTATTACAGAGAAACGCAGTAGAACAGAGCTCTGCATCACACACAGGAATCTCACACAGTAAGAATGTCATCACTAAAGCAAGAAACTCAATTAACCCAATTAAACACTTCTCCTTTCACTGTAGCCACAACTGCACCTCCCGCATACATCATCCCTAGCAGAAGCATCAATGTTTACCTCAGAAAATTAAGAAAATTAAGAAATAATAAGGGACAAAAACATTAAAACATAAGTGATTCTGCTAGAGTTTAAGCCAGCAGAGAAGGCCTTGCCCGCCATGATGACCCGCCCCTGAAAAAAAAAAACACTCCTTGAAGGGTGGGGTTTTTGATATATTTCTAACACAAGGCCAAAGCGCTACAGTAAAATGCATTTCAGATCAGTTCAGAAAATATTCACTAACAAGCAAAAAACATCCATTTCATCTATACATCTCGGCTGTACTCAGGATCATTCTCTTTTTATAGCTATTTCTAACATTAGGTGTATCATTTCTTCACTTTTAATGCTCTATATTATGTAATTTCAATGAAAAATGGGAAAAAAAACATGGCCATCTCTAAATTTCGACTTTTGTTACTTAGCTAACCATGATGAGTGATGTGTATTGTTCTGAGAACAAAACAGAAAATTTAATTTGGTACATTTTACAGCGGGAATTTGTCTGACTAACAGTGATTCCATAGATCACATGCAGTATAATTAGTTTGAAGGTTTCTGTTCGGCCAGTTTGATTCGAAATCACTTGATTGATTCAGGGTTGAGATCATTTCCTGAGACATGAAAAGGAATTCTGAGTTGAAGTTAAGATGATTAGCCAAATTTAGCCTCACCATGCAACGTTATTAGATGTAGTGGACAGAGGTGAATCGTTCCTGTAGTTGAATGAAAGGCATTAAAAAATAACTCCTGTAACAGTAAAACATCTTTTACATTTCTACTCGAGTAAAAGAACCGGAAGTACAACAAAGGACAAATACAACAAAGGAAACCCAGAACTGTTAAGCTGCTAAAATCCTGTAACAGCCCACTATGAAACAACATTCCTCTCCCACAACTTCAGCAACTGGTCTTCTCAGTTCCCAAATGTATACAGACAGAAGACATGATGCTACACAGTGGTAAACGTGGCCCTGTCCCAACATTTTTGAGACATGTTGCAGCCATCAAATTCAAAATGACCTTATTTTTTTCCTTAATATTGTATATTACAATGGGGTTTTTTTTTTGTTTTATTGTGAAAAGAATATGGATTTATAAGATGAAAAAAAAAAAATCATTGCATTGCATTTTTATTTACGTATTACACAGTGTCCCAACTTTTTTGGTATTGGGGTTGTAAGATAATGCAAACATGTAAACATTTGAATGTAATGAAGAAAAAGTTTCCCAAAATGAAAATGCTACTAATAAAATCCATATAGTTACAAAAATTTACTTATTTACTGTAACAAATTAAGATACTGTTTTATATAAAGTGTACATATTCATGTTCAAGTACACGAATATGAATAATAACAAACAAAGACTGCTATGTGAAAATAACATTCAACCCAAAGCACTTTATTTTCTAGATTTATTACTACATAGTGACTTTATAAACTCTGGGCATAGTGATGTTTGTCTTCTCTCGTATTTGTCTTTATGTATGAGAATTCCCACTACTTAGCTGAGACCTGTGTGTGTTTATTGTGAAAAGAATATGGATTTATAAGATGAAAAAAAAAAATCATTGCTATGTGAAAATAACATTCAACCCAAAGCACTTTATTTTCTAGATTTATTACTACATAGTGACTTTATAAACTCTGGGCATAGTGATGTTTGTCTTCTCTCGTATTTGTCTTTATGTATGAGAATTCCCACTACTTAGCTGAGACCTGTGTGTGTGCTGGTATACATTCCTCTGCTGGAGAAACATTTTTGGATGTTTTCTTGCCATTATGGCACCAGCTGCTTCTTATCCCTGCTTAGCTTTTTCTCTCTAGAAAAATTTCCAGTGGGAGAGCAGGAGCCAGGAAAAGCACATGGACAGGACAATCAGCAAATTTTAGTCAACTCATGTTGAACTTACGATCGGTTTAGATCGTTATATTATAGTCATACTTGCCAAAATAATTTTTTTTCATCTTAGAAAAAAATCTGGACAGAAAGTTTCTGAGCATAAAAAAAAAAAAAAAAAACGTGTAATCATGATTACGCTATTAACAGTCCTCGTTAATACCAGAGCCTGATCTAGCCTTTTTTTCGGGTTTCCAGATTATATCTATTTTTCTAGATTATATTTCTTAATGTCAACATTGCAGGTGAAAAAAAAACTAATAATAAAGTAAGAAAATCTTTAAACAGTTTCCATTCAACATTCCACTCGAAATATTCTCACATTCTCTTATGAACAAGACTCACATTTTAACCCACACTTTCTCCATGTATGTTTTTCTCTCTTCACCCCCCTGAGAACTGAGATCACATTTGGTCACTGCATGCAGCCTTGAGGTAACCATGGACAATCAACTGCCCATTTTTATTTCCTCAGGTGCTTGTTCAGTGACTCTTCATCTCTGGACTACTGCTTCTCCCTCCTGGTTGGTTTGCCTCTAAAAAATAATTTAATCTCTTCAAGTATGCAGCCACAAAGCTCCTTAAGGTTCTTCCACACCATTAGCTACACTCCCACCACTGGCTTTCTGTAGCTGTTGCATCAAATGTAAATCTTCGGTGCATCCCTACACAGCATTTATTTGACCTTAAACTGCACCATGCTTCTTTCATTATCAACCACTGCTCGACTGGTCCAACCATATCTAAAGGAACGAGGAAGGAATGCTTCCAGATTCTTTTCAGGTCTAGCACCTAGGTGGTGGAATGAATTTCCACTTATCACAGTTGATTTATTAATGGAGAATTCAAAACCTTTGGAAGATTGTTTTGGATAAGGGCATCTGCTGATTGTCATAACTGTATATGTTAATGAGCTGCAATCTAATTGGTCAGGAGAAATCAGCTCCTGCAAGGTCTTTCCTGCTGGCGTAAATTCTATCAGAGTCACTGACTTACGTTTTAATATATTATTCTGCATGAATATGTATTTAATTATTCCCAAAAGTCTATTCTCTTTATTTCGTAGTGTTTCTCTCTTGCTGCTCCAAGTAGTGTCTGTTTACGTTGGAGTTTCTATCCAATCAAGAAATGAACACTTGCAGGTGCTTGCAGTGTAAAATTCATGCTGCTTAAAGCCTGTTGCTTTGACCAATTGGATTTAGAGTGGGTGGCATTGGGGCCATCTAGCAGGCGTACAGTAACATCAGTATCCTTTTAAAAGCTCTGACATGTAGGAGTTGGTGTTGGATCAATGATGATCTCAAAAGTTGAGTTCTTTCATGAGTTGCTCATTAGCTTCTGATTCCACAATGTCAAATGTCTGAACATTACTCGTAATCACCCCCTTATGGTAGTTCTTACTTTTTAGTGTCCTGTATTGTTTAAAGACTATAATCACACTCTTGATATTACCCAAATGAGGACAGATTCCCTTTTGAGTGTGGTTCCTCTCAAGGTTTCTTCCTCATAAAGTCTAAGGGAGGTTTTCTTCGCCCCAGGTTTCATCATCAGGGATAAACACTTATATAAATACTTATACTCACTTATATAAATTTTTTTTTACAATCTTACATTCTGTAAAACTGCTTTGAAGACAATGTCCATTGTGAAAAGTACAATAAAAATTTATTTGAACTTGGACGTCTGCATTTTCCTGTCTTTTGATTGGAAGGTTAGTATCAAATTACACAAGCTCAAATATATTTGTGTGGTTTTAATAGCAGATATTTCATTCCACAATGACTGACTGATTTGGACGCAGATACACTTTCAGGGACATTTACAAAATGGACGTTTTAAGAAAAGCTGGGCGTCGGGAGGAAAGGTCGGCCAAAACAGTTTGAAACAATCGTTAAGCTCATGTAACATTGTGACATTTGTGGTTTCTTTTCACTAGAATTTGCATTAAAAAACACAGTTTGCCCCTTAATTCAAATCCTCAGGAAAACCGTAACGCATAAGGAAAAAATGCAGAGAAAACCGGGGTTATTTTCTGAGGTGAATATCGACGCTTCTGCTGGAGATGATGTGTGTGGAGGTGCAGTTGTGGCTCCAGTGAAAGGAGACGTGTTGAATTGTGTTCATTGTGTTTGTTGCTTTAGTGATGAAGTTCTCACTGTATGAGATCCTGTGTGTGATGCAGTGCTCTGATCTACTGCACTTCTCTGTAATACTGATGGTGTCTATTGCTGTGACATCATAATGATGGTGATAAGAGGCAGGAATGTATAAATATATAACCTGCAACTGGACAGGATATAAAACGTTGGTCAATTTATTTGACCAAACTCAAATCCTTTAGGAGAATTTTTCCATACTAATGGATACAAAATACAATACACAAAAGGGTATTATGCCGAAACCTATTTCAGTTTAAAGACCTCGTAATCAATTTCACTGAACATATTGACTTTCTTCAAACCGACTAACACTTGGTTACAAAAATTGTTTTTCAGTTCATTATAAAATGAGAATCTTTAATTTTCTACCTCCTACAGGTTATAGAGTTACACTCACGCTTGGTGTTCATGGACACAGCGATGGCCGACTCCAGGCCTTTGTGGTGGACCAGACATTTGACAGAGACGTCTTTTAGCAGGTCTGCTTTTAACATTAGCGTGCTGATGACCAGCGTCGTCCCATCATCCTGCTGTGTGACTGTGAATGCCGGTGCTCCCAGTGTTCTGTTATCCCTCTCCACGTTCCACACGATCTCAGCTTTGGGCCGAGCCGCGGCGGTGCAGTTCGCCTCGATCACACCCGGAGAAGTGGTTTTGTAGCTCACCTGAGGTTTGGGCAGAACTGCAGAAGGAGAACGCAGTAACACACCATATTAGGACAGCATGGGGTTATATTTTTTTGCAAGAAACAGTGTTAGAGAGTCTGGTGCTATGGGGATGTGTGTGTACGCTAGTAGTCTGGAATCCAGTAGTCTGGAATCACACATGCCTTTTCCTTTGCATGATAGAGATTTAAGCTGCATTTGTGAATGACTCAGCAAACTGTGTTCACCAACAACGAATTCTGGAGGTGTTAATGAGCACATGCAGTACATAATCATTACTTTTTTAAATGCTAATATTGATTTTCACCCTTGTCCCTTGTGCACTGACCTGTTGGGAATTAGTTGCAAAATGTTTTTTCCAGCTGTTTAATTTTATTATCACTTTTGCCAGGCTTTTGATGCTTTGCAGCAAATTTAATTAGAATCGTTGTAGCCAAAAAAAAAATACTGTATCGTTTCCTTAAAATGGTACATTTCCTCAGTTTACACACCTGATATGTTTTTTATGTTCTATTGTGCATAAAATATGAGTTTATGAGATTTGCAGTGTTTCTTTACATTGTACACAGTGTCCCAATTTTTTTTAATAGGGTTTATATGTAATTATAATTGTTTATTTAGCATTTTTTTCTGCATTATCTGCTTTATTATTATTATTATTATTATTATTATTTTACTAGTTATTTTAGCTATGTAGCAAAATCGTTCGTAGAACAATTTGTCGGCTCAAAACAGCATCCTTCATAAAACAGTAGTTAAAACAAGCAACAATAACTAACTAACTATGTAATTATGGCAGGAGCCACAGATTTTATACTGTAAGAATAAATAAATCATTTATAAATTTTATAAATCATTTTTACTTTTCGAGCTAAACTGATGTGGTGTAAAGTTTTACAAACAATTTTTTTTTTCCACTGTTAAAAAGTTGACATTAACTAACGATTCCGTTGTTAAGTGGTATGTGCAGTTGGCTGCTGGTATAGAATTTTTTTTTGTTTACAGTAGAAATAAAATGTTTCTATAACGGGATCACACACATATAATTACATTGCATTACATCATAATTTTTTACTTTATTAATTTATTATCACATGTTGAGATTTGTTGTAAAAAAGTTCTAAATGTACTCTAGTCTGCCATTTGCACGATGGTTTCCCTAAAAAAACAATGTAGTTCGAATGTTTGAGTTGATGGTTGTGAGATCGGGACCGAGTGGGACAGAGTTTGAGCGACAGATCTGAAATTTAGTCGAGATTTCTTGACGCACAAGAGCGTGAGTGTTGGACTAAAACAACAGAATGAATAGAAGGAAAGAAATAGCTAGAAGGAGTGTGAGGGAGTGTGAGGGAGGAGGGAGAGCACAGAACGAGGCAGTGTGGAACACAATCGTGCATTTCATTCTCAGCCTCCTGTACAATTCCTCATGTTTACAATGCTCTCATTTATCCTTCTCTCTTTTTTATTCTCCACTTTTTGTTAACTTTCCTCATCTAACACCACACTCTCCAGCTGCAAACTGGGCTGGATTTGAGTTTCTCTTCATCTCAATTCCCATTAAAGCTCTAAATCTGAAAGGTCACTGATTCGCATTATTCTACACTTCATTCATGGTAGAGCAAATTATAATAATTAATTATTCAGAGAATGAGAGCGTCTGTACAACATGACAAACAATTTTGTGTGGGAAACACGTTCTTATATAAAGCTTCATAATATTTCTTTATGCTTTTGAATTTTTAGATTTATTATAAAAAATAAATATATATATGTACTTTTTTTATAAAGTAAAAATATGCATATTTCTATACAATATAAATCTATTATGGTTTATTACTATTATACATTTATAACAAATTTGTATTTTCTATTTCACGATTTAAGGCTTATTATTATTATTATTATTATTATTATTATT
>MU532980.1:678020-698454 GCA_024362625.1 Silurus asotus
TTATTCTAAATAAATAATTTCCTCCTTCAAGTAAAGTCATTATTATAGTTTTTTTTATCCTTGATATTTTTTGTTTTCTGCTTCTTCTTTTTGCTAATTATAATAATTATTTTAAAAAAAAGTCTTTTGCATTAACTTTTGAATCTTCTTTTAATTTTCTTTCCTTACTTGATTTAAATTTTTTTGTTTTTACAAATTTTTTTATTGCTTTTTTATTTATTTATAATTTATAAATTTTTTTAATCTCTTTTTTTTATTGAGCTTTGAGCTGTTTAATGGTGGATAGGAGCTGATATATAAACGGTACTAGTCCCAAATACAATCTGGAAATTTCACGTTTTTTTTTTTTTCTCAACAAAATTCAAGACCAGACGTTTTTTATATTCCACGTAAGACTGAAATAATTTTACAGGAATGTTGAAATGTACAGTTGACTAATGACTAATCAGGAATCAGCTTCTGATACACAGCTTAACTTCCTGTTCCTGTTCTTATCCTCATACACAGAAGCTCATTGTCTCCACTACCTTTTGTTGTAAATAGTTAATGAGTGACGCACCAAAGATGATGAGGCAGGAGGTGGCGCTCTTGGTGCCTTCTGGGTAGGTGTGGAACTGGCAGGTGTAACAGCCCTCATCCTCCACGGTCACAGGATAAAAGGTGAGCTGGGAGTCTGATAGAGAGCGAGTGAGACTTGTCCGTTCTGCATAATTTTTCTCGATCATGGGGTCGCTCTGTTTAGCGAAAGACGCCACATCGTGTGACACCCCACGTTCTACCACTTTCTTCCATAGAACCTGCTGCACCTTATCAGGCAGGCCATAGAGGCAGGACAGAGATGCCTGTTTACCTCTCACCACTGTCTTATTGCCACCCTGTCTCACTGAGGCTAGATGAAAAACAGACAGACAGACAGACAGACATACAGACAGACGGACAGACAGACAGACAGGTGTTAAAAGGCTATGGTGGAACATTCCCAACTTTACCTTTAAGATCCATATTCCAAGTCCCAGGTTATCATCTGATACATCACAATGCTGATTTATAGAAAACATGCATTAGGATTATGCTCATAAGCAGTACATTTGCATAAGCCACACCCAATTTATTCCATAAACATCAAATTTATATAAATGTATTGAACACATTTGGCATCAATTAAAATGTTGCCTTTATCTGATGCCTCCTTACTTCCTACTGATTTTTACCTGACCAATATCTTTCCAGAAAAGTGGAGCTTATTATAGCAGCAAAAGGAGACTAAATGTGGAACAGTATCTTCAAAGAAAAACACATACAAATATTATACTCAGGTGTCCATAAACATTTGTCAAGTCTAGTTCATTTCAATAGCACTTTTCACAATTCGTCCAAGTAATCTATATCACTGAGAGAGCAGGAACAGAACTAGAACGAAAAAGGTTGAGCACTGAGCCTTGTGGTACACCACTGCAGAGTCTGCAGAGAGCAGACGTGGAGGCCAACCTGATATGAACTTTCAGATATGAAGGTTGAAACTGTTGAAGGTAAGTGATGATAAGGATTGATGCAAGTTTCAATAACTGGCATGAATTGAAACAACTGAAACATCTGTGTTGAATTCATGGTGATTATACAACACATAACCTCTCAGTGACCTTTCAAAGTCTGAAGTCTGGACATAACCAAATACATCAATTCAGACCATGTGTCTTGTGAACTTAAAACCTCTCACACACGTCTAACGTCTAATCTCATAAATATGATCAAACATCTGGACTGGGTACAGATAGATTTCAATACTGCAGAGAAAATATGTTGCTTCTTAAGTTTGCTTCACAGAATTTATATCTGGCATAAAATACAGCCAACATTCCACAACCTCAGAAAATCTGAAACACATTGTGATTCTGAAATACTTTTGATGCTCCACAGAGAGAGAGAGATTTATTCACCTTGAAGAGGACATTTTTAATTAAACGGCAAGCTGAAATTTTCCTACTGTATCTGAAATCCACCCTAACATACATCACAATTCTGAACTAGTGCAATGTTCTTGCAAAACCTGGAGCGTAATATGAAAACACTACCTGAGGACCGGTCATTATCAGGCCGTGCATTTCATACCGAGGCCTTCAGTATTCTCCTATAGTCAGTCCATTTCTTAATACAATCATTATGATGCCACGTCTATAGAAACCATCAGTATTATAGAGAAACACAGTAGAACAGAGCGCTGCATCACAGACCCACAAACTCAATATCATGGACACATGCAACACGTTTACTTTCACTGGAGCCACACAACAAATCGAAATACTTTATACACTATTTTGTATTAAGTATTAAGTATATTAAGCTTTACTTCCGAGTGTCACTGGAGACTCCTTCCATGAATGTTAAAAACACTTCTGCTTGTCTTCTTGTTCTGTTTATGTTCTATGATTTTGGGTGTTACCATAGAAACGATAACATCAGTAGTGGTGCAATAACATGAACCTATATATTTTAAATAATGCGTTAATACTCATTACTTTTACACTTAATGCATTTGGCAGATGTCCTTATCCAGAGTGACTTATTACCTCATTTATACCACTGAGCAGTTAATGGTTAGGGGGCCTTGCTGAAGGGCCCAACATGGCAGCTTAGTGGTGATCTGTTATGAGCTAATGACCGTCTGATTAGAAGTCCAACATCTTAATCACTGAGCTTCCCATCATTAGCAGCATGTCCATGGCGTCCATGGCGTGGTTTATGGGTACTCACCAGTGACCGTGAGACACGTCTGTGCTTCCTTGGAACCTGTAGGATAAACATCGAAGATGCAGGTGTAGCAGCCCTCGTCCCGGGCGCTGACACGTTTGATGAGCACCTTGCTCACATCATTCGCGCTGTCGATCAGCTCCACATGGTGCTGTCCGCTAATGCTGTCCGTCTGATCCGGTATGTACGAGATTAGCGTCTGGTTCTTCATGTCCAGCCAGCGTACCTGTTTCACCTGCTCTGATCTGGACTTGCTTAGTGTGCAGCTCAGGGTGAAGGGCTGATCCACCAGTGACTCCACCCGTGGGGGGGCCACCACCCTGCCTGTGAGACACAGCAGCAATCACACACATGCACAATGATCCAAGTGCTGAGAGATAGCAAACACAGACACGCTTTCATACATTATGTTTTCAGTCACGTACCATGAATGCTTGCTACGAGAACCAGGGAGATGCAGATCTGCAAGCACTTCGGCCACGTCACCTCGAACATCTTAAGATAAACGTGTAGGGACAAAATGATATTTACAGCTATTTCATTCGAAATCCTAATACTAATGTTTAATATTACTCCTAACACTACTAATGATAATACTGAACCTTAACTAATCCTAATACTGATACTAATTAAAATAGAGTACTAACCTTAATACTCCTGCCAAAAATAATTGTAATCCACTTGAGAAGTGTAGCTCAGTGATTAAGGCTGCAGGTTACTGATTGGAAGGTCGGGAATTCAAGCCCCATTATCACTTAGCTGCATTGTTGGTCCCTTGAGCAAGGCCCCTCATCCCTCTCTGCACCCGGGACTCTGTATCATGGCTGACTCTGCACTCTGACCCCAGCTTCCTGTCAAGCCAGGATACGCAAAGAAAGAATTTCACTGTGTGTAGTATACATGCGGCATATAAAATCTTCTCTATCCTTTTCTTTCTTAATTATAATCCTAATGCTAATACTAATGTTAATCTTAATCCTGATACTAATCCTAATTCAAATACTTAGTCTAACACCTATCCTGATACAAATATTAATAGTAGTTGGAATCGAAATACTAATCCTAAATACTAATAATATTAATCCTAACACTAAACCTACCTGTAATCCCAAACCAAATGCTAAGAGTACCACAAAGAATGATACTAATCCTGATTCTTATATTAATAGTAATTATAATCTCAATACTAATCCTACTACAAATAATCCTAATCCAAACACCAAACCTAAACATAAATCTTAATGTAATAATAATCCGAATCCTTATCCTAATATTAATCTTAATACCAATACTAAAATAAATTCTTAACATGATACTAATCCTGATGCAAATATTATTAATAATAGGAATCCTAACACTAATCCTGAATACAAGTAATCCTAACATTAATCTTAATAAATTCCTCTTCACTCATGTCTTCTCAAATGCTGCTTTTGTTCTACTTCCTGCAGTTTTTGAACGAAGAACTCATTCAGTGACACCTTTTTCTTTTGGTTTGTTCTATTTTTTCTTCCAAATTCTCCTTCTCTTGTGGTCCACATGCACCAATGAATGTCATGAAATATTTGACGCTATAAATGTTGGTCATGAAACGATCTGTTTGATGATTTTAGTGATGAGTTTTAAACCCTTTATGAAACACACACTCATATTTGAGGCTGAAGTCCTGAAATCAGATGGGCTTTATGTTACACGATCCTCATCGCTGCAGAGTTGAAGATCCTGTGATGAAATAAAAATGTTTGGTTAAAATTCTATTTCAGAATTGATAGATTTGGGCCTAAAAAAAAAAAAAAAAATGGAGGATATATTTTGTATACACTAAGTGGACAAAAGTATTCCAAGTATTCCTGCCTTTTCCAACCATATGTGGTTCTTCTCCAAACTCTTACCACATATAAGGACACAAGTGATTTGGAGGAAGTATCATAAAATTCTCTCCTTCACTTGAACTTGGAGACCCAGATCTGTTCCAGCCTGACAATGCCCCTGTGTACACACTCCATGAAGATCTGCTTTCTCCATTGGTTGGTAGATCTCCTGCTATAGAGCTCTTACTGTATTGAACACTTTTGGGATTAATGTAAACAATGTTTGCACCTCAGGCCTCCTCACCTCACCTACAAGGTTGTACCAAAAAGTTTTGAGACTCGAGTGCCACAGATCCAACCGCTGTTGCCGAATGTCCTCCTGCAGATGCCTTCAAATCTGGCAGTAGCAATCGCTTTTGACGGTCTTGTCCCTGGGGACAAATTCTTGATGCACAATGCTGCAAATGTCCAAAAAGACAACATTGTGGCCCTGCATGGCCTTTTTCAGTCTTTGAGATAATGTGCTCTTTCACTATGAAGACTGTTGCTTCGTCTCAGGGTTGTACCCGTACACCAAGGTTTTGTCACCGGTATTAATCCTTGACATGGAGGACGGATCGTCCACTGCACACTGATGGAGTTTGACACAGTGTTCCTTCTGCTCCTGAGTCAGCAGCCTGGGGACAATCTTGGCAGCAACATGGCGCATGTTCATATCATACGTGATGATCACCTGGACTCTTCCGTATAACACACTAACGATGGCAACGATGACCTTTGACTCCAAGATCATGCAGAAGTTGCAGATCAGTTTGGATGTTTTTGGGGGTTGAGCTTTTTGAAGGTCTTCCTTATCTCTCATCGTCCATTGTTGTTCATACAATGAAATCGTAGACGTGGTAACGCACCTGGTCAGAATAGCACCAGCTGCACAGCTCCTGATGCACACAGGACATGTTTTTTGCCACACTGACCTGAAAGTCGGTGCTCCCTGTGACTGTAGGTGCAGCCTTGTGCTGCCATCTGTTGGCATGTTACAAAACTAGCCTTGAAACTTTTTGATACCACCTCGTACATCTGGTCCTGACTTTACTAACACCCTTGTAGCTGAATGAGTCTCCACAAATCTCCAGCACACTCATAAATCTAGTGGAACATCTTCCCAGGAGTGTGGAGGTGATTATAACAGCAAACGGGGAAACAGGACGTTCACACATAATCCTATAGCCAAAATAAAAGATTTACAATTCTGTTATACTTTTAAGGAAGAAATATCTGAAGGAACCCCTAAAGGTTTTCTAAAAGACATAAAAAAAATTGTTGATAAATACAGTTATTAAAAAAGGATGTTTCTGATTATGGAGTATATTAGAGTTTATGTATAAAACTGTTTAATATGTGAATCTTGAATAGAGATATTTTTCCTTGTACTGTGCACCAAGTTATGGATTTATAGGAAAATATTATGTTTATTTGTTTCTATACACTTTTTATACAAGTGAGAAAATAAATATTACTTTCATGAATATTACAAAATGAACGAATATATATTAATAATGCATTAATAAGTTAAGAATAACTGTGATTAAATCCAGCTGTGTATTCATATAAAACTTACCATTTTTAAGTAAATCTGTTGAATAAAATGTTAGAAATGTGCAAAATCTATAAAAGACAAAAAAGTTCAGAATCTCAGATAAGATAAGATAAGATAAGATAAGATATATCTGTATTCATCCCACAGTGGGGAAATTTCTGTTACGACAGCAAAGAAAAATAAATGTGCAAAATATATATAAAAAGCATTTATATGGAATAAATACTTAAAATTCTTTACCTTCGAAGGCTGAAATCTGCTCAGTGTGGAGCTCTTCCACTCCGGAGAGAAACTCACTGCAGTTCGTCTTTGTCTCAATACTACCACCCCCCCCAAACACACACACACACACACACACACACACACACACACACACACACACACACACAGAGGCCAGTACGTCGCTTTCCTTTCGGACAATGTCCATTGTTAAAAGTGCTTTAAAAATAAACTGATTTTAAACTCAATTTATTCAATAGATTTTTGATTTGCCTTTTTTTCACCCCACAAATATGGTTTCACCTTCTTCCTGGTCGTGTTTTTATCATCTTCTAAAAGTGAAGACATCAGTTAAACCTACTTAATAACTCTCTTTCTTTTCTTTCTTTATTTCGTTTGCACACAGCTCATCTTGAAATTATTCACAGCCCCTCACTTTTGCCACCAAACAAATCACATGTACATCAGTATTCACAGCATCTGCTCAATACTTCTCAACCTCTCAAGCTCCATCAGGTTGGATGAGGAGCTTCAGAGCACAGTGATTTTTCAGATCTCTCCAGAGATGTTCAGTCATGTTCAAGTCTGGACTCTGGCTGGGCCACTCAGGACGTCCCATAGCCACTCGTTTGTTATCTTGGCTGTGTGCTGAGGGTTGTTGTCCGTTAGAAGATGAACTATAGCTCCAGTCTGAGGTTCAGAGAGCTTTGGAGCAGGTTTAGATCTCTGTACATTGCTGCATTCATCTTTTCCTCAATCCTGACCAGCCTCCCAGTTCCTGCTGCTGAAAAATATCCCCACAGCCTAATGCTTCCACCACCATGCTTCTCTGTAGGGATGGTTTTGGCCAGGTGATGAGCGGTGCCTGGTTTCCTCCAGACATGACGCTTGGCATTCAGGCCAAAAAGTTCAATCTTTTTTCCTCATGCTCTGAGAGTCGTTCTGGTGTCTTTTGGCAAACTCCAGGCGAGCTGTCATGTGCCCTTTACTTCCTTCTGGCCACTCTACCATAGAGGACTGATTGATCGAGTGCTGGAGAGATGGTTGTTCTTTTGAATGGTTCTCCTCTCCACAGAGAAATGCTGGAGATCTTTAGGATTGACCATCGTGTTCTTGGTCACCTTTCCTAAATAAGGCCCTTCTCACCTGATCGCTCAGTTTGGCCGGGCGGCTCCACTCAAGGATGAGTCCTGGTAGTTCTAAACTGCTTCAATTTATGGATAATGGACGCCATTGTGCTCATTAAGACCTTCAATGCTGCAGAAAATGTTTCTGTTTCCTTCCCCAGATCTGTGCCTCGAAACAATCCTGTCTCGGAGGTCTACAGACAATTCATGATTTGGTTTGTGCTCTGACTGTGGGACCTTCTATAGACAGGTGTGTGCGTGTCCAAATCATGTCCAATGAACTGAATTGACCACAGGTGGACTCCTATCAAGTTGTAGAAACATCTAAAGGATGATCAGCGAAAGCAGGATGCACCTGAGATATATTTTAAGTGTCATGGCAAAGGCTGTGAATATTTATGACCAGTGATTTATTTATTTATTTATTTTTCAAAGATTTCAAACAAACTTTTTTAACGTTGTCATTATTGTTTAATAGATTTTTAGGGGGAAAAATGATTTTAATTCGTTTTGGAATGAGGTGGTAACATGACAAAACGTAGATCGTTGGTGCGCCCTCTCGTGGTATGAGAGGTTAAATGCATGTTTGAATATTTAGGTATGAAACTAAAAAATAATTAAATTATAATATATAACCGATTTTTTAAAATGTTGTCAATAAATACAGTATGATTTAGTTAATAAATCATTATATTGATTGCACTTTAGACTTAAATAATCCTCAAGGATTAGAGAAATGCATAAAGAACATTTTGACACAAGAAAACAGTAGTGACACATTAACATAAAAAAAAAATTAATATTTCTTAACTTTCTTGTTAATTAAAAAAATCAAGCTAGCTTATTTATCAAGCTAAATTGCAAAACAAACAGCTAGCTAATCGAAGTAATTCATTTGCAAAACGCAAATGCATCTGTACATTTGATGCTATTTTCATTACTAATGTATGAATGTATGAACCCACAAACTCCAGGAAATGTTTTTAAGAAACCATAAGTGTAAAAAAAAAGTGAAAGAAGAAAAATAAAAGGAGGAAGAAGTGTTTTAATTTTCTCTTGAAAATCTCCTTGGATAAACATATCACTAGTTTTAAGAATAGAAATTCAATTGAATTGACAATTGACATTGCCCCCTGGTGGTGGTAGTAGGAGTTACTGACGAGCTGCAGATGCATACAGTATTTATGATAGAAAAAAAACACCACCATCACTTCCTTTTTTATTAACAATATTATTGTTTTATATTGGGCACATCATGTTTAAGGGTTATCTTTTTTCCTTTATAACACCTACGCCTTCACCACGCAATGTGTGTGGTCGGTACCCACTCTGTTTTAATTTCCTCCCCCGTTTGTGAATCATAAACTGTGGTTTAAATGCTGGGAAATTACCTGCAGTGTCTCCAGACAAGTGAATCAATGTCTAGAAGATTGCAATACAACAGAAAGCAATAGAATTCTAAACGCTGACTGCTGACATTTTCAGCACAAACATGATAAATGAAAACCCCTCGTGCAAATGCTTCGAGTCATAAAGTTCTCTCAGTGTATTGCAGTTGTGTAAACATTTTCTAGAAAAAATATACATGCATTGGTGCACTTGGTGTTTTTTTTGTCACCGAGATAAGAAAGTAGGATGTTGTTATTTACGAGAACAGGAGGCAAGTTATCTGTTTAGAGGAAGCCCACCTGTGTGTCTAATTCAGTGTGGGTGTACAATGGGGGAATTTTTTTTCTTTTTTCGACGTTAAACCTGCAGTGTATTTGGAAAGTATTTCAAAAGTAATCCAAAGTGGATTCAATTCTACAAGCAAAACCCCATCATGAGAACGTGCAAAAGTTTGTTTGACATCTTTGAAAATGATTACGAATAAGAAAATCTGGCAACGAGACACAACACTGAGGGGAAATTATTGCGTTTCAGCAGCAGCAGGTTACACAAACAGCAGTAGAGGAGAAAAAAAAAACAGAATGTTATTAAATAATTGTAACTTAAATAAATAAGTAGATCAATGCGATTTTTTTCGGTATGTTCAGCTCTGCTCAGCATTAGATTCTTGAAACATTTGCTTCCTAAATTCTTTGGATGTTTAGTACAAGTTTATTTCTATAGCGCTCTTCACGGTTCTTTGAAAGCACCTTTTTAGAACTTATGAATGATGCGTGTTTATCCTTAATGATGAAGCTATTGTGGGATGGAAAATGTCCCTTAGATATTATGAGGAAGAAACCTTAAGAGGAACCGGACTCATTTGGGTGATATCAAGAGTATGATAATAAACCTTAAAAACATACAAAACACCAGCGAGTAAGAACCACCATGAGTACTGGAGTGTAAATCAATCAAATACTTATGGAAGCCTGTAGTCCAAGTCAAAGTGTTCCAGTTTTGCTTAGCATGCACAAAAGGCAGCTGGTGTAATCAGGATATTAGATTACAGACCCTAGAGATTTCCATGTGTTATCAGATTACAGGAAGGCTGCATTTTAATGACTCTTCCATGCAGATCATTTTTATAGTCATCAGTATTTGCTTTACCATTCTGAGCAATATATTAGCAAGACGTTCATTCGACATCGCATTCAAATGTAAAAGATGGAGAGGTTTAAAGACTCTGAGAAATTCATTATCATATGAATTGAAATTAAGCTCTGGATTTCAATCGCCAAGTCTTGACCTGTGTAACGCGTCAATCGGTTAATGCAGTTCTAAACCCACGCAAGTAAAAGAGCAACGTTTGGACATGAAGACAACCACAATATGAGAGTGTGAATACTCGAGGTACTCTCACCTAGAAGTAGATACCCAACAAATGAGTCCCTTTTTAACACCTTTGACATCATCAGCTTTAATAGTGTGAGTACAGAACCAAGACGCACCTTTTTTTATTTGTTTTTGTTTTATGACACTAATGGTTTCTAGAACCATTTTACAAAGCCAACAATCTTTAACTCTACCAAGCTTTCACCTTTCAAACTCAATGATGTTTTGAGTTTGAATGAAAAAAGAATTCACAGTCTTTAATTGTAATAAATCTAATAAACCAATGAGGAACCCTTGAAGAATCCTGTGCTTGTTGCATTGCTAAGTTTGAGGTACAAACTCAAAATGTTGCTAATTATTATCTACTTAAATGTACATAACCAGGGTTTTAATATACATTTATCTTTCTTTAAGGCTTCAGGGGTTCATTATATAGTTGAGAAAGTCATTCTCATTTCAAGAGAGTCATTCTAGGAATTTTTTTGGTAATGAAAAAAAAAAATGACTAAACGGAATTTTGACTAAACGGAATTTTGTGCAACAAATACGTAGATATCGCAGAAACTCAATAATGATTTCCTCAAAAGTTCTTTAAAGGGTTCAACAAATAATTACTAGCATCCCAAAAAGGGTTCGATTTGGAACTCTTTCTGACATGAACACACTCCATTGTTAAAGAAAACAGTGAGTTTGGAAAACCCCTTGTACAGTTCTTTATAAAAACCTTCAACTGTTCTTGCAGAGGGACATGGAATAATACCTCAAGGGCTTATAATGTTGAGTTTAGACCGAACAATTCACATTTCTCATACAATCGGGACGTTTAAGACAAAAGCATGTTTTTACGTTTGCCGTTTGAAAAGGTGGAAAATGAAAGTCTAAAACACATCAGAATTAGAGCTGCTTGTTCCGTGCCCAGCATACATGCAACAGGTTTCCTGGCAACTGCAAAAGACGGAACAGACCCTTAAAAATAACCCTCTGCAAAACCACACACACACACACACTTCTGTTTCAGGTCAGGTCTTGCACTGCTGGGGTTCGAAGTTGTGAAAAAAAGGTGATGATCTCATTTCATGTTTTAATTTGCCTTTGTGATGCGCGACCTTGTTTTTTTAAGTGTGTTCGGGCTTCTTCTGTGTGTGTGGATCGTGTTACTGTTCATGTAAATAGGTTCTGCAAAAAAAAGAAAATATATTATTAATTATTTTATTAACAACATTCATTAGTTTTTAATTAAATACAAGCTGACTGTAGTGTATTTTCTCACCCTGAGTGAAACTTCTGTACCTCTTTTTGCACTTGAAAATTATAACTATCAGACCTGCAAGCAGAATCAAACCTCCCAGTACTGAAAGCACAATCTGCAGTATATAGAAATTCTGAGGATCTGAAAGTTGAGATAACAAGAAATGAGTCAATGAGTCTGTGTTTAATTAAATACTTCTCATGTGGAGCTTTTTAAGTAGTTCTGCTGGTGCGATTTTTTCCATAAAAACAATGACTTGCTCTCAGGTAGAAAATAAATAAAAATATACAGTGGACATTAAAATATTTACACCCCTTTAAATGTTTACATATTGTTGTATGAGATTCTATTACATTTCTGAATTCATTCGGGCTCCATGATCTAAACAGCACAGCAAAAATGCAGGAAATCTTCATTTAAAAAACAGAAAAACTGAAATTTTCTTCTATCTTAAGTTGAGTCCAGTCGGCTTTATTGCCATTTTAACCATTAAAAGAAACAACGTTTCCGCAGGAACAAAATGCTCCAGCAGCAACATGAACAAAAATGAACACAAGGAACACGGAAATACACGCAGCTCAGAATGCAGCAGCCAGAGTTCTTACACGGTCAAGAAAACTAAAGGTGGTAGAACATTCTTACATTTAGCTCCTAAACTCTGGAATAGTCTTCCTGACAGTGTTCGAGGCTCAGACACACTCACCCAGTTTAAGTGTAGATTATAAACGTATCTTTTTAGCAAAGCCTACACATAACACACATCGCATCATAACCTTGTGCTCCAGAACATCTGATCACATGCACATTATCAACTTGTGCTGTTAATATCATGAACAGCAGCTACGCTAATTCCTCTCCACTGCTTCTCTTTCTCTCCCCATCCCGAGACACCCTGAGGTTTGGCCAGCTCCAGTCACATCCCACCTCTTGGTGATTACGGACCTTTGAAGAAGTAGATGCCGAACTCGCAAACATCCCGAACCATCTAGAGACGTACCAGTGCCAATTGGATCCCACTGCATGTGTGGAGTTTCACATTGGACCTCCTGGAGTGTTTAAAAGCTCTGGCATGGAGAAGCTGATGATGGATCTTTGATGATCACAAATGTTGAGCTCAGTAGCTCCTACTTTTATACCAAAGACTGTTGAAAGAACATTTACTTATAATCTTATACTCCAGTGCTCATGTTAGTTCTCACTCTCCAGTGTTCTGTATTGTTAAAAGAATTATGATCAAACTCTTGATGTCACCCAGATGAGGATTGTTCCTCTCAAGGTTTCTTCCTCATTACATCTGAGGGAGTTTTTCCTTGCCACAGTCGCCATTGCTTGCTCTTCAGGGATAAATACACACCATTCACTGACGACTAAAAGTGCACATGTATAACATTTAGTCCAAAAAAACACCAAAAAAAAACACACAAGACAACATGAGACGGGAAAAACAGTAACACAGTAGCGCCGACCAGTACAGTTGTATAAACGAGAAGGATTGTCCATGTCCTGTTACCTGATGTGGATGATGTGGAGTTATTAGTAGAGGTCTGCGCTGTGATTTCTGTAATTTAAGAAAAATAAATGATAAGTAACAAGTTTTAACGTCACTATTTGCTTTCTGGTGGCTTCTCTGACCAAATGTTTCTTGCTTGGACATCTTGTCCTTACTGACGTGCAGGTTTTGGCAGATCATTGGTATTGAAATGCATTTTCCATTTCTTGTATACCCTAATTATACCCTTTATTTATTTACAATCCTTAATAGGTGTATTTCTACTACTTTACTGCAGAGTTGTTTTAGGAGTTCTTCCGAACTCTTCAGGAAACTGCTTTTATATGAATCTGTATTTGAAAACCCAAAAGTTACATTACACAATGTTTTTTTTTTCTATGTTTTGATTTATTTTTCTTTCATTTAAAGCTTTAATTCACTATGACCTTGTAGGCAGTTGCTTATTTCTGAAGTTGTTTGAGATGTTTCAGTAAAGGGGGTGTAAATCTTTTAATTCCACTTAATATTCAATCTCATTTTAAACATTTTCTAATGGTGTAAATGGAGTGAAATTCATGCCAAATAAATTTACCAATTGACCACATTACCTTATACTTAAAAAAAAAAAGGGAGATTGCCTACTATAACCGAATCATTGCCTGGTATAATTAATATATTAATTTGAAGATACAATAACATAAAAAAATATAAATAAATACATTTTAAAAAGTCCAGAGGAATATACCGTATTTTCCAGACTATAAGTCGCTACTTTTTGAACCCCACACTTTGAACCCCGCGGCTTAAACAATGAAGCTGAGCTGCACGGCATCGGGAGAAAAGCTTCACCGATGGTGATTTTTAAATGCACGACGATGCCAAAAGAAAAACTCTCGAGAGAAATAGTTGTGAAAGGAAGGAGGAAGACAGTGAACAATGACTTTCTTGGTAGGCTCCTGTTAAGATACAAGCCGTCTTACAGACACTGTCTTTCATTAAAGCCTGTGTAAAGTTCATTAGTTAATTAGTTAAAAAAAAAATCTTTGTAAAATTCAGTGCTTATATTATAGCACAGAAACTGCCCTAGTTAAAATCACTAATGGCCTGTTTTTAGCTTCAGACCAAGGCTTCATCTCGCTGTTAGTTTTACTAGATCTTGGTGCTGCCTTCGACACTATAGATCATGATCTTCTCCTAGATCGCTTACAGAATTACAATGGGATTCAGGGACAGGCATTAAGCTGGTTTAAATCCTACCTGTCCGATCGTTACCATTTCGAAGATTTAAAGGGAGAGCTATCTAGGCTAATGCTAGTGAACTATGGCGTGCCACAAGGTTCAGTCCTAGGACCCAACCTGCATTTAGATGGATGATCTGTAACGACTAGTTCAACAGTAAAAGACCTGGGAGTTATTTTAGACAGCAACTTATCTTTTAAAAATCATATCAACCAAGTTACAAAAACAGCCTTCTTTCACCTTAGAAATAATTCTAAGCTAAGAAACATGTTGTCTATATCTGATGCAGAGAAGCTCGTCCATGCGTTTATGACCTCCAAAATAGACTACTGTAATGCATTACTAGGTGGATGTCCTGCGTCATTATTAAACAAGCTTCAGTTAGTTCAGAATGCAGCAGCAACACAGTCAAGAAAATATGATCACATAACCCCAATCTTATCGTCCCTACATTGGCTTCCTGTTAAGTTTCGATTAGACTACAAACTATTACTTCTCACCTATAAAGCACTAAATGGTTTGGATCCCATGTATCTCTCCAGTCTTTTAACACGCTACAATCCGTCACGCTCCCTGAGATCTCAAAACTCTGGGCTTCTAGTAGTTCCTACAATAGCAAAGTCCACTAAAGGCGGTAGAGCATTTTCACATTTAGCTCCTAAACTCTGGAATATTCTTCCTGACAGTGTTCGAGGCTCAGACACACTGTCCCAGTTTAAGTGTAGATTATAAACGTATCTTTTTAGACATAACACATAACACACATCACATCATAACCTTGTTCTCCAGAACATCTGATCACATGCACATTATCAACTTGTGCTGTTAATATCATGAACAGCAGCTACGCTAATTCCTCTCCACTGCTTCTCTTTCTTTCTCCATCCCGAGGCTTCCTGAGGTTTGCCCAGCTCCAGTCACGTCCCACCTCATGAAAATTATGGACTTTAAAAAAGTAGATGCCAAACTTGCAAACATCCTGAACCATCTAAAGACGTACCAGTGCCAATTGGATCCCACTGCATGTGTGGAGTTTCACATTGGACCTCCTGGAGTGTTTAAAGGCTCTGGCATGGAGAAGCTGATGATGGATCTTTGATGATCACAAATGTTGAGCTCAGTAGCTCCTACTTTTATACCAAAGACTGTTGAAAGAACATTTACTTATAATCTTATACTCCAGTGCTCATGCTAGTTCTCACTCTCCAGTGTTCTGTATTGTGGAAAGATTTATGATCAAACTCTTGATGTCACCCAAATGAGGATGCTTCCCCTTTTGAGTCTGGTTCCTCTCAAGGTTTCTTCCTCATTACATCTAAGGGAGTTTTTCCTTGCCACAGTCGCCATTGCTTGCTCATCAGAGATAAATCCACACCATTCACCTTGACTGTTGATTTCTGTAAAGCTGCTTTAAGACAATGTTTGGGTGCGTTTAATAGTCCGGAAAATACAGTAGTTGTCGTCAGGTATGTTGTCTGTATATAACCAATACAGTGTGAATAACAAACAGAAACAGCACATCAGTATTGTCCAGTGTTGTTTTACCTTATTATTACCAAAACATTTGTTTTTTTGAAATCCAGGGTCTTGATTTTGCTTTTTTTTCCACTTTATTGTATTTCCTAATTGTTTACTACTTGCCTGACATCTGCCTGTTTTTATTTATGATTTGTGATATTGTTTAAATTTGGCTACTTGGTTTAATAATAAAATTGCATTTGCATTCTACTCTACCTGCATTACATGGCAATACTTGCAAAATGGATGCAGGCGGAACAAACACCATGATGGCCATTCCAACTCTAGTTGGTTCAGTTCCTACAGTGGATCCTCATGTTTTTCCCCTAAACTATTTGACAGCATTTTTGTGCATCCAAGAAGCTTCCTTCCGCAGAAATAGTTCATGAAAACTCAAGCCTCAGGAGAAGCAAATGCTGATCTTCATGTTGTTTGGCCTCACTGAAACAGCCAGTCAGTGGATTGAATTGACTCTTCACCCAACCCGAGTTGACAATGTAGCTAAGCTTGTTGGACTTTTAGGGAAAGTGTTTGGGGAAAGAAAATTAAGACTGACCTAAAAACATTTTAGGGAGGTCTAGTCTGGTGGTTCCTTTAAAAAAAAAAACAATAAAAGCTTAGGAAGGCTAAAGGCAAAGAGCAACCAACACTTTCAGGAGATTTCCAGCCTGAGGTCAATGTGGCAGCCAACCATGAGGAACTTATACCCAAGGCTAACAAGGTAGCCATTCCTGCTGAGCTCCATCCAGTGGCTGACCTGCCACATAGTGCCAGAGATCAGCCTACTGAGGCTGATGAGATGTCCTCCACAGCCACATTCTAACCAGCAGCTGACAAGGCAACCTCCAAATGGCCTTACAGTCATGTTCTAAACAGAGGCCAATGTGGTAACCTCCCTGCTGCCCCTCAAGACCTGCTTTCTGCTGAGGTTAAATACTGCCTATTTTCTGCTTATTATTTTGGATCTTGATTTGCTGCCTGGTTTATAAATTAAATGTCCTTGAACTGCATTTGTATCCTCTTTTATGCATATTACATGACAACGGTCCTTTGCTAATGTTTTTCAACCACTTTATGGGAACACTGACCCCACTTCGTGCACTTGATAACACATGCATTCATTATTGTTGGTACTGAATCAAAGTTGTTACCTGATGAAGAGCGTGTGGAGTTATAATCAGGGGTCTGTTCTTTGATTTCTATAATGTAAGCACAATAAATTATGAGTAAATTGTGCAAATGATACGCTGTGATATGCTGTAGTTGCCGGGGCCAAAAACAGTACAATTCGTTGGTGTTCCTGAATTAAGTAGTAGAGATAATAACAATGGGTTTTACAGACCCAGAATGCAATGTGCAAATGTACATGAAAATGTGCAACTCAAAATGATGGTGGTGGCTCGATTTGGTTATTTAACAAAATATGAGTTGATAATCCAGCCATTAGGGAGGCACAAGCCAGTGCACTCTTAGTGCCGGTCCCAAGTCCGGGTAAATGGGGAGGGTTGCGTTAGGAAGGGGGTTTGAACTGTTTTATCATGGTGTGGATGGGAAGAGAAATGGTGTAGTGGTGATTCTGAAGGAAGAGTACAGTAAGAGTGTAGTAGAGGTGAAGAGAGTTTCTGATAGGGTGATGATCGTGAAGGTGGAAGTTGAAGGGATGATGATAAATGTCATCAGTGCCTATGCTCCACAAGTTGGCTGTGAGATGGAGGACAAGGAAAGATTTTGGAGTGAATTAGATGAAGTGGTAGATGGTGTACCTAGGAAAGAACGATTGGTGATTGGGGCAGACTTTAATGGGCATGTAGGTGAAGGGAACAGAGGTGATGAGGAGGTGATGGGTAGGTATGGTTTTAAGGAGAGGAATGTGGAAGGGCAGATGGTGGTAGATTTTGCTAAAAGGATGGAAATGGCAGTGGTGAACACTTATTTTAAGAAGAAGGAGGATCATAGGGTGACGTATAAAAGTGGAGGAAGGTGCACACAGGTGGACTATGTGCTATGCAGGAGATGCAACCTGAAGGAGATTGGCGACTGTAAGGTGTTGGCAGGGGACAGTGTAGCTAGACAGCATAGGATGGTGGTCTGTAGGATGGTTTTGGAGGCGAAGAAGAAGAGGAGGAGAGTGAGGACTGAAAGAAGAATAAGATGGTGGAAACTGAAGGAAGAGTGTAGTGTGAGGTTCAGGGAAGAGGTCAGACAGAGGCTCAGTGGTGTTAAGGAGGTGTTGGATGATTGGGCAACTACTGCAGGAGTGATGAGGGAGGCAGCTAGAAAAGTACTTGGTGTGACATCTGGTAATAGAAAGGAAGACAAGGAGACGTGGTGGTGGAATGAGGAAGTGCAGGAGAGCATAAGGAGAAAGAGGTTGGCAAAACAGAAGTGGGATAGACAGAGTGATGAGAAAAGTAGGCAGGAGTACAAGGAGATGCGGCAGCAGGTTAAGAGGGATGTGGCAAAAGCCAAGGAAAAGGCATATGAGGAGCTGTATGAGAGGTTGGACACTAAGGAAGGAGAAAAGGATTTGTACCGATTGGCCAGGCAGAGGGACCGAGCTGGAAAGGATGTACTGCAAGTTAGAGCAGTAAAGGATGGAGAGGGAAATGTGTTGACTAGTGAGGAGAGTGTGTTGAGAAGGTGGAGGGAGTATTTTGAGCAGCTGATGAATGAGGAAAATCAGAGAGAGAGAAGGTTGGATGATGTGGAGTTGGTGAAGCAGGATGTAGATAGGATTAGTAAGGAGGAAGTGAGAGCAGCGATTAAGAGGATGAAGAGTGGAAAGTCGGTTGGACCAGATGACATACCGGTAGAAGCGTGGAGATGTTTAGGAGAGATGGCAGTGGAGTTTTTAACCAGATTGTTTAACAGGATTTTGGAAGGTGAGAAGATGCCTGAGGAATGGAGAAGAAGTGTGCTGGTACCGATCTTTAAGCATAAAGGAGATGTGCAGACCTGCAGTAACTACAGGGGTATTAAGTTGATCAGTCACACCATGAAGTTATGGGAAAGAGTAGTGGAAGCCAGGCTGAGAGAAGAGGTGACCATCTGTGAGCAACAGTATGGTTTCATGCCGAGGAAGAGCACCACAGATGCCTTATTTGCTTTGAGAATGTTGATGGAGAAGTATAGAGAAGGACAGAAGGAATTGCATTGTGTATTTGTGGATTTAGAGAAGGCGTACGACAGGGTGCCAAGAGAGGAGTTGTGGTATTGTATGAGGAAGTCAGGTGTGTCAGAGAAGTATGTGAGGGTGGTGCAGGACATGTATGAGGACAGTGTGACGGCAGTGAAGTGTGCAGTAGGTACGACAGACTGGTTTAGAGTGAAGGTTGGACTGCATCAAGGATCGGCCCTGAGCCCTTTCCTGTTTGCAGTGGTGATGGACAGGTTGACGGACGAGGTCAGACAGGAGTCTCCCTGGACTATGATGTTTGCGGATGATATTGTGATTTGTTGTGAGAGTAGGGAGCAGGTTGAGAAGAGCCTGGAGAGGTGGAGATATGCGCTGGAGAGAAGGGGAATGAAACTCAGTAGGAGTAAGACAGAATACATGTGTGTGAATGAGAGGGAGGGCAGTGGAGTGGTGCGGTTGCAGGGAGAAGAGCTTCAGAAGGTGGAGGAATTCAGGTACCTAGGGTCAACAGTGCAAAGTAATGGAGAGTGTGTTAGAGAAGTGAAGAAAAGAGTGCAGGCAGGGTGGAGTGGGTGGAGAAGAGTGACAGGAGTGATTTGTGATAGTAGGGTATCTGCAAAATTGAAAGGGAAAGTTTATAGGACTGTGGTGAGACCTGCGATGTTGTATGGTTTAGAGACAGTGGCATTGAGTAAAAGACAGGAGGCGGAGCTGGAGGTAGCAGAGCTGAAGATGTTGAGGTTTTCGTTGGGAGTGACGAGGATGGATAAGATTAGAAATGAGTTTATTAGAGGGACAGCGCATGTACGATGTTTTGGTGACAAGGTGAGGGAGGCGAGATTGAGATGGTTTGGACATGTGCAGAGGAGGGACATGAATTATATTGGTAGGAGAATGCTGAGGATGGAGCCACCAGGTAGGAGGAAAAGAGGAAGGCCGAGAAGGAGGTTCATGGATGTGGTGAGGGAAGACATGCAGGTAGTTGGTGTAAAAGAGGCAGATGTAGAGGACAGGGTGGTATGGAGACGGATGATCCGCTGTGGCGACCCCTAATGGGAGCAGCCGAAAGAAGAAGAAGAAGAAGAAGAAGAAATGATGAAAAATCCAGTATGAGAAAAATGAACATGCTGGTGTCCATCAAACTCAGCTTGACCAAAATAATCAAAGAAAAGAACAACCGTTTTTCTAACACATTCCAATGGAGAATCTTAGTGTAAGATTATATACTTCTTGTCCAGCTTTGCCTATTGATGAAGATGAAAAGCCTAAATGGTGTACACCTGTAAAAGTAACTGAGACAGTCCTCTACCAGTGGGCAATCTGATAGTAGAAAAGCATACAAAGCACCCAGTGGGCTGCCATAGACTTCCACTGGATACTGGGAGATATTGACAACTCCCGGGTTGCCCAATACACTCACAGTGAGGCCCTGTAAGCCAGAGGACGGCCCTCAAGGTGGTCCTCGGCACATCACAGAGTAGAAGACCTCACACACTGCAGTGAAATACCCACTACTACTACTACTACTACTACTACTA